>CM021788.1:4144293-4212861 GCA_011076525.1 Nettapus auritus
GGTAAAAGGCATATCCTCTCCCTTCTGCTCAGCTGAGATCTTGGGGCTAAAAAAGGCGTAAAAAAAAAAAAAAAAAAAAAAAAAAAAAAAAAAAAGATTGAGGTTATCCAGTTACCAGGGATGCTGGCTTTGTCTTCACCTTCTCTTTCTGGTGTGACACAGGGCTCCCTCTCCACACCTGGGGAAAAACCCCGACCTGGCATGGGCTGTGCCATGTGTGATCTTCTTCCTGAGCTTTCTAGGGCCGTGTCTCATGCAGCGAGGCTTGATGCTTCCTGAGCTCCCTTCTAGGACTACCACCATGTTAAACAAATGCATATGCTTCCTGCAGTTCCTTGGCAGTCTTTTGAATATCTCCTATGTGGTAATGATGAGGTCTGGCATGCCACTGTGCAATCCAATGGTCTCACACCCCAACAGAGCTCAGCTGCAGGTCATATGTTCCCCTCTGAACCATATTTTCTGATGAAAACCTTTTTGGCTGCAGCCTTGTATCCAGCTTGAGTTAAGTCAACAAGACAGAGGAAATGACTTGGCCGAGATGAAAGGGCAAGTAGGTAGTGAAGCCGGGCCTGGAGCAGGGTCTCCTGACTCACGGGTGGTTCTTTATTGCTGTTGTTGATGAGCACAGAATGAATGCCAGCCCATCCTATTAATGCTATGCACACCTTCATCTGCTCTTCTGCTTCTGCTGAACAGAGGGAAGGAAGAAAACAAACTCCCCTGTGAATATTGCAGTGTTGTATGGGTCAGAGATGATCCCTAGGCTCCTGCCTGGAAACACCTTTTGGGGTGTTGGACATTCCCAGCCGTGCAGTCAGGCACCCATCCTGCATCTGAGATAGATCAGCAGCTGCAAACCGTGTCTTTTGTTTCACCTTGAGCCAGGGAGGGAGGACTGGCTTAATGCTCTTGATGTCAGACCCCAGAACTAAACCTGTTATGGGTCTGGCTGCAGTTACCTGGTGTTATGGACTGGTGCTACCTAATGAAAAAGGGACACAGGAATTGCATCCCGATGCTCCTTTCCCCATTTAAGCTGTGCTGCAAAAAGGAGTGTGGGACCTCCTCTTTTTCTGCTGGCAGGGTTCTGGCTATCATTCTGTGTGGATGGTTTCTAGACACACATTCCTTTGTTTAGGAAGACCCTGTATTATGTTGACACAACAGCATGTGGCACTAGGAGAGGAAATAGAAAAGGCTTTTGAACACAAACTGGACAAGTGTTAGGAGAATGCAGGGTTTGCTGACAGCCTTGTTCTCTTTCAGGAAGAAAGATGATTAAATATTTGGGAGCAGTTGAAGTCAGAAATTCAGATCTGCATTCCCACTTCCTAAAGAGCGTGGGGCAGGCTGTCCAGGTGTTTTATTCCTCCTGTAGGGCAGTGAGCAAAGCAGGTTTTGTATTAACGTGGTGGGGCTCCTCGGGCACTGGGCAGTATGTGGATGTTGTGAGTATGGAGAAGAAGGAGATGTTGGTAGCTCTTAGCCTTCTTCTTGCGTTGTGTCACTTTGTGGCTCGGTAAGTCCCACTCCATGAGCCTCAGTTTCTCCTCTGGGGATATTAATGGTTATTGGTGAAGTGCTTTCAGGGCTCATCCATGAATTTTTAAAACAGCACAGAATTGCCAAAAAATCTGTGGTTTCTTTCCAAGTCAATAATTTCCGAACCCCTAAGGATCATGTCCTCAAGCAAAACACATCTGTTGAAGTCAGCATAGCTCCATCAGTTTGTAACACCTATGTCAGAAGTTTATCTAAGCTGTTCCACCGATCGTTTCCCAACTTGTTTCCTGATGGATAGTCCATGAAATATGACTTTTGAATGGCCTACACACTCAGAGCTGTTTCCTGGGCTTCCCAGGCATAGATTTAATTCCTTATCTTTTAGAGGAATGCCATAGGGTAAAAAGCCACGGTATGTGAGACTGAGTTTTAATTTCAGCTCTGAGACTGTCATATGGGGATAATTGATATTTTTTAATTTGTTTTTGTGGGTGCAGGTTGTAAGAAGGTTTGGGGTAGGCACCTGGCATCTCTTGGGAGGTTTCAGGGTGCTTGGCAGGACCGGGCACCAGCTCGGTGGCAATGTCGGGAAGGAGCCCAGAATTCAGCCACCACCTTAGGCTGCATTACAGCCTGGCCTCCCTCTCTGCATTTCACCTCCCGCTCCTGATTTGTTCATCTCTTGGGGGCCTTTCTGTTTTTAATTCCATTGTTCCTCACCTGGGAATTCCAGGCTATTATTTAATTTCCTTCCAGATTTCAGCCCTTCCCCTGGCTGCCCAAATCTCCCCCTGCTTCGCCAGCCCCTTGGAGAGGGTGTCTTGCTTTTCTGCCCCTCTGTGCAAGTCCGTTTTCGTTGGCTCTCACAGCATCTCCTCTTGTCAAGGCATTATCCGGTGGGGAGTCTGATTATTTAGATTCCTCCAGTTTCCCCTTTTAATATATCTCCTCTGTGTCCTGCAGCCTGACCCCTGCCAAAGGACCTGCCACGAGGGTTGTTTCTCCCAGCCTGAAGCCCTCCCCCAGCTTCCCTTTCATCTGTGTTTTCTAAGAGCTCTGGGCTTCAGGCAGCAAAGTCAGCGCAGGGTTTGGGGCCTCCGGGTCCACAGCCGGATCCCTCCCCCATCACCTGAGAAAAGGCAAAAACCACTTCCAGAGCCTGTTCTGGAGGGGGGTGGGGAGTAGCCGAGCTGGGTGAAGGAGAGGAAAGGAAACCATTAAATTCCTTTAAAAAAATAAAAATAAAAAAATGCAGCATGGTTCCTAGAGGACTGTAGACACTCAGGGCCAGCTCCTGTGCTGTGTGGCTTTACTTTAGGGCAGCAGACCTAGAGAAGGGAACAGGAGGGACCCTACAAACGCAGAAGCAAGTGGGATTGGTGATGTGCTAGTCTGGCCACATTTGGCATCCTTGCTGGGTCCAGTTTGGCCAGTGCCCGGAGGGACTGGTCTGAAACTCTGCATGGGGACCTCCATGGGAGCCCTCCCTGCATTCATCACAAGGACAGATGCTGTGTGATGGGATTTGCTTCCTTATTCCACGGAAATATGACTTAGCACTTCTCACCCACCAATATCCAGGGGTGTTGCATAGCAAGGCCCAACCATTATAGGTGTAGTGGTGAGGTGGAAACTGAGGCAGGCTTTCCAGGATCGCTGCTGGGTACATGGCCCTGGTGCTTACAAGTCCTTGCAGCTGCAGAGACCGCAAGCACGGCGGTGATGTTTGTGTTGAGAGGCGTTCTTGGAGGCTACTGTAATGGAGGGTGCAAATCTGGACACCCTCCCTGTTTGTGGTGGCGCAAGTGTCATCTAGCGGAATTCCTCGCTGTGCCCCCTGTTTCACAAGCTGCTCGGAGCTCCCACAGGGAGGGCTGACACCAGCTGCAATTGTTGAGATACTCTGAGCAAATCCCCCTGTGATCTGTATGATGGAGAGCATATGCACAGCCCGGGATCTGAAGAAAATCACCTCCCATATGAAGAGCATAAACATGTTTTTCCAGCTCTCTGCCAGGGATTTATTCGTAAAATTCCTCAAGAAGGAGGAGACCCTTGGAGGTCTCTGAGCTCTAGACCCAAAATTAATAAAATGTTGCAAGAATATATTTAGCAAAGATAATGTTGGACACGGGCAAACGGGGAGAATAGTAGAAAGATATACCTACCAGGAGCTCTTTTGGGGTTGGTGTCCAGAGACAGGGGCACTGCCTGGATGCTTTGTTGGAGGCTCAGGGGATGCATAAGCCCCACACCAGCCACCGGTACCAGTGCTGGTACCTGGCCCTACCAGAGACCAAGCGAAGGCAGATAGAGTGAAAGAGGGGATTGTCCCCACAGCTTCACTTGTTCTTCTGGAGATGTGTGTGTTCTCAAATGCATGATCTAGAATACACCTCCAGACGGGCACCAAATTCTGGCTCAGTGACCCAAGGTGACATTAGGTCCTGTGGCATTTATCTAGCTCCTACCTCTGGCACCATCTTTGCTGTGCCATTCGCAGGATGGGCAGTTTGATCCTAGGGAATTACTGTGCTCTAGGAGCCAGAGCAGATGGGAAAATCTCCTTTTCCCACCCGTTTTCTCCTTTTCCCTTTTATCACTGTACAACACGGAGCAGCTGCAGCAAGCTCACGTGGAGATGCAGGCACCGCGCGGTGCGTGGGGCCAGCCCATTGTGTAGGTGCTGAGGACTGCTACTGACAACCCCAACTTATGAGTTTTGCTTACTCCATCCTTCCAAAAACACGTAGAGGAAAGCAACCCTTGCGGAGAGCTTCCTCCAGAATCAGCCAGCGCTGATCCCGTAATTGCCAGGACTTGTCATTCCTGGTTCCATCTATCACAGAGTGCAATGTGACTCCTTGGCCAGGGAAATTCAAAAAGAAGCAGTTTGCTGTCTGCTTCAATTTGCCAGTAAAGAGCGAGAAAGGCTTTGAAAACAGGACTTTAACTGGCTGTATTTCTTGATGAAAACCTCTTTTATAGGATGTAATGGGACATTTCCCTTGGAACAGTGCTGGGCCAAAACTGCAGTTATAACTGTTTCCCCTCTCTTTCTACCCTCATCCACCCTTTCCCTCCAGGGCCAGCAGTACCACTGGGTTTTGGCTTTACAGAGGGTTGAGGACTGAAATATTGCCCCTCGCCCAGCTTTCATCTCAGGCCAAGCATCTGAGCTGTCCTGCTGACTCTCCCCCCTGCCCTCGATGACACATGAAGGAAGAGTTATTGGTATTGAGCAGCAGCTCTTCCTTGATATTGTCAGGAGGGGAGGGGTTAGGAGCAGTAAAACAAAATGTTCGTCCATCGCTAGAATTGCTGCAGCTAAAATATCCTAAATACTTCCCAGTCCTGCTTGCCCAGGTATTTCTTTGGCTGGCTGATGTTAGCACTGCTCAGCCTAAGTGAGGGCTTGGACTGATAATGAATATGTTGCAGCTATGTAAGTTCCATGCCTCTGTTAAAATGCATCTATATTATCCCTGATATATTACATTTTTAAACATTTGGTTCCAGGAGTAGAACAGCACTGTCATATGGTTTCAAGCAAACCACATGCTTCTCCAGGCCAAAGACTGTAGGCAACGAATATTACAGGAAACAGAGATTTGACATCTGGATCAAAACTGCACCGCGGTTCAGTTACCTTCAGGTTTAAAAACCCCCAACATTAACCTCACCATTGGCAGTTACCATCTTGCCCCTCTCCTGCCTGTCTGAACATCGCTATAAACATCATTTTCTGGCTGATTGTCTAAGGCCCCTTTTAGTTTTTTTACCTCCATAGTGAGCTCAGCCTGGCGATGCTCATCCCAAGGCACTCAGCACCCTTGCCTCATCTCGCATCTCTCTCACATGCTGTGCAGATATCTGCCCTTAGCTCTTGGTTTGCTGGAAGTGCCTGCCTCACCTGCAGCCAAAATAACTCCTGTCTCCAAATGCAGCATTGCTAAAGAGTGATCAAAGCCCTCTGCAGCAGCAGGTGAGAGGCTGCAGAGGATGCTGCAGGATGCCAGCACTACCTCATCCTGCGCTGCCCGGTCTGTGCTGTAGAGCGTGGTGGAAGACAAAGTCCAACCAACTTATGGGTTGAGAGAAGGGGAAGAGGAACCCAATGAAACCATTTATCTCTGGTGTTCCTCTGCAGTGTACAAAGTGTCTAACTTGAATTAAGATTGCAAAATGTCTGGATCTAGCTGCATCCCTTTTAATCTGGTGTTTGCTGTCTTGTGAAGTGGGTGAGAGACCACAAGCATGGTGATTTGGCAAGAGGAAGGGCAGGAGTGAAGGAGCAGATGAGCTGAACCCACAGCTGGTGTAACAGGAGCATGGCATCCCTGGTTTGGAGAGGTTTCTGTTGTTTTGGGGATCTGGTGAACAGCAGAGCGGTGATTATTGTCTAATACTCAAATCACATATTAACTCCGAGTTCAAAATTCTTTATTTTCTTTGCCTTAACGAGAAACGAGACCTAACATGGTAATCATACATAATACATGAAACAAGCAAAAAGACATAAAGCAAACAGAAATGAGATCGAACGCTCAGGATACGCAGCAGTACAGGGCAACCCACTGCTTGTGTACCGCTGCTCGCAGCAATAACAACCATGCTCTTCCTGCACCTTCAACGCAGGATCCCAAAGCCTGTTGTAGAAAACAAGACTCAACACATTACCCTCCCTGTGCCTGGCTGAAGGAGGGAAGGGGGAAATGTTTGCTCTCCTCAGCAAGGAGCAAACCCCCCGTCCCAAGGGAGGAGCACAGCTGCTGTTTCAGTAGGCACAGTGGGGGCTCTGGTGATCTGCTGAGCTTCCCCAGAGGGAAATGGGGTCCTCATCACTCCAGGTAAAAGGACATGGCAAGCCTTTTATATGGCCAAAGATATTAGAGCTCTATGGACTGAAGTGAACTTGGTCCCTGCTGAACACGCTTAGCGCTCTTGGACCTGGGGTAGGCTGCATGGGATGCGTGTCCTGGAAAACAATGTCGGCAAGAAATTCCATGTTGAAAGGGCGTTTAGTGAAATGCGGGAAGTCAAAATATTTCATGAGCCTTCTTTGTTTAATCGCTGCGCTGTGAATTTCCCCCAGCAGCATGTAACACCCCCATCCCCCTACACACGCGTGCACACACACACCCCCTCCGCACCAGGGCAACTGCTCGGCATTTTATTGGAAAAATATAAAACGGCTTTGCATTCTTACCTTTATTTCGAGACCTCCTACAAGAAACAGGAAGGGTAAACATGAAAGATCTGTTTCCTTTAAATTGTGAGTGTGGGGGAGTTTTCCTGTAGTGAAAGGGCTGTTTTGAAAAGCTCTAAATGCTTTTGAATTGAATACATAGAAGTAATGTACACACGGTTTGAATTTACAGTTCTGGGTCTCCTATCCCCCTCCATATGAATCCTATAAGTCAGACGTGTTGCTACAGTGATTCCCACCGGGAAAGTCTGGACCTAGACTAGGAACAGCTGTAGATCTACAATCCACCAAAGTCGGCTTCTGAAACAGATATGAATTATTGGTTCAGTCAGATAAATATGGCTTTGCCTTTCCCCCACAGGCAACCACATATGGCACTTGGAAAGAATTAAAACCTTTACCCTTGGCCAGGTCTGGTTAAATAATGGCTCTTTCTTATACTTTCCCCGTCTCTCCATTTCCTCTCATTCATTCTTCTTTTAATTTTCCTTTCATGATCTTTTTGGCACCGGGATCCAAAATGTCACCTCCTCAAAGTGACCCTGAATTTTACAGTGTCACCTACAGGGCTGCGGGAGCACGGGCAGGCAGGCGGATGGGAAAAAAATGCAGTTCTTATTCGGTGGGGACAGAGCTCTGCAGGGAGAAACAAAACCACCTTTCTGCCTCTCAGCCTGGCTGCAGTGAGCCCAGGAAAGCCTCAGAGGCTGCAGCAAGGTGACAAAAACGGGGCTCATTTCATCTCCCCATCCTGGGCACGTACACACTCGCTGCACACCTGGAGACCCTGCTAACCTGCAGCTGAGAGCTGCTCCATCCTGCACCTCTAAGAGTCCCTGGAAACCCCTCCTCACCCTCTGTCCCTCTTTTCTGCCCCTCATCCATTTGCTCCTTCAGCATCACAAGCTAGAGATTCTGCCCCACGGCCAAGCCCTCCGCCAGGCTTAACCCAGTTCTCTTCCGAGAGCCTACTTCATGGGCTTTAAAAATCTGGAATTAAGAAACCTGTAACTTGCTGCTTTATCTCATTATCTCCTGTTTTGCATTTTAATGTGCCTGCTCTAAAAAAGACCTCATTGATATTCTGGTTCGGCATGTGTTTGTTTGTGTCTCTTGGGAAAATTGGCTACAGATATTACTAAGTCAAAAACACACACAGGAGAGTTTGCTGCATATTTTCCTCTCCTTTTTTCTTTCTTTGAAAGAAGATGTTGTTTTCTTCACTTTCTTGAATTGCAGGAGAATTGAAATGGCAGGATTTTGAGACAGCTCGGGATGTAGGGTGTAATTTACTGATCGTGGAGATACCTGTCTGCAGGAGTCCTCCTCCCCCTCTGCCAAAGGACCCCAGGATGAAATAATGACCTGGGACGGCACAGGGTGCACCTCGTGGATCAGCCCTTCCTTACGCAGCGTGCTGGGTCGTGCAGTGGTGCTGAGTCCTCGGTTCTGTGCTGGAGCAGGGTTTGTCCCCACCTAGGGTTTGGGGTTTTCCTTGGGCAGCTTGATCTGCTCCCGCAGCATGGTTCTTCATGTCGGGGTATGTTCCTTGGTTCCCTCTCTGACAGCTCAGGTTTGTCCTGCTCCCTCCTTGCTGCATCCTTCTGCCTGTGCACAGAGCCTAAAAGCCCTAAAAATCCTGGTGCAAACAGGGACAATCCAAATGGCTCAAATGCATCATGATTGAAAAAATACAAGGAAAAATACATGGTTGAAAAAATACAAGGAGGACGTGATTTGGGTGGCCTCAGCCAGTGAGATGTTGCCAATGCCTTTTTTCCCCTCTCATTCAAGGTGCAGAATTAGCTTTCTGCCCTCATGCAAGCACTGAGGATCCCTCTGGTGCTCCTCTCTTGTGCTCATTTAACTGTTACAGTCCTACTGCATTTCCAGTGTGTGACTGTTAGCTGCTCTCCTCCTGTGGTTAGGAGGTCTTAGATGGGAGGAACAGCCCTCTGGAGGTTGTGATGCCTCTCCATTGACTAGGGAGGGAGTTTAATAGCTGCTTCAGATGAGATGCTGAATTTTTTAGGTGGATAAATATTAGATGAGGTGAACCCTAGGCTGGCTGCTTGGGAAGTCAGTGTCAAGTGGATCTGTGAACAGATTTTTTTAAAATGCAGATGATTTCAATGCATTTTCAGGAATCACAACTGTTAAGATATCCATCCTCAGGCTGGGACATAGCGTACAATAACTTCTTGGTGGTCTCTTTTGGGGTTTTGGCATTGCATTTTGTACAGGTGACATCCCCAGAGCAAGAGGGAAGGGGAAGCTGTACGTTTGTATGGGACGTAGCTCTGAGTATGTGCTACTCAGACTCGCAGCCACAGCAGCTTTAGGGTTTACCCTGGGCACAGGATAATTTAGTAAGTCCTGCCATCACGTGGCATAACCCAATCTTCCCACCCAAAAGCTGTTGTCATCTTTAGTCATCTTCCTCATGTGTTTCACTGCTGCATTCTGGTGTGAGCAATGGATGCTGCCCCCGGTACACCAGAGCCCAGCTCCATCCTGATGACTGCTGCAAGGCTCCAGGTGCCATCACATCCTCTTCCTGCTCCTCTTGTGGCTTTGAGCAAAGCCATAGGCTTGCCCAGCAGCCTTCCCACCCCCAGAAATTGCTGCATTTTGGCAGCAGGCAAAGGTACTCCTGAAGAGGTTACCTCTCCCTTTATGCAGCGCTTCACCCTGTATAACAGGGAGTGGTGAGCAGCTTCGTATTGCTAACAGCAAAACCTGCGACAAAGCATTTTTCATCTCCATTGCTCTTCAAGGGTCCAGTGTAGGGGACTGAGCAGGGACTTCTCATGCAGGGTTTGAACTCGAGCTAGATGGTGTGTCCATGGTCCAGGCACAGAGTGCAATGAGCACTGCGTGGCAGATAAATGCCCAGAAGCACACGTCTGCATTAGGTGCTGTTATAACCAAATATTTTATTATTGATATTTCAACATCTTGTGCATGTCACTATTAAAGAGTTGAGGGTGATTTTATATTGATTATTATTATTATTACCTTTTTAATACTCCTTCAATTTTCTGAAATTTTGCTGATATTTCCAGTGGGATCACAGCAGGCAGTGCCTCTGCTCTTCACCTTAGTAGCCCCACCTGAGCCAAGGCAGTTTGCTCAGCTCTGTGAAGGCAACAGCAACTCTGTGGCTCTCTGCTCCCACCAGCAAATAGCTTGGGAGCCTTCCTGCACAGAGGGCTCCCGACAGCACCGCAGCCATGCTCTCCACTGACTTTAAAAGGGACCGAGGTGAAGGAACCCTTCTTTCTTTATTATTTTTTTTTAAAATACCCTGTGGTGCCGAACTGAAATTGCAGCCAGCTTCTATTTTCAGAGGCCTTGCTAAGAGAATGTTTTTATCTGGAGATACAATGACTGTCGCCCTGTAGCCTGCAGTTCCCATGCTGGTGCTGCCAGGACCCATGAATGCTGGCTTTATGAGTTGCTCTCGCAGGTGTTCGGGGGGCATGTAATCACTGATGAATAGTGGGGGGACACAGAAACTCGAGGCAGGCTCTGGCACAGGCAGCTAGGCCAGGCTTTTTTCACTCTGTGAGAAAAGGGAGAGGGAAAAAAAAAAAAAAAAAAAAAAAAAAGAAATTACAGTGCCTTCCCTCTGCTCCTTTTGCATACTTGACTGCAGAGAGCTCTCCCAGAGAGCTCTCCCAGCCTCTGCCGGGCTTGCTAGCTGGAGGCTCCCTTTATACTTCCCCAGATGTAAATTTGGCCAGGGGACTCTGCTGATTCCCCCACCTCCTCAGGCGGTCGCCGCCCGTGGAGTCCCTGCAGGCAGGGCTCCACCAGTGTGGGGTTTGCACTGTTTGGCTCAGGTTTGGCTTTGCATTTCGTGCCCCGTGTAAATGAAATGACATGTAAATGAAATAAGTACATGAAGAGTGAATATAGGATGAGTGCCGTCCTCAGTGCATTTTGGGCAGGGTTACGCTAATGTTGGTTAATTCACCATCCAGCCTGCCTGATGCTTCTCTTTCTGCAGCCCTGCAAAGACAGCTCACGTGGTGATGCATGGGCACAAAGGGAGGTGAACAGCATTGCAGGGGCAGTTTGATTTTCGGCATAGCCAGCTATGAAATATTTGACTTTGCAGCCAAATAATATGCTTCTGACAAAGTCCTGGGCCAGCTGTGCAAAAAGCAGGAGCCCAGGCTGCTGGTGGCTTGAGGGTGCAGAAGCTGGTGCAAGCCCAGCTACTGGTGGGCATGGTGGCATCACCCCCAAGGAAATCCCTGTGATTTCTGTTTATTAATATAGTTGCTATTAAAGCATTCTCTGGAAGAGAATAACCCCCAAGTTATGATTGCTTTTATCAGTCAGTGTCAGGTTAACAGTTATCTATAAAACAATATATCCTTAAGCTTAAAAGGAAGGCAGTATTTTTGAAAAATATTAATATTCAGGGTGTGCAGCCTGAGCCAGTGTTTTTATTTGTGCTCATATTTTTTCATTGCCTTTCCTTTACACCTCAAGGACACATTTATGATCTCCTCACAGTATTTCACTTCTGAGGTGATGGTGATGCCTTGAGAAAAAACAGATCTCACATTAATTTGGCCCCAAAAGCCATTAAAATGCTTGTGGAATAGGGAAATGTGACTGCAGTTCTCGGATACACAGCTGTGGCTATAAGAGATTTGTCATTTTGTGTCTTATACCTGCAATGCCAGTACATGTAAAGGCCTAATATTGGGGCAGAGCAGGTTTTCTTTAGAAATCAAGTGAGTCTTTGGAAATAAAGGCACTCCCTGCCTCCTGGAAGCCACAGCCCTGAAGGATTTGTCCATTATCTACAAATCCAGGATAGTGCCTGAACATGCCAGTGGAAATAAAACCTGCATGGCTTTGTATACCTGTGCAAGTAGGGTTTTACCCTCCTGAGGAGGAAACAGAAACGTGGAGGTGATCTGCCAGTAAGTGAGGATAATTAGGATATTAAGGAAATTGGGGCGTCCAGAATGCCAGAGCATGCGTTAGGTTGGAAGAGGATTCTTGGAGAGCTTTGCAAGCAGTGATACAAGCACCTGTAAGAGAGGAATTACCCCAATTTCTGCACTGCAGTGTTCCAGCAGCCAGGTGTTGGTTTGAGGCAGCAGTCTAGGCTGAGCTCAGGAGCAGGAGATGGGAGGCAAGTTATCCCAGCCTGGTTGTTCCAGAAGCTGCGAATTTACTTCTTGTGTTTGTGTTTGCATCCTGTCCCATGTGTCACACCAACTTTTGATCTTCTGCAGGCTAAACAAGTCCAAGGACTTCTAGTTTTCCTTGTACACAAAGTTTCCATGGTGTTAAGCACTTTCTGCACTGACTCCACCTTTCTGTAAGCTTGTACCTAAAGCTATTCCTAGCCCTGGACCTGAGTGCTGGCCAGGAGGAGGGCAGAAACACCAGTCGTATAGCGGGAGGGCTCTGCCCCACCAGGCTTCTCCATCCCAGCCTGGCAGCACTGACGGGCTCAGCTTCCTGTGTCCTTTCCTGCCTGTGCCCAGCACCTTGTCTTTATAGTCCTATTGGATTTTGTCCAGTTATTTTAGACATTTCCTCTATTTTTCCAGATCATTTTAATGTATAATTCTGCCCTTCCATACACTGGAGGTTTTTGTGTTGTCTGCAAATTTAAAGAACATAATCTCCATCAAGGTTATTATACAAAATGCTGAATAGAATCAGGAGAAAAACTGTTTGTGTTTGACACCCACCGTGCAAATATTTCCCCAGATCCTGCTGTTTTTAGCATCGGGGGGAGGAATGTAGCTTCTACCTGGAAAATCAGAAGCCATCAGCTCTCCTGACTCCTTCCAGCTCTGCTCTGCTGTCAGATCCGTGTCTCACCTTAAAGAGAAGACCACCCCCGTACGACTGAAGTATTTTGAGGTTTTTAAATAGCACCTTTCCACTTGAAAGTAATGGGACCGCATATGTACTTAGGATGACATTTTCATTCATAAAGATCTCAGGATCCACCACAACTCTCACTAGCATATTTTACTACCTCCAGAGGGGGGATATGGCAGCCATCTTAATGATGCACAATTTAAATTTGCACATGATTCACTCAAGTCGTGGGTTTATAATTCTGTGGAGTTATAAAGTTCTTGTTCTGTAATCAGTTGCTTCCTAACTTGAAGTCATCTCAAATTATAAATTGCTCCTCTAACCAATGCGGAATGCGGCAGCATAATATCATGATTGATGCTATAGAGAAAACTCTGGTACAGTTTGCATGCTATCAAATATAATCCTGGTGCAGGTGGGTGACTGAAGCATGGGGTAAATGCGGTTGATTAGATATTTTGTCTCATTCAGGATCCTTTTCTGCGAGCACTATATGACTAAATGCATATTGCATGAGGGGCCTGTTCCAAACTCCATTGAAACGAAGTGAAAGGCTGCCGTTTTCCTCGGCGTGCTTTGGATCAGGGCACAAACACTGCCGGGCATGCGGCGGAGACGTTGTGTTTCAGCTTACGGAGCCCGTCTTTTTAACGACAAAAACAAATGTTTGTCCGTGATGTATGGAGCTATTAATGACAGTGGTTCCTCTGAGACCCTGACAATTTGCAAATATCGAATGTATTTCCATTTTACAGGGGAGTGGTAGAAACTGAGCTGTGTAGAGCTAAACAAGCTGGCCAGTTCCCTAACAAAGAGACAGAGCCTTGACCCCTGCCGTAGCCTAACTGGGCAGGGATACTGCCACTAGCAGGGAGAGAACAACTACAAGCATGTTCCTTGCTTGTAGCATTGTTCCTGCTAGAGAAATGGATGCTCTTTTCTTTGTGCAGCCATCCTTTTAGGAATTCAGGACCCTAGCAGAAGTCTGATTCATGCCATCCCCTGCCTGGGTCCCAGCAGGGCTGCATCCTAGTGTGGTGCTGGGTCCCAGGGCTTCATCCTGGAGCCAAAACAGGAGGCGTGAGAGCAGGAATTGTAAGGCAAAGGGGTTTGTTCCTCTGCTTCACATCCTTGTAGGAGCATTGTTGTTGTCCTTAGAAAATTTGCTTTACCTGGCGTGTATCTATGAGCTTCTGCTGCCTGGTTGGGATTGGGCTGTGTACTCCTGCCCTTCCTGCTCCCAGGAGGCTACGGCAAGCCAAGCCCATGCCCCATGCTGCCTGTGACAAGCAGCATTTCGAGGAGTTTTTCTCTCCCTCTGCAAAGTGTTTGCATTTATATGTGCAACATTTCTCCTTCTTCCTCCTCGCTCCTTACATAGCCAGGCTTCAATGCATGAGGGCAGCCTGCCAGAGCCTCCAGCCTCCCCTACCAGAGCTGATTGCTCTCGAGAGCCGAAAATTTAGTCCGGACCAGGGCTCTAATATAACTATTTGCTGCCTCGTGGGACGCTGTTTGTGTAAACGCCTGGGAAAATAAATAAATGAAGTGGTGGACACCTAGAGCATAACGGGAACCTGTAGCTGGAGGTGCAGCCACCCCACTGCAGCCCTCACCGTGAGCAATCAATAAAACTTTGTTCCCCCGAAGGGCGGGTGGGTTTTTTTTCCCCGTTCTGCTCCTCTCTAGTGGTGCTAGAGACCTCCAAGAGGGCTGGGAGCATATTGCAGTGACTTCCAACCTTGGCGCAGCTCTTTGTGCCAGTGGTGCATTATCTGTGGCTTTTCTTCTTTTGCTTCTCCTGCTTTCTTTAAAAAGCCATCAAACAGCAAGTACTGTTCGGTGATTAAGATTATTTTGGTTCACTTCAGTTCTGGCATGGTGCTAATAAAAATAATAATAATAATAAAAAGACATTAAGGGGTTTGTTCTCTCATTTGCAGAAGAAGCCGTCTCACTATGGGAATGAACAATTAACAACATTTAAATGAGCTGAACTTAGTCCTTTTCTTCCATTGTCTTTGTGTCTTTGAATCATCTGGAATTGGATTTTCTCTGCTATATATTTTCCGGTGCGCTAAAATGTTTTACATAAATTGCAGACTGGTCCTGAGCTGTAACCCCCTCATCCCCGTGTCCCACGGCTCCTCTAAAGATTAGCAAATGCTGCAGTTAATCACCTGGAGCTGCTGTATGATTGCAATCTTTGCTGATCACGATTTTTTCGCTGCCATTTTTTTTTTTTTCTCTCCCCTAAAGAAAATACAGTGCAGAGACAGGGAGGGCGTTCTCTCCCTGGTTCCGTATCTGCAGGCATTTCTGCCTTCATTAATTAAAAATGATAGCAGGGAAGGCAAGCGAAAGGTTTTGATCTTTGCGTCGAGAAGCAGCATGCAGCCTCTGCTAAACCCTTTCAGCAACGGATTTTGGCATTCCTTCTTCACGCTGCAGCCTCAGAGAGCTGTCCGTATCCTAAAATATTGCCTCCCTCCCTGGAAAAAGCACAATGCATTGGAGCAGATAGGGAGTAAGGGGATAGAGAAAATATTTCACAGGGGTTTGCGTCCATCTCACACGGGCTGTCAGAGGTATTCCCATCGGTTTCTTTTATCGAGTTGGCAAAGAGAGAAGTGGAGACATGTTGCTGAGCAGTTTGGGGGAATTTACAGGGGATTTTGGGGATGGGGACAGATTTGGGTTTTGTCTTCTGGTCGCAGCAGGACCGGTGATGGGCAGCATCGTGATGGGAGATGTTGGAGGGGCAGAGGGATGAAAGGCAGTTCCTGCAGGTTATTAACCTACATCCCCGGCTGGGGAAAAAGGGGAGAAGTGCAGGCGGCATTTCGCGTGGTGTAGCTTTAAGAACCGAGACTGAAACACCTCAAATGAACTCTGCAGCAGACAGCTGAAAAAAAAAAAAAAAAAAAAAAAAAAAAAAAAAAAAAAAAAAAAAGAGCGGCCTGGCCCCGCTGCCTTCCTATTCTTCATGATGTCATTTTTCAGGTGTCAGTTTGCCGGAGCGAGATTGGAACAGGCCTTGTTGCTAGGACATGAATGGAAAAGGCGCTGCCCATTGGCTGCCTGGGATTTCTCGGGCAGCCAATGGGGAGGGAGCAGTCGGCATAGAAATGAGGAGCAGAGGCGCCGCTGGCCGGGACAATTAATGTGTTTGCGGTGTCAGAGCAAATTGTGGCACAGAGCACTGCGCGGGGGCAATTAAACCTAAAATCTTCCCCTGTGCAGGCTGGCGGTGCTGCCCTAATGGACCAGCCTTGGGTCGGAGGCAATTAGCAGCAGCGCTGCCTTCTGCTTGAATTAGCAGGTCGGAGCGGGGCCGGTTTTCCCTCGGACAACGTAGATTATATAAGGTTTTTATTACCTTCTGCCTGCAGAAATACAACAGGTAGAACTGATTTCCTCTGGTTTTGGTGATTATTGTTGTTTAGATCCATGGTGTGCAGAGAATAAGGTATCACCACACTGTGATGAGTGCCCATAGGAGGAAGGAGAGGAGCGGGGCCAGTGGCTGGTGGAAAGGTTCACCTCATGGTCTGTCCCTCACAAAGACAAGGAGCTGGCAGGATCCTGCTCCCCACAAACACCTCCGAGCAGAAAGTATCACTTCAGAAAGCCCAACCAAGTCCGATCCTGGTATTTCAGCCCCCCGCTATAAAAAGCATTCCTATTTCAGTTGTTAGAAGTGCTTCCCTGATGGCCGAGCAGCCAAGTGAGCAGGTTTGCCTGACCGTCACCCTGACCCGCCGGCTGGAGCATCATCCCAGCCCGTCCCCTCCATTGCCCCTGTGTGGAAAGGGCACCAAGGCGTAGCTTCATGGAGGTCACCGTGGTGGTTCTGCAGAGCCTATGGGGAAGTCGATGCCACCAAAGGCAGCATGCATTGTGCTTCGTTCAGGGCTGGAAGCTGTGGGTTTTTGCTGTCAGCCCCCTTGCACTGCTCACAGGACAGTGCGCCAAGCCACCGCACCAAGTGTGCCCGTCCTCAAGCCAGCTACAAGACCTGCCATTTTATTTATACCAGCCCAGGATCACTAATTCCAGTTTCAGAGCATTTGCATTTGTGGCGCATGCCCAAAAAGTAGGAAAAGAAAAGGAGAAAAATAAATAAATAAATAAAGATTTTTTTTCCCTAAAATTTCTATGTAAGCGGAGCTTATCGTAAAAGCAGTCAGTTTAACCATTTCAGCTCCTCTCTCCAGAGCAGAAGTAAGGTATTTTCAGTGGGTTTCCCCAGGGGATGATGTACGCTTGGGCTGTCCCATAGCTGTGCACAGGCAGACACACACCAGGCTCCCCCTGCAGTGCCCCTCATCCTGTCCTCATCCATCCCCCTGAGCAGAGCCCGTGGGGCCGCTCGGCTTGGGAAACATTCGTGTGCAGTTTCACCACTCTAAAATGAATTTTCATCGAAGAGGTGGGGGCAGGGAGGGGTTCGAAGAGAAAAAAAGTAGATGCACAAACTGGAGTCCTGTAGCAGAATTAGGGCAAAAGTCTGGCCTTGTTTATTCTGATGTAAATCAAGAGTAAACCCATGCAATTTTGTCATTCCCCGCTCTGACGCATTACTGTAAATCCTACTTTCGTAACTCTGTCATTATTTATGAGTGTTGCCGCAGTGCTATATGAGATCAGGGCACAGTTATGCCTGGCCACGTGCATGTATTAAGGACTAGAGCTTGTAAGTTTAAATAGACAAGACAGACAAAGGCAGTTGATCATCTTCACTTTACAAATAGGGGCATAAGATTACATGATCTGTTTGAAAGCATTCAGGAAGTCGGTGTCTGGTCTGGACAGGAAACGGTTTTCCTGTCCTGAAAAACTTCTCATAATAGTAATAAAAAAAATCCTGTTTGACGTTTGGGTGAAGAATTTTGAGGGCAGGAAAACGTGATCATTAGCTACCCAGTGCAAGTCCAGGTTTCAAGCCCTGAGCATGTTTCATATTAAAGCCTCTCCTTTATATGCGTGTATAGGGGTCCAGTAGGGGTGCTGTAGGGGTCCTGTAGGGTCTCTGCTCACAAGCTGAGCCATGGTTGGGCCATCCTTTCCATCTCAAATTGCCATCCTGGCCACTCAGCTGGTGGTTGTGTGCTGGGATGGATGCTACTGCTATTCAAGGATTCCCTCCCCTTTTGTTTTTGCCCTGGTATTTACCTTTCTTTAGATGGAGGGCTTAAATCCTAGAAGGTGAGTGTAAATACCATACAGGAGCCTGCCTTTCACTGGAAAGGCCATGTGTGCGGCATGCACAGCTGCTGTGACGCGACCATCTCCTCTTTCTGCATAGCTCCACACCCCTAAAAGCAGATCGGGTAAACGCAGTGTCTCGGTGTTGACCTGGGAGGAGAAAAAGGACTTTTTAGTCCATTGAAGATGATATTTTTGTCTCAGCTCAGCCCTGTCCCCTCCTCCTACCACCATGTAGTGCCAGCACAGGTGAGGTCTCAGCCCAGGTACTGCGGGGAACACCTTGGTTGTGTGCCTGCAGGGACTGCTCGCACCTGGGAGAGCTGAGCAGGAACCCCTTGCAGGGTGGAAAAATCAATTAATTAGTCTAAATAAACATCTATCAGGGTTCCAAATATGCACAGCCAAAACAGAAGCAGCGCGCTGCTTCATTGAGCCTGAAAAGACTTTGCACATTTTAAACCTCTAGTTGTGTTCATGGATGCATGCCCCCCTCCCCACTTTTCCCCCCCCAGAAAATAATTTCACACCTCAGGGATGGCTATTGCTACAGGAAGCCACAGCTCTGGGCCACGTGCTGCTTTGTGGCATAAGAAAATGGTGGCGTGCGGTGGCACCTGTGTCATGCCAGGACCTGGGCTTGCGGCCTCCGGCCTCACCTCGGCTCCCGGCCTCCCGCGCTGAGCCCTCTGTGCCCGGCCTCCCCTCCCCGGCAGGGTGCTGCGTTACCAGGGAGCTAAGCTAAAGAACATATGGAAACGTCACGCGGGTATATATAGGAAAGGAGCAAAAATGGATGCTCTTGGGGACGATAAACATTAGTGTGTCTGCGGGGGGAAAAACAAGAATTTCAGCTATTTGTGCTGCTTTGGGGGGGGTTTGTTGGTGTTTTCCTCACTAGTGTTCATTAAAAAAAGGGGAGGGGGGAGGGAGAAATAGGTCATTTATTTGAATTACTGAGTCTGTGAAAGCCAGGAGATATTCTTGATGTTAAACTTTTGTTTGTTTACTGTAAAGGCACAGTAAGAAGGCAAGGCATTAGGAACTCGTGCCAGCAGATATTTGCGAGGAGACATTTTGAAAAGTTGAAGTGACCAGTTTGGGCACTATCAAGATTTTGGGTCTGGCTCTGGAATACCTTAGTGATTCAATTATTTCTTCTGGTTAGGATGACGTGAGATCCAATGTTTCTATTATGCAAACTTTCACAGGTAGCTTTGACCATTTTTTTTCTTTTAGTGTTTTTTTTTTTTCATGATTTTCTTTTTTTTTTTTTTTTTTTTTTTTTTTTTTTGAGGAAGATTTCATCCTGCCCAAGGAGGGTGTGTATGTTATTCAGCAAGGAGCCAGGTCTGTGCTCTGTGGATTCCTGTGTTCTCTCTTTCCAAGCAAGTGATCCTGAGGAATTTGATGCGGGTGTGAGGATAACACAAGGCTCTGCGTAAGGTGTCCTGCACCGAAACCCAGGCACGGCAGTTCCTGTGCCTGGGTATCTTGATGGGTGAAACTGATTAGGAAAGCTTCTCGGTTCAGTCCTGGGCAGGCTGCAAAATGATCCCTGCTCTGTATAATGAAGTATGTTATCTACCCTGCCCTATAATAAATCGAGAGAGGGCTTGGAGGGGGATTGTCATCTGGTCTCGATTAGCATTGCTCCACTGATGTTGATGGCGCCTTGACAGTGCTCGCCAGGTGAGGACGTGGCCAGTCCAGGGCAGTCCCCTGGGGTTACAAAAGCAGCATTGAGAGACCACCATCTCAGGGGAGGAAAGAAGCCAAGAAAGGACCAGGACAGCTTGCAGGGAATCTTAAATGACATTAATTGAAATCTTATCACTTCTTTCATCTTAAGGTGAACCCAGGGCACAATAAAGAGCAATTATCTGCCATCTTCCTTCATCTGTCCCAATTGCAGGGAGGGAAGAGTATATCCATCATTCTTCCTGCTCTACCTTTTTTTTTTTCTTTTTTCTTTTTTCTTTTTTCTTTTTTTCTTTTTTCTTTTTTCTTTTTTTTTTTTTTTTTCTGTAGACAATACGATATATTTACAGACCTGTCACCCCTTCAAACCCCTCCTTTCACAGGAGAGCTGAACAAAAGCATGTGAAAGCAGCAGAGCTGGGGAGAGAAAGATGGGATTTGGAAACTGGAAACAGCACAAAAATATGGGCTGCTGCCCTTCAAGAAGACACTACTGGGTCCTGAGCTGCCCCACACCAGGGCAGTGGCTGTGGGAGGTTTGGGGGACTGGAGGTGTGTGTAGGGGTGATGCAGAGCCCAGCTGGGACCAGCACTGTGGATGCTGTGATGCTCAGGCTGGGTGCCGTGCTGCTGGATGACCTGGGGAGCTGTTGCTTCAGCCCCAGCTGCCAGGAGCTTTGTCCTGTCTCTGTTTGTGTTGCATTAATTCTGCGAACATGATGAGGATTTGGGTCCAGGGCTGTTGTTGTGGCACTGTTTTTTGCTGCTAAAATCCATGTGGAAGGTTTAATGAGTGACACAGGTGTGCAGGGCTGTGCCCAGGTTCCAGTGTACCAGGGGCTCTGTGTCCAAAAGCAATTGCCGGGGTGTTTGAAGAGATCAGGGACAAACCAGCTCTCACTGCAAACTGTAACACGTGCTTTGGTTTAGGCAGCAGAGAGGAAATTTTATCAAGTTATAACAGGAAAACCTGACCAAAGGTCTTGGCTAGAGGAAAGAGGAGCAAAAGGGCATGGTTTGGCCGTAAGTTTCCATGTTGCTGCTCACTTCCTTGTGCTTAATCTCTCTGTGCCTCAATTTCCCTGCCTGTGAGCAACCTCACCTTCTGGGCCACGAGGGCTCGTGGGTCCAGAGCCAGAAGGCTGCCCTGTGATAATGCAGATTTATTCCCAGTAAAACCCATGTAGTCGGCAGAAGGGCAGGCACGGCTCTGCGTGGGGCCACATCCCTTTCCCCAATGTGTGAGAGGAGAAGAAGCATTTTTTTACTCCAAGGCCGCGCAGCTCTCTGACAGCAAATCGATGCTACTGTAAACATGGGAACAAAGGAGCTCGCACAGGAGAGGGGGACGGAACAAGGAAAAGGGAGAGATGGAAAGCTGATAAGCGGCCAAAGCCGAAACAATGTTGGGAAAAGCTGAATTACTTCAGCACCTATTCATACCTCGCCCAGAGCTGGTCACCAGCCCATTCCCAAGGCCGTCAAGGAAGCGGTGGGTTAGGGGCTGGGTGAGCCGGGTGATTCCTGCCCCACAAAAACCACTGCCTCCTGATGGATGTCACAGGCAGGGCAAATTCCCTCTCATTTGGATCAGCAGTGCACATGGTTTCTGTGCAGACCCTGCAGGAGAGAAGACCGTGGAAAAATGGGGGCTTGGGAGCCAAGAGCTGGGCTCTGCAGTGGAAGGGCAGCTTTGAGGCCTGGCAAGTTGAAGTTTGGGACGAGTTCTGGCTCTCAGTACCCAGGGCATGGCCTTAGGTTTTAATGCATCACTGATCAGCCACTGATACCTGTGAGAAATCATTTAGGATCGCGCTGATCCACGTGGCAGGAGTACAGATTTCCATCAGCAGTGATGAAGCGGGATCCGCTCAGAGGTTTCATAGAGACCAACATGCTATTGGAAGGCTCAGCCTTCAAGGGAGGCCGGGTTTTCCTGCTGGTTTGGGGTTTTTAGTATGTATATTCTCTGTCTATCCTTGGAAAGGCCACACAGAAAACCTTTCAGGAGATCTAGAATAAGGAGAGGGGAGTTTGGTCCCCGAGTCCCCCCATCTGTAAAGAATCAGTAGAACAGCACTCAATATAGTTCCCAACATGGCCATTGTGGGGTTTAATTAAACTGCGCCGAGTGCATGGAGATCCTCAGGTTAAAGGCTGTGTGTACAGTGAGTTACAAAAGCAAACAAGGTGAAATTTTGCGTGTGTTTTGCTGTAGCTGCCTTCATTTCTGAGAAATAAATCATTTAATGTATACCTCTTGTACGCAGCCTGTTTATATAGGATGTGCTTATTATTCCAGTGGGAGGGAAATCTGGAAGTTTTGATTATCATTTCTGAATACGTAATCCACATAAGGCATACAATTTGAATAAGACGGTAAAATAGCACAAATAGGTTTTATAACTATATATGCATATAATTTTATTCCTTAGCCATGGGAAGCGTCATCAATTTTTATAGGCCCAAAATATGGAGGGAGGCAAATTTAATATAGTATAAAAATAAAGGTAATCCCAGCAAAAGACAATCACCGTACGTTTACTAGAGTCACTGCAGGCAGAGACAGTACACGTTTTGTGTCCAACAATAGCAGCGTACGTGACTTGAAACGCTCTTTCTTTATAAAACCAAATACCTACCGGTTTGGCTTATTAGCTCTAATCTTCAAAGGCAGGCACGGGGCTGAGGTTCCTGGTTTGGCTCAGAGGCAAACAAGGTACCAGTGCTGCCCACGGCCAGGACAGAGGGTGCCTGTTTGAGCTTTAACCTCCTGCTTTTCCCCTTTTCGGCGGCACAAGGAATGCCCGGAGCCGCGCAGAAATGTCTCTGATGGATAGTTTACATGTGCAAACGCTGCAGTTGAACTCGTACTGACTCCGCTCAGAGTAGATCGGGTTAAATGGACTATTACAATGGCAGGAGCTCATCTGGAACTAATAATTTTTGAGGCCACCAAAAGTAAAAAGTAAAAAAAAAAAAAAAAAGGGGGGGGGGGGGGGCGGGGGGGCAGGAATCCTGGTGAGTTTGGTGGCCGGTGACTAAAGCTTCTGCTGCCATCTACTGCACGTGGGTGGCAGCAGGACAAGCTACAAATTCGCTCTCTTTTGGGCTGAATCGGCCACAGAACAGGTTAAACGCTGAGGGATGGGTTGGGGTTTGGAAGGAGATGCCCAAAACTCTGTATGCATGCTCAGCCCTGGGCTCTGGCTCTCGCTGTTTGCCCGAAGCACTGCGCAGCATCTGGTCGGGCTGCCCCAAAGGCACCCCAACGAGGTGCTTCCATCCTTGCAGAGCTTCATCTCGCCCCGCTCGCCAGGCTTTGTTGCTACTTGCTTAGGATTCACCACCACGGGAGACGTTTTTGGCTCCGTTTTTTTTTTTTGGGGGGGGGGGGAGTGGTAGTAAAGCTCCCATCAGCCACATGCGAGCGGCCGCGCCGCAAATCACACGACAAACCCGGCGCTGGGTGACCGACATCTGTTTTGTCTCAGCAAGCGCAGCACGAAGGCGCGGTGCCGGTTGTTGGCCCCACCCGCTGGACCCAGCTCAAGCATTACCGTGCTCGCCGGCCTGGCGAGACAATAAACGGAGTCTATTTATTTATGATGGCTGGACCCAAGCAGGTCATTGGCACGGTCTCCAAGGGCGATGCGTTCGAATCCCTTTCTCAATTTTCTGTCTTCCATCTCTCCGGGCTGCCTGCTATTCTTTGTGACCATTCTCCCAGGAGATCTGGTCTCGAAACAAATAGCTCGCCATCGCTGCGGCTCTTGGTCGTGAGGTTAAATAAGTTTAGGAGGAAAAGTACGTTTCAGATGGTGCTGATCCAAATGGATGAGCCAAAGGCACTATTGTCTTGACTAGCTCAGAGCCTGCCGTGGTAATTTCCTGGGTACATAGGCATGCTGGCTATGAGCTGCAGAGAGCCACTGCAAAGTGGAACTGGATTAAAAATAAAGCTGCTCTTGTGACAAAACAAACAACTGGGAATTGGCCTCTGGGCTTCTGTTCCTGGCTTTCTGCGGGATCTCAAGAAAGCCACGATGAGGGAAAGGGAAGCCATGGGATTTCACAAAGCTAAGTGAGGACGTGCCATGCTGCCACAGCACCAGCGGAGCCCCGGTGGGATGCTCGGGGCAGGGCACGCTCTGAACTGCTGGGCCCCTGCCCTGGCCACAGATGGGACCCAGAGAGACCCCCTCAGCCTGGCAGGGACAAATCCTGCCTCTTGTTGTGTAGAGCTGTGGCCACAAGGAGCCCGTGACCTCTTCTCCATCTCCCTGCTGTTAACCTTCAGGATCACAGGGCTGGGGAAATAGAAAATGCTTGAGCAGCCATTCTCGCAGTGGGAGGGGGATGAAAAAGTGCCAAAAAGGTTTGAGCATGGCTTGTTCAGGTTCCGAATTCCTCCTTGGAGAGCATCTGCTTCCCTCCCTGGGACACAGAAAGATCCAGGGGAAATTGGCTTTCTCCTTTGGCTGAGCCACCCTGGAGCCATGAAGCAGGGTGACAGGAATGCCATATTTTGTCTGTCTCTGCCTCTGATCCTCCGTCTCTAAAACCTGATCCCCTCCTGCACAGACTGTCAGGCTGCAGCTGGCTTCAGGATATATTTCATTAACTGCTGCTCAGCTCACAGCCCTGCTTGCCATTTGCTGATCATCCTCCTAGCCTTCCTCCCCTCATGGCTGCCTTGTTCTCATCATCCTCTGTCGGCCTGGGAAGCAGCCTGGCCACAGGCAGGTGCTTGTGCCGAGCATACGGTCAGTGCAGGGCCTGGGCAGAGCAAGCTGCTGAGCATTGGACGAGCTCAACGGTGAGGATGCTGGGGGAATGCAGGCTTCTGGCTGCCTGTAATTTACAGGGAAGAAAGAAACTGCATGTCCTGGAAGAGCCCTGGGCTGCCGTTTTTCTTGTGTCCCAATTTTGGCAGGTTGATTGGTTCATGGCAAGAGCCAGATCTGTGATGGTTAGCATTGCTCTTTCCTTCCCACACAGATCCTCTTCCCTCCTTAAGCAAGGGACTGGGCTATTTGGGAGCTTTTGGCTCCCCTGCCCTAAATTCCAGCTCACATTTTGCTGCGAAATATCCTCGGTTATTTCATCTTTCCTGCCGAGAAAGGCTAAACACAACCACTCGGGTGTCTGGCACGAGAAACTCGGATTGCTTACTCAAAAGAGGATCAGCGAGCCAGACCTTCAGCTGTGCTCTCTCAGGATCAGAGCACGTCTACTTTGTGAAATGCTTAACCCACACTGGGAAGTGCTTTTGCAATCCTGGCCGTGCCGCACGCACACCTGGCTGGCTTTGCTCCATGAGCTCCTCCGGTGGCTGGGATCCTCCTCTTCCGTGGTTTTTGGTCATGTCATGAGCAAAGCTGGGACATCTCTTTGGGAACTGGCAACACACTTAGCAATTACTAAGGTGCCATTGTTCATCAGAAGTTTTGCCTAATTGCATTACCCAAAGTGCTGGAGAGCAAGGCTATGCGTACTTGCAAGGGTACTATGGAGACTCTATAAGAATCTCTTGTTTGCATTTAGGGTCTAGATAATATGGAAAGGTCATAAAGAAAAAGGAGGGAGATGCAGAGTCAGAGAAAGGGCAGGAAAAACCTGCAGTGCAGACGTCCCGGGCAGGTGGGTGCAGTCTGCAGCTGTAGCTGCTGCTGTCCAGGCCATGCTCTGGAGACGTGAGTCAGGTGAGAGCCAGTGGGGCCGTGCCAAAACGTCCCCAGGCAGCCTGGGGAGGTTTGAGAGTGGGACCAGGATAGGAGAGGCTGTGTCTCAGGCTCTCAGAGCAATATGTGTGCAGTTGGTCACAGGGTAACTTAGTATGCACCGCTCCGATGAAGGCAGAAAATGAATAGGGGTAGAATTTTTCCTTTAGAAAAAAGTAATTTGCAAATGTTGTTAGGAAGCCTAATCAGATCACTTTTGTGCTGAGCCTTTATTCCATCAGGATTTTCTCAGTGAGGCTAGGCACTAAGGCTGAAGAGTCACGTAGACCGCTCCAAAGCAAAGTAGGTGCATGGGAATGAGGTGTCGCTTCTCATACCTCTGGGGAGAGCAATCTATTCCAGCAACAATAGGGAAAAATCAGCTTCATTCATGAAGAAGGGGGCAACTGGGAGGAAGGAATTGCTGTTTGTTAGCATTGCCTTAAGCTAAACATTAATGAAGTGCAACACTTAAGATGCTTGTATGCCTCAATTATGTCCACCAAGCTCACATGTTGCCTTTCCAATTATGTAGGCTAAAAAATGAGGTACGTGTGAAGAGACTGCTGCCTGCTCATTACCTCTCTGGGAGTTATAATTCTGCTTGCTTTCAGCTGATGGGGTGTCAGGTGTACTTGCACACAGAGCGTTTCAACCAGCGATGGGAATGCAGTGCAGGGATGGGATTACTTAGGGGATGGATGCTAGGATGGGGAGAACTGTGTGGTTTGGTCATCAGACGGGGTTAGTGCTGGCAATGGTGCTCAGTGAGCATGGATGTGAAACTCAAAGGTTCTGCAGGTTTTCTGGCCCCTGAGGGTGGTGCTCACTGCCTGGCTCCTTGAAGGAGAAAGGTGTGGGAACCATGGGGACTAGGTAGTAATTATGAAGACCAGAAGTCATTCTGTTTACCCAGTCCGTTTTTATTATCATTATTAAGTGGAAAAAAATTGACAGACAAAAATTCCTTCAAAATTGTGCAATAACACAGCAGAAATCAGTGAATGGAAATGAAGAAAAAAAAAAAAAAAAAAAGACAGAGTAGCAATTCAAATGGTATAGTATTAAACTTCACTTAAGGAACCCGATTAGAAGTTGACACTAGGTCTAAAAACTTCATTAGAGACTGGCTGCTTGTAGTCTGCCCCAAGACTAATTATCAATGTCACAGCTAGAACCAAAAATGAAGTTGCTCTCTGGAACCCACAGTAACCACCTCTATGGCACCATTTCTCTTCTGAAGTCCATTTGAAGGAGACTTGAAATTTGGAAAATGGTTTTTTTGGTCTTTCCTGAATGCAGTTCTACATTCCTACCAGAAAGATTACTGAAGCTGGGGCTTTCAGGTCACTTCTCTCAGAATTTCTAGAAATTGGTAGGACGTGGTGACATTTAGTGACCACCAGGGTGACCTGCAGGCACAGAGGTCCTTTAGAATCTCCTGGTTGCAAGGTCACAGGCTAGCAGTGGCACCCAGAACATCATCACACTTGCTCCATCCTTCTCTTGTGCTCTTCTCTTCTGTCTGGGTGCGCACCCTATGTATCTATAAGCAACTTGATCTCAGCCCAAGGAGAACTGTCTTTTCCCAGTACTAGACCCGCAGATCCCTGCTGCTAACTCTGTGGCAAGGCAGGAGCAGATGGAACAAGTTAGGGCAGGCTTACCCGGGGCGTGAACCTGCAGCACGCCAGCTATTCTGCCATTAGATATCTGCATGCACAAATTTCCCCCATGGTCAACAGAAAACACTTCACCCCTACCTGAAATTCCTCTTAGTGTGTCCCTGTGGTGCCAGCCCTGGCAGGGTGGCCGAGGAGCCACAAGCTTGTGCTCGTGGCAGATGCTGGGCTTGGTGCTTGCACACCCACCCCAGCTGTTTTATGGCAGCAGCAGCCCATGGACAGAGGAGCATGGGATTTATTCGGGCTGAAAGGATCATGGTTTTAGCTCAAGCCTGGCAAATGGTGCCTCCTTGTTCTTTCTCATTTTAAAAATCAAAAAACCTACCAAGGCTAAATAAACCCAGCAATCCAAAAGCCCGTCGGATCCTAGAGTTCAGCCTTAGTCTTTTGTTCAAATGGACTTAAGAGTACCAGCTGGTATCTGCAATGAAACCTGCAGTGGGCTTGAACACGAGGTACCAGAAGTGCCTCCTTAGCCCATGTACCTCCCCCTTCCTTTTCTCCTTATGGGTCCAAACATCTCACAGGGTTACTGTCAGGTAAACCCAAGTCACCTCCCAAAAGTTCGGGTAAAGACTCATGTCACATTGCATCAGGCTACTGAAACAAAATCAGAACAAAATATGCATCCACATCCATGTACCATATATACACCACAACCCTCCCACCCCATATACATCTCTGTGAACAAGATTCCGTGCTTCAAAAGTTCATAAAAATATACAGTTTACCCAGAACTGCATCTATCCTGCTTATTCCCCACCTGGAGCTTAGACTTCTCTATTTATATATAAAATACAAATACACTAGCCCTGTGAAGTTGCTTTGCTGGGAGCACAGTGGTGATTTTTGCCCTGAAGGGAAAGCCTCTGAGGGGAGGGAGTGTCTGTGCATTGCAAGAAGTGCCCTCGTGCGTGCAGCTTGGCACAAGGGCTGCAGGCTGCAGTGCCCCAGAGCCCTGTGCAATGCAGGGACGACTGCAGAGCGAGCGCCGAGGTGTCCCTCACCCCCATTGCGTTGGAGAGGCACAGCTCGCTGGGAATATTTTCGGAATATAGTATTCCAGCAAAATGCCTCGCTGGCAACAGGCTCAGCGCCATGCGAGCGTCGCTTTGCTGCGGCACAAAGGAGCCTTTCAGAGTGACCAGAAGTGACCCGTCCCCAGCTGAAAGCATCCAGCCAAGGGATTTCTGCAGAATATAAAGTGGTTTCGAGGTTCCCCCTTGGCATCTGCCTTCCACATACAGGCACGAGATGGGCTCACTTCTGCTCCCCTTACTCAAGCAGGATTTTCCCTTAGGGGAGTAAAGTAGCAGAACGTAACCACTATTAATTCTCATCAGAAAGGTACCATCTTCTGGGATACTATACTGCAGTTTTCAGTTACCTGTGCCAGAAATATTTGCTTAATAAGGACAGGATGCAATGCTTTTTACCTCTGCTTTCAGGCTGTTCCCTGTAGAAATATGTTAAATCTTCTGCTTTACATCTTTAGAATAGTTTTGCCTCTGGGTCAGATTCTGCTCTCTCTGTAGCTGTGGCTCCAGACAGATTGAGACCTACGTGCTAGGATGAATATACTAAGGTGAACAGCACCTGACCCACTAACAAGGTTAAAAG
This sequence comes from Nettapus auritus, assembly GCA_011076525.1. NCBI lineage: Eukaryota > Metazoa > Chordata > Aves > Anseriformes > Anatidae > Nettapus > Nettapus auritus. The sequence goes on from CM021788.1 coordinate 4,172,808, forward strand.
CATTGCAACTTGGCAAGCTCGCTGCTACTTATAAAATCTAGTTATGGTTTGGTCCCAACTTTGGGGGAATAAACTGTCACTGGGATTGAGAACACCAATAATTAAAAATAGAGTCAGTATTTCTATAGCGTATCAAACCGTACGGAACCTCAACTTTTTTATACATGTTCTGCAAGTGAAATTAAATGGATCAGTTGTGTATCAAAACATAGTTGGCCTCTCTCATTTCATCTGTAGGAAGACTGCAATTATAATGTAATTTACACAGCAAAAATACTTCTGGTTTAAACAAAGAAAATAGCATGACAAGACAGTGTGCTGTATTTTTACTGGCATGGAGCTACTGGGCTTTGCATATATAGAGTACGGCCAGGTGTGAGCCGCAGACATCCGCTCGTATTGGTGCTCTTGGGCTGGCGAGCAGTGGGATTCGTGGTGAGATTCACATTTTGCTATCACCAAAGAAATAGCCTCAACAACAGGAAGCAGACATTTCTACTGCTTAGCTCTGCGAGCCAGTATTATGTCTACAGTAAAGGTGAAATGAGGAGTGATAGGAATATATCTACGTTACTTCTAAAGCTGAAGGTGCGACTACAGCTACTTTTAGGAAATGCTACTGAAGGCGCACCGAATCCCTGCTGTAAACCAGATGAATCGAGCTGCTCAGTAATTACAGCTCTGCATGACTGTGGAGAATCTGTAAGCGAAGCTCTTCTCCAGTTGTACACAGTGGAGGCTCCCCCTTCTGTCCCTCACCATCCTAGCATCTCTGTGCAGCTTCACAGAGGAAAGTTTTCCTGGAAGCTATGGTTTAAGGTGTGCACTTCAAAGTCAGGGGATGACGATTTGTTGCAGGGATATTACTGACATAAATTATGGATCAGGGCATGGCCAATGGGTTGGCACCTGCTGGTGATCGCTGGAGGGGTTTGGGCAATGGTGGGGGGCTGCAGCACGGCGCAGGCAGCTCTGCCTGCACATGAGGTCAAAATTGCATAAACTGGGCACTTGCCCAGGGATGACTGAGGAAAGATTGTGTCTTTCGGTGAGGGGAAAAATATGTAAAAAATAAGGATTCTTATTCTCGTGGTGAGAACAATGGTGGGGATGCCAAGATACTACTGCCTTGCAAGATAAAGTGGCACATGTTCTACACAATAATGTGTACAATGTCTGACGACTTTGGAAATCTGTTCTTAAACAGATTTCCCAATAAATTAACACAACAAAAATACTTTCATATAAAACAAAGTCCAAAGGATTTTTTTTTTAAGTAAAAGCAAAACCTTCAGGGACTATATTACTTATCTCTCTCTACATATATAATCTCCTGAATTTTTTTAAAATAAATTTATTCTTGTCTTAGAAAAATAAAATGAGTAGCCAATTTAGTCAACGGAAAATATCTCACAGACTTAAAAGCATGCCCAGCAAGCATAGCCTTGTAAGACTAAATCAATGTTAAATCAAAGCAATTTGTTACTAAACCAACCTAGTTTGCAATTCACAGTTGATTACTACAAAGTGTTTCTTAGATTTTTTGGCCCATATAAAAATAACGTATTGCAACTCAAAGTGCATTTTTAAAATAAACAATCAACTATTTTTATCAAATAAAATATTTACACCATTTGGTTTTTACAGTCAGAAATGCGCTTCATGCGATGACCATGGGGACATCATCTGAAAATCCAGTTATCATGGGAGCTTCGTCATCCTCATCTCCTGGAAAACAAACCCAGAGCTCTGTTACATTGCCCTTGGTTTCATCAGGCACGACTAAACTGGCCCCAAAACTGGCCCCCAAAGTAGTGCATCAGTATGTGGCCCTTATCTGGTTGTTGTATTTGTTATATCCAAGTTTTGATTATCATCAGTGGGAGCTGTTTACATGAGGTTACTAATTACATATATCCTAGGCCAGGGTTATCCTCCTAGAGCCAGATCAAACCTGTATTTTCATGTCAAGGATGGCCTAAAGCATGAGAAAGATTACGTCTTGCCCTGAGATTCCAAGGCATGACACCAAGAGCTACTGTTAGGCTGACAGTTGGACTGCATGATCATAAGGGTATTTTCCAGCCCAAATAATTTCCAACCAAATGATGCCAAGATTCCACATACCTAAATCATCCCCTGAGGAGAAGATGGCCGAGCCCAGGCGGGAGCTATAGTGGCTGTTAGCAAAGGCGGTGAAGCTGCTCTGCAGCCTGCGGTGCCTCGTGTAGAGCACAATGAAGCCAACCCCCAGGGTCACCAGCAGCAGGAACAGGATCGGGACCACGATGGCAGCTACATCTGTGGTCTTGCCGGTTTTTGATGCAGAGGAGTCTTCACCTACAGAGCAGGGAGGGTGGGAAGCACCATTTGCAAACAATGCCACTTTTCTCCCCATGCTACTTGTGCAGTGCCCTAAGGAGGTGTTAGTGGACCAAACCCAATCAAACATGTCCAGATTGCCACAATATTCACATCTGAAAATTGCAGGATGGTTTCTTCCATCCTGCCTTGCTAGGACACAAAGCCACCAAGTGACTGGCTGTGTAATATCGTATTAACTCCTGCTTGGGTCCTGCTTGTGAGGCTTTAATTACTGTGAATTGAGGAAGAGGGGATGATGATAGTGTCTTACCGGTTCCTAGCTCATCGTAGAGAAGTGTGGCCGGCTCCCCGCACATCTGCCCACTGTACAGGCATCTGGCCCGAACTGTGAAGGAATAGTTGTGCCCTATCTTCAGGTTGGAAACTTTGAAGAAGTTTTCTGTGGTGTTCCCGAGATAAGCCGTGCTGTTCACCAGGCTGTCGAACATGTGAATCTCGTAACCCTGAGAAAACAAAAACACAAACCCCAAATCGCTTGACTGCAGAGGTCAGCTTTGCTGCTTCTGACAGGCCTTTGAAAGTTGTTTTTCCTGTTGAAACTTTGTGATGAAGTGCATCAGGCTACCAGCCAGGGCAGAACAACAGTGGAGCCTCCTCCAGGCACCCCTGCCAGCACACACTGACCTTGGCCAGGTCAGAGAGGAGATTTCGGCCTCTAGTTCTCTCTGTTCTTAGTAACCACCCAAGGCCATCTAAAAAATGGAACCCAGAGATGATGATGTTTGTTTTTTTCTGATGTACATTTCTACCTCCTCATGCCCCAACAGAGAGCGCGTTGCAGATTTTCTATCAAAGTCTAAATAACAATTCTCAGATGCTACTGATGTGTTTCGCAGCATGGTAGGGCAGTGGCCTGGTCCCAGTCCTGTGCGCGTGTTATAGCTGACCTTTTTCAAGAGGCTAATTATGTTCTTAAAAGGTGACCAGCTGGATCTAACAGCACTAGTGCTGTGGTTGTGATGCAAATTGAAGTGAGCTCTATGTAGAGGGCTCATCAGGGACTCCCAGGGGAGCAGAGCCTCCTGATGTACTTAAAGACTATGTGTAAGGAGTCCTGCAAGTAACTCTGCTCTTGCTTTTACTGAAACGCTGCCCGTAGGATGGGTGAAGAGTGCCACTTACCCGGCTTTCATTGAAATTACTTTCCTTTAATGCTAAACTCTTCCAAAAGAGCAGAATGTGGTCGTTTTCTGTTATAATTTTTAAGGCATCTGGTGCAGACAGTGGTACTGCAAATAAGAGAAAAAAGAAAAAAAAAAAAAACAGCAGGCAGGTTAGGTCTTAATACTGATGACGCTTCTGGTTGAGAAACAGCACGGGGGCCTCTTCTGAAATGTAGTGGGTTTTTGGGATCAGCCCAATGCAACGCTTACAAGGGGAGGATGCTGTGGTGTGTGATCTGGTAGGAGTCTGACCGTGGGTTTTACAGTAGGGCAGCATTTCATATGAATACTTGCTCCTTTACCTGTGTTAATCTTCATGCTGGATTCTTTGCTCATGTTTCCCAGTTGAACAATCACGTGGTATTTGCCTCCCGGTTCAAGTTTCTTAATGGTGTACTCCACCGTGCTGTTCCGCGTTTTCACTTTGTAGATTTTATCTGTTTTTCTTACCAAATCTTTAACTGCAACAGCATACAGCTGAAGGGGGAGGGAAGGGATGCATGGTGAATGACAGGAGACCTTACTTTCCTGCAGACTTGCTAGCAAACTCATATATTAGGACATCAGACTGGGGGAGGGGGAAACTGGCACTAAAGCATGCCTGAACGCTACAAAAACCTGGGAAGTGAAGTTGTTTTTTAGGCCTCTTGCTGGATTAGCTGGATCCCTGCCCAACATTGCTACTTACAGATAAAGAAAATGCAGTTACTGGGGTGTACAAAGGCAGGAGGAAGACCTCAGGTTGTATTTCTTAATGAACAAGAGGGATGCCATGCAAACCTGTGCCATGTCAAAGTCTGCCGTGTTGCCAGGAAGATTTATACCCTTAAACTTTTGCTGTTAAAGCCTTGGGACCAGATTAGGAGTGGAAAACTTGCTGAGAAAATGACTCTCCTTCAGTGGGCCTGTCTGTGAGCCAGGGTTTTTGTGTGATATTACCATGTCCTGGTCGGGCGAGTCATAGGGCGATTCCCACTTGATGACAGCAAACGTCTTCCCGGTGAGCACCGAGTGGAGGTGCCGGGGGGGCAGCCGGTTGTCAGGGATCATCTTCACCACGACGTAGTCAGATGGTGGCCCTTGGTAGGGAGACATCACACGGACCTCGAAGGGACGGCCCAGCAGTTAATAGGGTGCCTTCGGGCTTTGGTACCAGACTGTGGCCCGTAGCGTGGGTAGGAGAGGGGCCAGAAACACAGCCTACCAGGAACAGGTACTGTTCGTCCCGCTGCACGATCACGGTGATGTTGTGGGAGGTCGTGGTGGTGTTGTGAGGGCTCCTGTACAGCTCCAGAAAGGATGTGGCGTAGAAGATGCCGTAGACCTTCAGAGGAGGAGACAACAGGGAGGGTACAAAGCTTGTCGTGGCATGGAGCTCCCACCCAAACTTTCGTGTGCTGTTGCTTTTTAGGGACACGATGCAAAGACCCTGTGTCAGGGGCAACAAGCGCTTTTCCTACTTTTTCTGACAGATTTTTCTGTGGAATTCAGTCCCAACAAACAATCCCGTTTAAAGATTTCTTGTGTTTTGAGGCTCCGAGCTAGACCCCATCCTGGGTGGTGAGAAAAGAAAAGACGGTGCCTTACCACGTTCCTCGGCCCAGTCCAGTTGCACTCCACTGCAGTCTGGTTGATGGCCCTGGCTTTGAGACTTGGTGCTGCTGGTCTTGTCCCACCAGTCACGACATGTACAAAGGACAGAGGGCTGTCGCCCAGCTCCGTCTTAGCCCAAGCAGAAATTTCGTAGGGCGTCTGAGCTGTCAAATTGGCCACTGAGCAAGAGGAGAGATTTGCACTGTTAGGTGAGGCGCAGTACTGCAATGGCAGGGTGAAAGCTTTAAGAAATGGTCAGCATCATTAAATAATCTTAGCCAGGATCCTCTCTCCCTTGTTTTGTGTTTTCATTCATTCTGAGTAATTTCTTTTACACAGAAGCACCAGGGTATCTAACCCAGCCTGTTGCTTGCCTGTATTGGGATGTTTTCCTGTATCTTGACTGTGCGCACTAGTTATTTCTCCAAAGCCGAAAATAATCTGATTAACAGGGACATGTACTGTATACCAGCCCAAGAAATCATTGACCTTTTGCTGAGTAGATAAGGAATCACAAACAAAATCCCCGTGATGAGAAAAGGCTAGTGCAGCTCTAGGGGATAAATCCCAAATCTCCTTGAAATCTCCAAGTCCTAAGAATAGAGGCTAAGGATTTGCTGATTTGTCCTTGCAGGATTTACTCTTTCCTAAACAGAAAGTACTGAGCTAAGCTGCCATTACAAAAAAATAAAATAACTGTAGCCTTCAGTAAAAACACTCTGGAGGTGATTTAAGCAGAGTTTTACATCTAAATTTACCTTTTTGGATCGACTTTTCTCCTTCTATGGTCAGAGTTCTTTTTTCCTGCCTGTGTGTATCAAACGTCCAGTAGATGTTCACAACGTAACCGCTGACCTGTCAAGCAGCAATCAAACGGAATATAAACTTACATGAGTTCAGCTATTCTTGTATTGAGTGAAAGAGCCACCATTTTTAGCCTCCAAGTTGTATTTTCCATCCTAATTAAGAGAGCTGGTACAGCTGATGAGTACCAAGTAATAAATTGGCATGGAATAATTAGTTTCCAAAAGAAACTGTGCTACTGAAATGGGTGCTAGCTTCTCTTATTCGGTATTTATCCCGTATCCAACTCAGGTCTTTTACTGTAGCTGCAGAAGGAAAGGTTAAAATTTTACCTTGATATTAGTATTCATTTTCAGGCTGAAACTTATGGAGTCCTCAGTGTAGCCCTCAACACGTATGACAGGTGGAGGAATGACTGGAAGGAAAGGGAGAAACGGCTGTTACTGCAACCCCCCAAAAAACAATTATATAGGGAGAGGACAGGCAAAATGCAGACTTTCATTATGACAGTCACCAGCCAGACCCAGAACATCCCCATCCCTCCGTACTACAAAGAATACTGCATTTTTAGTAGCATGGTGTTTTCTTTCATTTCTTTGTCAACATAGCAAGGGTGCACTTTTATCTCACAAATTAGATAGCAGACAATTTTGACATCAGAATATGGGTTTGGAAAAAAAAACTTGCCAGGAATACAAACAATTTCAAAAGGCTTATCAAAAAACATTTCAGAGGGAAATGATTTATCGTGTTGGTTGGATTTATCTACTGTCAGGCTGCAATGTTGTGATCATTTCTGGGAATCTCTGTGGTTTTTTAGCGGTCTAACCGACACAAAATGCAGCAACCATCATAGTGATAAGCTAAGAGGGAGAAGAAGGAGCAAGCATCCTTTCAGATAACAATATTGAAGGAATAGCTGTTAATGCATCGTGCCTATCCGAATGTAGAATCTAGCCAAGTCAGTGGCAATCCATCTGCAGTCTGGGAGAGAGGGAAATGCATGCCACAAAGTTCAGAGGAAAAGTCAACAGCCCGTTCAGACTTGCCACTGAACTTTGAGGTGGCTCCAGTTAAGTGAGCAGGTACAGCAAAGTTGTCATAAACGTCAGATGCTCATTAGGCAGAAGTAAAGAAAGAGGAGGCAGTTATGCATGCTGATAGTAAAGTTTTGGGCTTATATTCAGTAATTTTGCTATGTTGACCAAGTTGGTTGAAACCAAAATGGCATTTACCTTTGCCTTTGATGGTGGTTATGGATTTGGAATCGCTCCAGTTGCCCACTCCTCGACTAGTCACTGCAGCAACCTTTGCAAATAAGACGGTTAGTTAATATGAACGAATGTATGCCACCAACGCTGCATAATGCAAACAGAGAGCGAGGTTAGAGCAAGGTTACGGACATGGCGGAGCTCATGGGAAAAGGACATTGAAGTAAGCAATAATTTAATTACTTGGCAATAAAATGCTTATTACAGAGATAAAGCAGACTACTTTAAGTCAATTAAAAGAATCTAAGAGGAGGGAGATGCATCCTCTCTGCAGATAACCGCTCTCTGATGAGATCTTTATAAAAAGTCTATAAAGATAAGGAGCCTTGGAATCGATCAGCCCTGGTGTAGGTAAAAGTTGTGCCTATGGAGCCCATGAGAAAGCTGAATCCAGTTCCAAAGATTTATTTGGAAACAAGATAGTATGGGAAGGAAAAACATGGAAGTAAAGACTCGCTTCAGCTGAATCAGAGAAAAACATTAATGCATGGGGGTTATCCCAGCTCCCAGTGAGCTCCCACAAGTACCCATTCTCATCCTGCTCATGGAGGATGGACAGGGGCAGAGTACACATTTCCCAGGGTTGGCTGCACAGACTTTCATTTCCTTTCCTTATTAGTTCTGCCTATAATTACCCAGCTTCTCCCATGTGCACGCCTTCCCCACATGCATATCTGTTTCTTTTCCTGGTGATAGTTAGGACCAAATTTATCTCTGCCCCAGATCTGGTGCAGTTGCAGTGAGCTTGGAACGGGCAGCACGGATTTCATAACACAGCCTGGCCTCCTGGGAGAAGGAGTAAATCAAGGGCCATAATTCGGGGCTTAAAACTATACACATTGTTGGCACAAATGCCAGGCCCCTGCTGAGGGCTGACATTAAAGGGCAGAATTTTAACTACATAGTTTTTCAGCAATTAGTTGACTGTGCAGGACTTGGACTGCCTAACGAACAGTAACAAGCTCATGCAGAGTGCTCCTACAGACAGAGCTCCAAAAATACTCACTCGAACCGTGTATAATGCGTTGACCTGCAAGTTCTTGATCTCGGTGTAGTTCTTGGTGGTTCTGAGGGAGGACCACTCCTTGGATCCACTCCTGCTGTATTCCACCTAAGAGGACCAAAACAAGGGGTAAGGGCTCCATGGTCAGCAGTCCTGCAGGCCCACAGGTCTTTCTATTACTCAACCATAGGAAAGAAGCCAGAAACAAAACCATGGACTGAAAACCATGGACAGAAACAAAACCTGAGGACTGTGTTGCTACCTACAGGCCTGCAACATTTCTTTTCCCATCCTGCCCAGCACTCTCAGTGGATTTCCACTACAAAATGCAAAATACAAAAATATCATGCAGGACTCACGATAAATTCCCGTATGAGGCCATGGGCATTCACAGGGGGGCTCCAGCAGCCTGTCACCACACCCTCAGCTTCTTTTTTTAGGGACAGCTGAAGGTTAAAGGGGGCATCTGGTACTGGGGAGAGAAACAAAGGTGTTAGTGATGGTCACAGGCAGCGTGTCTAGGTCTTCTGGGGAAGAGCAGCAGGTGACCAGGGTCTCTCAGAAAGGGAGAGGGCAGAGGTTATCTTCTGCAGTTGTGTCCCAAGGCCTGATCAACCTGTTCTTAATCTGACCTCCAGCCAGAACTGAGAGGAGCCAGGCAGGTCTGCTTACATCCTTCGGGCGCCCGGAGGGTGATGAAGTCATTGGTGTTGTAGACTCTGCTGAGGCACTGCACCTGGACCTTCACCTGATAGGTGCAGTCAGGCTTGAGGACCTTCAAAACGCTGTTGGTTTTGTTGCTGTGGGTTTCCAAAACCTTCCAGATGCTTTCACCGACCGTCCTGCACAAGAGTCAGACCCCGGCAGTCAGGAATATGTTCAGTAACACAGGGGGACACAGCTTGCCCCAAAGGATGAAAACATTTTTCTGTGTTTTAAGGGCTTGCTGCTTAGTTTTCTGCTCAGTAAAGCCACGGCACCAGCTTGAAAAGCTGCTGTTTCAAAGCCCGAACCAAACATAGCTCGGCGCCTCCTAAGCACTGTCCTCTGAGGTTTGCTATAACCGCTGCGCTCTAATTTCTTGACTTTGTTCTCATTGTTAGCAGCCCCACAAAGACGAGACCCAAGCAGAAACAGAAAACCCAATATACCCACATTTCTGTCCGAGTAAACAATTTGAAGGAAACAAAGGCAGCTTTTCACAAACGTCCCCTGGTTGCAGCTATTTTGGGTCTGCTTTGCAATGAAGCATTAGAAGATTTTCCAAACAGAAATAGACTGCAAAGCTCTGTCCTCTGGGGCACAATTCGGTACGGTGCTTTGCTGCAAATACGTGTGTGCTGCTACCTCTGCTCTTGTTTCTCCTGTCCTTTACTTGCCATGACCAGCCGTGGGTTGTGCAGTAAGTGGTGTACCTGTAATACACATTGTAGACACAGGAGGTCGAGGACATCCTCTTTGGCCGAGCCCATGTCAGAGTGACGGCGCCGGAGAAATCGGCTGTCCACTGCAGGTTCTGGACTTTGTACACGATCGTGTCGTCTGGGGGAGCAAAAGGGGGAGTTAGTCTGCTGGAGGAAAACAAGCTCTTTGCCTGGAACAGAAACAGGAGTTGTGATTTAGGTGGGGAAGGGTGGGCAGTGCAGAGCAGGAACATCCCCCTGGTGCTCCTAGGTGTCCCCAGAACAGATCTTGGTTGTCTTTGGGCTGCTCCGTGCGAACACCCTCTTTCCCCAAGGAAAGATAAAGCGTGGCTGCTGATTAAATACTCTCCAACATCATTCTGGAAGTGTATCAGTGGAAGCTAAGTCACTTTTCTGCTTGTGCAGTGGATCTGTGGTGTCACTGTGAGCCATCCAGGGCCCCTCCGTGGGGCTGCCCATGTCACATTTCGTGTTCAGTGGCAGGACCAAAGCTAAGGCTGGGATCTGGGCAGCAGTGTGCTGGGGCAAAGGGAGAGGCATGGGCAGGCCTAGCCAGATGAGCTTTCCAAGGAAAAACAGATGTTTTTCCCTGGGTGTAGACTCCCCATGAATCTCCGCAGTGCCTCCACCCTGCACCAACCAGCCTCTCCCAATCAATATTTAATTAAAGAACTAAAACCTGACCGATGCTCAAGGCTCCGAGCAGGTCGGTAGGATCATAGTGCATCTCGTGGTTGGGCAGAGACAGCAATCGATCACGGTTCTCTGCCTGGGGCTGGCTGCAGCACACATCCCCCTGTCCCCACAGGGCCACCGGTGGCGGTGGTGATGGAAAATGGCTGGGAAATGGGGTGTGCAGGAGAAGGGGGAGCGGGCAGCAGCTTACCTGTACAGTTCCTCTCATCGCTGCCATCTGAGCAGTCCAGGTACCCGTCACAGCGCTCCGCCACCATCAGGCAGGCCTCGCCGTCCTCGCACTTGTAGCCATGAGGGCACGGCAGGGTGCTGTGCGTTGCTGCAAGGCAGAAAGGGTGCAGGGCTCAGCACTGAAAGGGTCCCACACCAGCACGGGGCTGTTTGCAATGCCAAGTGCTGGTGCAAAAGCGTTCTGCGTCCTGGAGAAGTGTTTTGGCGTGACAAAAGAGCCACCATCAGCAGAACCTGGGGCTTATCCCACCAGGGGGTGGTGGAGTCACCTCCTTAGATCTTGGGATCTAAGAGGCTGGTGCATGTGGCACTTAGGGACATGGTTTGGAAGTGTTATGTGATGGATGGACTTATGATCTTATGGGTATTTCCAACCTAAACAAAATCCATTCTATAAAATCTACAGCTGGACTTCTAATGGAATAGGCACTGGTGCTCTGTGTGTTTTGGGATATTTTTTTTTCTTCCTTTTTTACTGTGTGAATTCCACCAGCGATAAATCCTCCCCTCCTTGCTAAGAGCACCCCAAGGGAAGGAGCCAGGCGAGACACTCTTGGCTCCACACTTACGGCAGTTCCTCTCGTCTGTGCCGTCCTGGCAGTCCCGCCGGCCGTCGCAGCGCTTCCAGTTGGGGATGCACTTGTGCAGCTGCTGGCACTCGAACTCGAACCTGCTGCAGCGGCCCCGCGGTGCCGGGGAGGTGGCCGTCACGTTGGGGCCTGCGGGCAGGAGAAGTGAGGAGAGCACCCAAGGCTGCCAGCAGGAGGGACCAAAAGCTATCCCTGGGTCCCAACTCCACTAGATGGCAATGTCTTCCCATCCAGCAGGTGGATGGCTCCTGCTAGGGTGCCTAAACTTGCGAGGCAAATTGCTGGGGTGCTGGCAGGCCTTCGGGAGGAAGGGGGTGAGGAAGAGAAAAGCTTACGGGAGGTGGGACAGGCATCCTCATCGGAGCCATCAGCGCAGTCCTTGTAGCCATCGCAGACCCAGCTGTTCACGATGCAGGCACCGCTGTTGCAGCGGTAGTGGTTGGGCAGGCACGTCGGCGGGGTGGCTGCGGTGACAGGAACTACTGGGGAACCTGAAAGGACACCAGCCAGAATGGCTGTCAGGGGGCTGCTCCTGCACATGGGTGCAGGCTGAACCTGCCCCCCAGCACCCAGCCAGCCCCTGCAGTGGAGGGGAGTAGGGAGCAAGCCAGGCATCGCAAGCCCCTTGTTTTTATTTGCATCGTGTCTGCACAGCTCATGATCAGGGGGTTCAGAAAGGCAGAACGCCCATTTGCGGGAGATTTTGGGGGCTGTGGGGCTGGTGCAGGCTCCTGTACACAGAGCCTCACGGAGACAGGGGCCCTCACCCTCACACTCCTTCTCATCCGACCAGTCCCCGCAGTCGTTCTCCTCATCGCACTTCCACCGGTTGGGGATGCAGTGCCCGTTCCCGCACTGGAACTGGTAGTACCGGGAGCAGTTCGGGGCCTCCGTCGGGTTTTCTGATAAGAGGAGACCCCCATGAGCCCCAGCCTTATCTCAGTAGCCTTTGGCACAGCTGAGGCACAGGAGCACCGGACCCAGAGAGCATCACCCCAACATCCCCTCCCCACAACTGTGGGTCCTCTCTTCCTCTCCAGCATCCCTATTCCTCCCAGCCCTCCCTGGCCTGGTGTCACCACCCCAGTGTCTGCGTGCTGGGTGCTCTGTGGCCAAACAGCACCTACGATCTCAGAACCAGGGCTGACAGCAAAATTCATCCAGAGCATGGCAGGAAGGGAGAAGCAAACCCTGACGCTCTGAAATGAAGCCGCAGCTGCTTCGTCTGGCTCCGCACAGCTCCTAAAGCCACCGAGGGAACATTGATAAATATTGAGCTTGGCTGTAAGCTGCCTGTCTGCTTTGGGCTGGGAAGCTGTGGAGTAAATATGGTCACAGAAGACTTAGTCAAGCACATGTGCCTGCCATATCGGATTTTCAGTGTGCTCCAGTTAATCTACCTGCAATAAGAGGAAAATGACGGCTCTATATACAAGATGCTCTGCAATATGCAAGTGGGATGGTGCACGCATGCATGTGTGGGTACACAGAACAGAAAGAAGCCTGTTTTCTGGGCCCCTGACATTCAAAGGAGGTGACGAGGGACCTCGAGGTACTGCTCACCACAGTTTGCTTCGTCCGAATAATCACCACAGTCATCCATGCCGTCGCACTTCCACACCAGGCTGATGCACACGCCGTTCTGGCACTGGAAGCTGAACTGGTCGCAGGTGCGGTGGAACTCGGGGTCCTGGGCTGCATGGAGGGAAACCAGAGGGTTAGTATGGAGACTATGAGAATCCCATCATGGAGGAGGAAGGAAGGTGCACCCTCAGAGGCCATCTGGACTTTGGAAAGCAAAGTATTAGAGTCCAGGGCCACTGTTTGGGTCACCTGGCAGCGTTCTGGTACCCTCCCCATGCCTCTGGTTCCCTTCTGTCTCCATCCCTCCTCATGCAAAGGGTCTTGAGTTGTGATATCACACTTACAGCATCCGGCATAATTGGCGTCTTCATCTGATCCATCTCGGCACTGTACGATGCCATCACACACCATGGAGTGGAACAAGCACTGCTGCCGGTTCTTGCACACGAAATCCATGTAGCGGGTACACAGGGGTTCTGGGGAGAGGGGAGTTCAGGAGGAGGGGATGGCATCTCGGCAGGTATTGTCAGCAGGGAGGACACTTGATTTGGACAAACCCGAGCGCAGCATCCAGATTTCAAGGAGCTAAGAAAGTTTCCAGGGCCAACAGACTGAGCACTGTCCCTGCACAGACTGCCCTCACCCGATAACATGTCTCGATACCCTTTCCCTCATGCCTTGAGCCCAGCAGCCCTTGCTGCCGAGGTCCCAGCACCCCCCCGGGTGCTCACCACAGTGCTGCTCGTCCGAGGCATCAGAGCAGTCGGTGATGCCATCGCAGTGCTTGCTGGTCGGGATACAAGTCCCGTTGGGACACTGAAAGCCGTTGCACTTTTTTTCTGAAAAAAAAAAATATATATATATATATATATCAGAATTAGGTGGATCTCACTGGCTTTCTTTTCGATACAAAAAGCTGCAGCACAGCCCCAACTCCCTTTTTCCCCGTGCCTGCCTTCAGGGAGTCGTCTCCCTGGGTTTGCAGGAATGTCCCCACACCGTACCGCAGTCAGCAGGGTCCTCATCAGAGCCATCCTGGCAGTCGGCGTCGCCGTCGCAAGCCCAGCGCTGCGGGATGCAGTGGCCGTTGAGGCACTGGAAGCTGGAGGCCTCGCAGGTGTGGGACACTGCTGGAAGCAGAGCGAGGAGCGGTGCTGAGCAGGGCACTCAGCACCACGCAGCCCTGCGCCCTCCCTCTGCACCGGCACATCACGTCGTGCCGGGTCCCAGGACGGAATTGCATCACTACAGCAAGAGTTTGCACCCAGGCAAGACACTGTTGGGAATCTGGGTCCCCCCGGGCCATGCTGTGATCTTTTTCTCTGTGTTGTATTTGCTCACAAGCAAATAGCAGGCAAGGCTTTTCTGTGCTGCCACAGCAATCTAGAAATACAAGTCTCTTAAAAACGAGGAGGAAAATTAACTCTATCCCAGCTGAAACCAGGACAGGGTTTCAAGGGGATCAGGGCCTTGGCCTTTTTTAGGGTCCTGTTGCAAAAGTACCTGCCTGTGGGGGATGCTGGTTAAACCTAGCGTACATTGTCGCTTTAAAGACAAATGCCTCTCTTCAACCAGAAGAGCACTTGTCATTATCGAGAAGAAAAGCAATGTGCAACTTAATTAAATTGCATGCTGGTGAATTTCAGGTTAGCTAGTGACGTGTCCTTGCAGATATTTCTGAATGCTACAGTTTTGTGGCAGTAATATTCTATTAGGTATTCCGTGTGAAATGTAATTATTTTAGATAAGAGCAATAAATGCAGCCAGTGGAGTCAGATGAAATGTTTCTCAAATAATTGTGATCCTCTTAGATAATTTCAACTTTAGGCTTTACAAACCCGATACGCGTTTTGAAGTAGGTTCCGTTCCTGTAGTAATTCTCTCTGGAGAAACTCATAGGAGAGATAAGTGCTACCAATATAAATTAAACCTCCTCGCACAGCCACGCACACAGAATACCAACCACACAGTCCCCAGCGCATCACCGCAAGCCCTGCATGCTCCAGGCAGGTTCAGCGCTGCTGGGGGAGGATGCAGGAGCTCAGCACAGTGGCTCCCATCCCCTGGGGGCTCTCGTGGGCCCCGCGGGGCTCCCCTCGCCCCATCAGCCCATCTGCTCTGATGCTGGCTGATATCTGGTCTCTCCTGTGTATCGCTTTACAATGTGACTTTACACCTTTCACTGATGCTACAAAGCACTCTCTACTCTCAAACGTATTTTCTAAATCATGCAAACAATTGTTTGTGTGTTGTTGTTACTGTTATTTTTTTAATGAAAAAGACCAATACGTTGTTATCTGCTGACTTTTCTGATGAGGAGTAGGCTCTGTCTGGGTGTTGACTTTAGCTGACTGTCAGTTTTACATGGTGTTGGGGATGGTTGAGTGCTGTGACTGTCAGAGCATGAGGCTCCCAGGTGCAGGGCATGATGCTCGAAGTAGCATTTCTTGCAACTAGGTGGCATCAATTTGAGTTTTAAGCAAAAAAGAGAGCCGATCTCCCACTTGTGACTCCACAGCCATGCTGCCCGCTTTAGATTCCTGAATCCATGGAGAACAGCAAGGCTGCTCACAAGAGGAGCCGCTTCCCCAACAAATCTGCCTCTCCTTTGCAGCTTCTCTGCAATTTCTTGCTCTGCAGAACATGCCTGTTTTCTGCAACGTGCTTAATGGCAAGAAACCGGTCAGAGTTCAAGCTCTGAAAGGAGATCAGTGCACACTGCCCTGTTTGTTGCCTCGCTGCAACAAAGGAGCCCATTTTGCACACAAGTATCCTTTGGCTGCCTGGCGGCCACGGCCCCGCTTTGCTATTCATTGCGCCTTCAAAGGCACGGCCACTGTGGCACGATGCCTCACAGCACCTCAGGCTGCTGAGGATGCGCTGGGAGCAGCAGTGGTGGTGCAAAGCATGGTGTAAAATCGTCCTCACCGAGAGCCACGCTAATGAAACCCCTCAAATGCTGTTTGGAGAGGCTGTGAGCCCGTCAGGAGTGATGGCAGCAGGTTATTGAAGACATCGAAGTGCTTACCGGTGCAGTTGGCTTCATCAGACCAGTCCCTGCAGTCGTTATCGCCATCACACATCCAGGAAAGACGAATGCACATCCCTGAGCTGCAGCTGAACTCGTCGTTTCTGCACTGGTGAGCCTCTGCAAACAAGCACAGGCACCTTTCAGGTGCTTTAGGGGCTGGGGGAGAGAAGGAGGACAACTTCACACAGGCTAAGGACCAGGGAGAGGAGGCTGATGGTTCAGAAGCAACAGCCCATGCAGCCCTGCAAAGCAGAGCCATCCTAAAAGCAGCTTTTCCTGCCTTGTCCCTAGCCCTGGATGACCCAGAGGTCCCATCCTGCTCTGTTTACCAGCGTCTTCTCTCCTTCAGTTCAGCACTGACCTCTCTGAATCGCTGAGCTGGAGATGGATGGCCACAAACACGGGAACACCAAGCAACCCACGCCTCCCATGCGTCTGCTGGGCGGCTGCCCAAGGTCAGCCTTTAATCTCTCCCAGATATTTGGCTTCGAGTTACAGGGGAACCCAAGGAGCAGAGCAGGAGAGCTGGATGATAGCAGCACAGAAGCCTCCCTGCCAGACCGCAGCGAGGGGGGAATCACTGCACGGCCTCGCTGGCTTCTTCCATCCCTTATCTCCTGCCCAGAACGTGAAGGGAGGAGGTGGTTTTTGGCCAGGGTGAACACACGGGGATCTGAAGCAGCACTGCCTTGCCCGACATCAGGCTTTCATCCCTCGCGTGGGGACAGAGGGGGAAATTTCATGCCGGGAGGCAGCTCACCGCAGTGACTTTCATCGCTGTTATCCCCGCAGTCGTCCTCCAGGTCACACTTGTAGGACAGCGGGATGCAGGTTCCTGAGCCCCGGCAGCGGAACTGGGTCTCGGCGTCGCACACCGTGGTGGCTGATGTGGTGGGGAGAGGAGGAGGAAGAGGAGGTCAGGGTCGTGGGGAGGGGACGGATCCTGCCACCATAGGCATGCGTGAAAGAGAGGGACAGCATCCTGCAGAGCCTCTCTCAATGCAGCCTGAAGCATTGCTTTGATGTCAATGTCAATTTTGGGGAACAGGGCTAAAGCTCGTCCCACCCCACTGCTTGCAAGCCAGGGCAGAAAAATCAAGGGGCAAATGTTGCAGGGCATCAGTTGCCCAGCCAGCTTGGGATTTTTTCCCCGGGAACACCTAATGCTCCCTCTGACTATACAGGGAGCATAAGCAGTCGGCTCAGGTGCAGTGCCGCCGCAGCAGACATCTAAATTTGGAGGGGCGAACGCCAGCGCAGGACACTCACGGCAGTTCTTCTCGTCGCTCATGTCCCCGCAGTCATTGTCATTGTCACACTGCCAAATGCTGTTGATGCAGTTCCCATTGAAGCATCTGTACTGGTTGGGCAGACACGTGTTTTCTGGTGCAGAGGGGAAAACAAAAACAAGCCAGCACGAGGCATGACGCTGCATTTTGGGACAGTGGGCTGTTCTCCTCCTCGCCCAAAGGGCAGCAGGAGAGGTCTTGCAATGGCCTCACAAGGCAAAGTAGCAGCAGGAACTGAACATGGTTTTACCTTCCTTTATGCAAGTGTTGTTCTTCATGACGTAGCCACGAGGACAGTCACACCTCACCTCCCCTGTGGGGAGCATCGTGCTGGAAACCCCCTCAGGGCACTTGCAGCTCCGGCCGTTGTTGGACTTGGGCAGGCAGAGCAGGCTGCAGGGGTGGGCGATGCAGGCGTTCTGCCCTGGCACCGGGGGAAGGAGTGGGACACCATCAGCGGGCTGCAGACCCCACGGGAAGCCCTATCCCACCCAGCACCCCGGCTTTGGGTTCACACCCCAGGTCTCTCTCAGGCTGGGAAAAGCCCTCTGGGGATCCTACGCCCATCTAAAAAAGAAGCCAGTCCATTACCTGTTGTTTTCCCTTTGTAAAATATTTTCATGTCCATGATCCCGTTTAACCGGCCGACCAAAGTCTCCATCCTGGAGCCGCTGGTTTTGGATGCTCGGAAAATACTCAGCTGCGACCAGTCGTTCCAGTAGATCTCGTTCTGAAAGGCAGGCCCTGCTGTCGGTGCCCCCTTGCACTACAACACCTGAGCACCCTGCGGTTGCGGGGCAGCAGAGTGCAAACCCTCCCCAGGCCGTGGGGAGGAAGATGAGGAAGACCTGAACTGGGATTTGAGCATGAGTGGAAGCAGAAGGGGCATCATGCTAGCTCCTTTCCACCAAACCCAAAGTGCTAAAGGCTCCGCATCCACCTGCCCTATGCAAGCAGCAGCCACAGCGTGTGTGCAATGGAAATTTGTACAAAATGAGAGGCTGCAGCAATACCTTAAATACAGCGATAGCGTACGGGTGTGGGAGGCTGTCCAGGATCACGGATCTCTGCAGCCCGTTGAAATCCACCCTCTCTATTCTGTCCATGTAGGCTTCGGTCCAGTAGATCCAGTGCTCATCCACCGAGATGCCGTTGGGCCACCGCACGCCCTCGGAGACGATGCAGCCGGCCGAGGACCCGTCCATGTCGCTTCTGTAAATGCCGGGTCTGGAGTCTCCCCAGTCAGTCCAGAACATCAGCCTGCAACAGGCAGAGAGCATACCCGAAATAACAACAAACCAGCGTGTCGCAAGGGACCAGGTTATCAAGCGGTATTTGAGCGCTTTACATTCCCCGTCTCTTGCAAGACGTGCCTTTGGGAAAGGAGCTCTTTGCAAGTCAAATGAGCACAAGCGGCAGATCTGCAAGCAGAAGGCAGGCTTATTTAGCTGCAGTTTCTGGGGCATGAGTGCAGCTGGAGGTTACCTAGCTGTGAACTACTGTGTCTAATAGCTGGGAGCACTGCAAGGTGCTGATGTGGCTGTCAGGGTGGTGCTTGTGCTCTAACCAACCATGGGCGTGCAGCCTGGGTCTGTCGGTGCCTCCCCATCACCCCCAAGCCTTGCCTGCAGTACCTCCCTTGGGTTCTGCTTGTGTGAATGTGGTGGTGAAGGAGAGGGCTTGGTCTGCCTGGTGCCACCTAGGAGAACTGAGGGACGCGGCTGCTGTGGATGGTTTCTTTCTTACCCTTCTCGGGGAACCAGGGCGAGGGCTCTGGGTCGCTCAAGTATGGAGGAATTGAGGACAGTGAGACGCAGGTCTCCATCTGGATTGGCAACCTGGAGTTGTGATGAAAGAGAAGGGTTGTGCTTACTGTGGGCTGCTGCACCCCTTAAAATAGCTGCCATGGGCACAAGAAGCAGGTACTGTAAGGTGGATGATAACAGAAGGTAGGGTGGTGAATTTATCAGCAGTTTGGTGTCACCAAAGGAGCTCTGCCTGCAACCCACCTGGATGGGTGCAGATGTTTTTTTTCCCCCCTCGCTTTGGCCTCACAAACTGACCTCAGGGCTGAATATTACCATGTTCTCAGGCGACAAGTGTTGGATGCAAGGAAAAGGTTGCACCAGGGGCGCTTTGGGTCAGATATTAGGACAAATTTCTTCAAGGAGAGGGTGGACATGGGGCTGCCAAGGGCAGTGGTGGAGGCCCCATCCCTGGAGCTAGTTAGGAGATGTGTGGACATGGCACCAAGGGACACGGTTTAGTGGTAGGACTTGGTAGGTCAGGTTGATGGTTGGACTTGATAATCTTGAAGGTCTTTTCCAACCTAGATGGCACTATAGACCCAAAGCAGCATCACGCCGTGCTGCGGGTGAGGGCTGGCGCTCAGTCACAGCTCGCCAGCAGCATCTCGGGGCCCAGCCACCCCAAAGGTGCCCTGCTGCAGTCCCCTCTTTGCAGCAGGGGTGGTGTAACCATACCTCAATTTTGGGAATCCCAGCGTTGACCCAGTACAGCAACTGACTGAGGGGTTCAAAGGCCAAAGCTTCCACTGTTTCCAGCCCAGTGCTTACGATTATTTCTTGCCCAGAGCTGCCATTGAGACAAAGACGCTGGGAAAAGAAAGAAAAATAAAAGAAAAATTAACATGAATAAAAAAGCAGGAACATTCCCAGCCTCAAGATTAGCAGAGGCAGGTGTGTGAGACAAGCGGTGAGAGCTGAGCGATGAGAAATGCCTGAAATCAGCCTCTCAGCTCAGTCCTGCCCCGGTGACAGGAGCGCCCTGCTCACCTGGATGATGTCAAGGGTGACGTCGGCCCAGTACAAGCAGTTGTGCTCGTAGTCAAAATCGAGGGCGACCGCCCCGCGTAGCCCAGCCAGCGGCAGCTCCTCGCTGATGCCCGAGGAGAGGTCATAGCGGTGGATGGAGTAGCGGGTGGCGTACAGGATGAACTCGTTCTCCTCTGCGGGGACAGGGCACTTGTCACCTGGGCACCTCGGGGGGCTCAAGGGGTAAATAGCCAGAATTTTGTCCTCCCCCCTGCCTATGTCTGCAGCATAACGGAGGCAAAAGCTCATGTCTTGGTGAGATTAGGCTAATTAGGATACACTAATAGCCTTACTCGCTCCCCTTATTCATTGGCACTGAGGAAAACCCTCCAGCCGATGTTTATCCAGAGGGCCAAAGGAGGAGGTATGGATGGCAAAAAGCACCGTGACCGCTTCCTTCCTCCGCTAGCGTGCTGCCAATTAGAAACAAAATGCTGCTCTCTGCTCCTCCAAATTCTCATAAAAAAGGTGAGAGCACTGTCCCGGGGGACACCTTACCCGCAGAAGCTGTTGGGTGTGGGTTGTGTTCCTGATGTGCACAGGGTGGTGCGCAATGGGAACCCAGCCCAGGACAAAGTCTCCCGGGCATTACCATGCTACAAGCGAAGCCTGATAATGCTATTAACGAGGGAGGATGATGGCAGGGAGTAGCCCTGGCTCTGCACCCCTAATGAGATTATATGGAGATAGGAAACGGATACCGTACACCCAAGGGTTACCATGGAGTAAGCCAACACGTACCCAAAGACGACCAACAAACACTCTGGGAACACAGAACTGCAAAGCAGGGGCAGGAAGGGGCCACGGATTTATTTTCTGATCGCCAGGGCCCGTCACAGCATGCCCAGAGCAGCTCTCCAAATAGCTGCAGAGGGCTCGGAGGGGTAGAAAACACATCGGTGCTGGGCGAGGAGGAAAGCAACATGCAGCGAGGGCCTCAGGTACACCCTGCCTGAGCGTGGTGCCAGCCTCATGCAAAGCCAGCCCAGCTCGCTCTTGAGCTGCTGCGTGATGGCAGATTAAATTAAAGCTGCGAGGAGCAGAATGCAAATAGCTGGCAGAACACAGGCACGGCAGTGTGTCAGTGCATCATATGTATGAGAGGAGAGAGCGCAGGAACGGAGGTGATGTCTTACGAGGTGTGTGAGACTGAAAGCCCTGTCCCCAGTAGCCATGGCTACTCAGGCACCAGCCGAAGGTGTCTGAATGAGGCCATCCTGCACGTACTCACCAGCCAGTGGGCACGGTACAAGCTCCCCTTCGAGCCGGGACTCGATGTCTCCACCTGTACACGTGTCCCCGGAGATCTTGCGGTAGCTGCAACACACAGAGCCAGGCAGCTTATCTCAAGAAAATTGGTAACGCCACCACGTGCAGCCAGAATAACCCCGTGGTCCTGAGCTCCAAATTAGATGTTGTGATGTATGGCTGAGCATGCGATCCATTTAGTGCTGCTTATGGGGTGTTTGTGTGTGTGTTTTAACAGCTTTAGCACCACCAGCATAAATGCCAGCACTGAGAGGATCAGGTTCCCCTCCCGAGCACAACACGTACCCTCGAGTCCTCTTGTAAGTTGAGCCAACGGGGCAAGGTACCGGCGGGTCGTAAGGCTTCCCAGCAAACTCAGGGTCGGGAATGCAGACTTCCAATGATAAATCCTCACTCAGCTTAAAGCCAAAATCACTGCAAGGAGACAAATGAGGTGAGGAAGGAAGGGAGGGAAGGAAACTGTGCTGTGCTATTACTCCCCTCTATTTTTGCAATGAAGTTTTAAGCTCTCACTCATGTATTATCAATATTTAGCTGTATACTAATACAGTACAGCCAAGACAGATTCTTTTTTCAATGGGACATTTCACGAACACCTCACAAATAAGCCTCCCTGTGGCTGAGCAGCCTGGGCTGGGACAGGCAGCGAGGCAGAGTGGAGCCAGTACACCCCAGGCTCCTCGCCCCAGCTCCGTGCCAGCTGCCTGATGTCTGCATCTCGGCTTTCCCCATCTGTAAAATGGGAGTTGAGGTGTGTTTGGGACATGCTGTGGAGGAGGTTGTATTGCTCTGATTTTGCCATGGTTCTGAAGCAGGGAGCAGATCCCTACTTTTTTTTGCCCGTGACAAGCCAGTTTCCCCTCCGGTCCCATTTGAGCACCGGACAGGCAGGGCTGCTCAGCACAAAGTACCAAGTGTTTGAGCAGCTTCGAGCTCTGCTAAAAGCCCAGCCTGCAAAAAGCCGTTCACTTCCTAACCCCAAACTTTTGCATCCAATTGCCAGAGCCCGTTTCCTAATTCCAACAGCTGTGCGGTTGCAGTGATGAGCACACTGCAGATAAAATGATAGAGCAGGGCCAGCTGCTCCCGCTTGGGGTCACCGGGCTGTTTAGCAGAGCATCCCTGTACGTGATGGCAAATTGTCTGCCGTTGCTTGAAAGAAGGTGATGGATTAACAATACTTTCCTCTTCTAAAGAACCTTTCAGAGGCTCCCCAAAGGCTCGAGGGACATTAATTAAGTCTCATGCCCCATTATTAATGAAAGGATGTTTTCAGTCTATTTAGTTTCCTCTTTGCTATAAAATCAAGCAGCGATACAAAGAGCTAAGTAAATTGGATGTTTGTCCACTTTGAGCAATTGGTCACAGATATTTATCTCAGACTTACAACCCAGACTAAAATAAATTAATTGGTATTTACCATTCAAAGTCTTCCCTCGTACAAGAGCAGTTGGAGACCATGACAGGCCTGTCAAAATCCTCCCCATTGAAGCACGTCGCATGAGGAGTCCTCCTTTTGAAAACGGTTTTATGCCCCAGTAAGCATTCATTGCCTCGCTCGTCGGAGGGCGACCACAGCTTGTAGTCGTTCTCTGTGCAAGGGACCCCTAAGAGAAGGGACAAGGTTGGCTTAAAAAAATGTGCAGGCAACCCAGAACGAAGGTTTGGGAGCGGGAGAGGGCCAGGTCCCCGGGGACAATGTGCCAGCCCCAGCCTCTTCCCCAGAACCAAGCTCCATTAACAGTGACGGTGAAGTTGTGATGCCTCATGGAGCCCTTCTGGTTGCCAGACAGATCCACTTCTAACAAAACGTCAAGGGAATCCGCTGCAAATTTTAGTTGAGCGAATTCCTCTGCCAAGCTTAAACTGCTCTTTGATTAAAAACGCTGCCTCGCAATCAAAGCTGAAATGGGTTATAAAACATTCATAGGCATAAGCCTTCAGAAGGTTTGTTCTTCTCTCTTCCTGTCGAACAAATCCCTCGGAGACGAGGGAGGGGGTTTGGGTGCAAGTGTCTCCAGCAGCCGTGTCCACATGGACACGGGCGTTTTTGGGGTGGGTGTGTGGTGTGGGGACGAGCTGGGGTTTGGCAAGGGCTTTATTAAATTGAACAGCCTGGGACAGGATGGCTCTTGTGCACCTGACACGGCCCCAGTGGTGTCCCCTTACCCAGCACATCGGTGGTGTTGATCTGCAGGATCAGCCAGCTGTGGCCGTTCTCTTTGTAGGAGCCAAAGATGGTGAAGATGGTGCTCTTCTCCCCGGGCTCCGTCAGCAGCCCGTACACAAACACCGGCTTCTCCGAGAAGGTGAACGTCTTCCAGGTTTCCCCTTCGTTGGTGCTGTACCTGCGGAAAAAAAGGACCAGGATGTCCGCAGTGGGCAAGACCTGCCCACACCAGGGCAACCTCCGGCCCCAGCCCCGGAGGCCAGCCTCCACCGTGCCTCCCTTACTTGAGCTGGTCGGTCTCCATGCCTTGCGCGATGGCCACAAGAATGCCCCCATGGTCACCCCAGGTGTAATAATGGGGCCCCGACAGTGCCTGGAAGAGAAACGGGGGTGAAGGGAGAACACTGGAGCATGAGGATAAGGGGTGCTGGGGCATTTTGCACATCCCAGTGTCAAGATCCTAAATTGTTCATGCACTTTAGGATGTTCCTGGCTTAATGTTGAGATTGCCCGCAGCAGAGCCACGTCAGATCAAGGGGAAAGCTTTGCTGGGCAGCACGTGTTGTCAGAGCTGCTGTGTGACCTACACAAACCCCTCAGGTCGCCAAGTGTCTGGAGGCACCAGAAATTCTGCTGTCAGGGGCAGTCAGACTCATTTCCCTAAATACACAGCTGTGTGCTGTGCCATGGGCTCTCCTCCTGCACCAAACCGCTCGTCCTCCTGTTCCCCACCTCTGCGCCATGCCCAAGAGCCCAGCAGGGCCTCGCTGCCCTCCTACAGCAGCAGAGAAGTGCTGCTTCTGGGTCTGAGAGCTCGCCTGAGAGCTGAAGGAGAAATAGGGCTGCAGCGAGCAAAAACAAGCCCCGGAGATGGTCTGCGCATCCGCCCCCAGGAAGAAACTTGTGCTTCCTGCTCCCCCCCTGCTTTGTGCAGTGAGCCCCAGCACAAAACCACTCTGCTTTCCTCCCCGGGGAGCTCGGCTTTGAAACAGAACACACGGACGTGCCCGACTCTGCTCGCAGGATGCACCAACGTGCTCAGAGATGGTCCTGTGAAGGGCACCGAGCGCGTTGGCTCATTTTTTACTGCTTTTTCAGACCAAACCAGCGATCTGCAGAGCCAAAAGCCTTCCAGCAGCTTCCAAAGCCAGGAAGCAAAGGTTGTGTTGTTGCTTCCAGCTGGCAAACAACAGCATGGGGTCGTTCCGCACCTCTGCACGGGACACAAAGGGGCTGGGTAGGGCAGCGGCTCAGTGCTGTGCACCACGGCTCTGCTTGTCCAGCGTGCTTTTGCTGCCCTGTGAGCCAGGGGAGCACGGCACTCAAAAGTCTCAGCTTTCTGGATACTCTCCCTGTCCAGAACTGCAACGATCTCACCAGGGGAAACTTTGGGTCCCCGTGTGGGTCCCCAGCTGGATTTCGGAGCTGCCAGCCCCAGGGGTGCTGTGGCAGGAACTGGAGCCGCGGTGTGCCCAGACACTAACCCAGACCGCACGGCACTTACAGGGAGGAAAAGGAGGCCGTTTAAATTCACAGGACTAAATAGCTTGCAGATGTTGAAATACCATATTACACTCGCAGCAGAGCGCGCGGGCAGACCACAAATACTGCCACAGACCAGAACACCCACTTAGTAAACAACATTGAGCTCCCTGTAAACTGAGGGCAACGTCCCGTGTTTCTGGAAGATGCTGGAGCCTCTCCAGCCCCTTTGCAAAAGCCCTGGCTGTCAGGCTCGTCTAAAAGGGGGCCAGATGACCTGGGCCAAGGACACGTCCTGTGAGCTGAATAAATAGAAATAGAGAGGAGAGCTCTGCTGCACGTGAAGCACTGCCTTGGCCACGAGGCTCCCCTCTACTCTGCCTGTTCCTACATCTACATCCTACAAAACGTACATCCAAAAAAAAAAAAAAAAAAAAAAAAAAAAAAGCCTTTTTGCTTTGATCTCGAGGGGCATTCAGCATCTTCCAGCTACAGCTCTTTGATGTTTGCATGGAGGTCACCTTTAGTGCCTGGGGGCTGCACGGCTCTTATCAACGTCCCGCCTGCTGCACCGCCGCTGCGGCTGAGTGCCCTTACCTCCCTCCACCTCGCCCCGGCACTGCTGGAGATGTAGACATTGGTTTTCCTGGCCATGTTCCTGCCGACGGAGCCTAGGAGAATGAGAAAAATCATTCCTCTCCAGGTACACAAAGCCACTGCTTAAAATGAAGCCAGCCACCTCAAAAAATATTTTGGTCTGTGAGCCAAGTGGCAGTGATGGAGGAGCTGATTTTTCCCAATAGAAGCCAATGCTTTAAAACCAGGTATTTTAAGGACTATTACAAGTTTTAAAAGCAGCTGGGGAAAAGCATATGGCTATAAACATGATCAAACAAAATGTGCTTGTAGTTCTGCAAATGTTCCGTAACTTGTTTTCTATGGGGAAAAAAAGTGAAGCAAACAGCGATTTCTGCGTGTCCAAGGCCCCCTTTGCTCGGACAGCAGCAGGAAGAAGGAACAGAGCAAAGTGGGCAAGGTTTCCAATGTCACCGTGCTGCAGCAACACGGACGTGCTGTAATTACTGGGAGAACAGGGCAGCAAAATGCACAACGTAATTGCCATTGTGTAAAATCCCTCCTGCTGGTGCATCTGGGAGCGAGATGTCACCGAGTTCTCGGTGTCCTGAAAGCAAGGAGCCCCCAAGCCCAGCCACGTGCAGCCCCAAGGAGGAGAAGCGGTACCGGTGGCGATGATCAGTCCCGGCGCCGACTCTTTGGAGAGGATGGGCATCCTGCGCAGCTGGAAGTTCAGCAGCTGGCTCAGGCGCTGGGCCAGGTGGAGGGAGCAGCCCTGGGAGAGCTGGAAAAGCAAAGCACATTGGTGGGCATCCATCCCTTGTCCCACCGAGTCCTGCGACCCCCCTCCACCTGGCACTACCTCGCAATCCGTCTTCTCCCCATAGCGTGTCTGTGCCGGGGGCTGCAGTGGCTCCCAGGTGCCCCCTTTGTCAAAGGTGATGACGGAGCGCATGTTCTCCTCGCTGAAGGAGCCGTTGATCAGCGTAGCGATGTAGACACCCCGCACGCCCTCGACCCGGTGGAAGTCCGCAAAGGGCTCGTTGGCAAAATACCTGCAAGGAGAGGCAAAGGGGAGCTCGGGGACATTGCCTCGTGAGCCTTTGGGGACCAAAAGCAGCCGACAAGTACTAGGTTTTCAGCCGGAGAGCACGCTACCTGACCAAGGTGTCGCTGCCGGCTCCTCCTGGGCTGTAATACAGCACGTTTTCTAAGGACAGGGAGAACTTCAGGCCCTCTGCCTCCGAGATGTAGAGGTTGGTGCGGTTGTTGTCGTGGCTGACGCACACAAACACCTGGTCCTCCGATGCGTCGGCAATGTAATATTCCTGCGGGATGCGAACGGGAGGCTTACGAGCAGAGCTTATGTGTAGGGCAGTTTAGCATTTCCACTCAGCTAACAGTCACTCTTCCCTCTGCCTTGTAGTGGAAAGGTCACCTCGGATGGCACCGCTTACCTTAATTGGGTGCTTGGTAACAAACTGGGCCACCCGCATCGGCTTGCGGTTGAAGGAAACCCAGAGCTGGACCGACGGCGGCTGTGAGCTGCCCAGCAAATGCTGCGGTGGAGCAGAAGAAAACATTAGGAGCAGATTTCAGCCCAGAAATCACATTGAAATCAGCTGAATGGGGCAAATCCACAGATGGTGTGGCTGGGAAGCGAGCTGGCACCCACTACCCACCTCCCTGAACCCGAACCCACACGGCAGGGATGGTGACAGCGTCCCTACAGAAGTGATGAACACGAGCATCCCTCCTGCTGCCCCTTCTGCCAGGTCAGGTGGAGGGAAGGAGGCTGGATTTAAGCAGAACAGCCTGTCCTCGCCTTCCTATTTTTAATGATTTGCACGAAGTGAAAGGCGCCAGTGCTGAGCCAAAAAAGCAAAAGCTGGGGGCAACACATTTCACGTGGGATGCCAATGGTAAGAACCCAAACCCAGATTTAGGCTCCAAAAATAAGCGGCCTGATTTTTCCCAGGCTCTGCATCGCTAAGCAACCACGGCTCCCACGGCAAGGAGCACGAGTCAGGAGGTCCCCACGCCTCCGCACCCGAGACGCGGCCGCTCTCCTCCCCTGCACCGCAGCAAGGTTTTGTGTGGGGACCAGATCCCAACCATGAGACCCCCCATCACCAAACCGAGGGACTCCAGCCAGGCTGATTCCACCAGAGTGGGTCCTACTGGTCCTCACGTGCAGGTAATTTTAATGTGATTTGGTGCAACGCCAGCCAGTGCAGGAGCACGAGGAAGCGTGGCGGTGGCCCCTGCGCCCCTTGAGCTCTCCAGGAGCAGAAACAACCCTGAAGAAACCCCAAATTGAGGTCGTGCTGTAAAAACTCAAGGCTCAACCCAGCTCCAGCTGTCGGGGTGCTGCCCACGAACCCGAAGGCTGTGCAGGATGGGCTGGCTCCTCCACGTCCCCACGCTTTCCCTGACACCAGCAGCGCGCCCAGATAAAATCTGCGGGCTGTAGGGCGGGCACAGCGCCAACACAACAGGACCTAGGAGGTGCAGGAGAGATTTCTGAGAAACTGAAAGCCCTCCTCTGAGCCAACGCCTGCGAGGTGATGTGTTTGCTGCTTGCTGCTGAGGAACCATGGTGTGGCTGTGCATGGAGCCACCCCCAAAGGGCAAACAAAGCGCTTGCTGGAACTGCCTCGATGGTAGCAGCAGGGGGGGGAAGCAGTGCTTGCATCTTGTAAAAAGGACGATGCTCCTTAAATTCTAGAAAGAACAAGTGTTGTATCTCCTTTGTAAAGGATTTGCCAACAGTGAAAGCACAGATAAGGTGCTTGAGGCTTTCTACCTTCAGGTTTGTTTGAAACTGGCTGACAGCTTCAAAAATCAGAGGGGGACTGAGCTACTGGGGGACCAAAGGACCACCACCATCTACCACTATCCCCTTTCCTTAGGAAAGCAAAGTGACAGCCCGGCTCTCTTGCTGTGCTGGAGCACGTTAGACTGCTTGGACCTAGCTCGTGCTTGAGCGTAATCCTCACTGACACGTGGCCTCCAGCCACCGAGCCATGTCCCCCCTCCTCCTGCCTCTGCAGGCATCCCGTGCGTACTCCCGGGGCCCGGCACTTGGCAGCCTGACCTACTTCTGCCCAGCTTGATGAAAAAAGAGGGTAGGAGACAGCAGAGCTGCTCGGCACTTCCTTATCCACGGCAGCACAAGGGCATGCAGTGAAGGCAGTGGCTGATAGCCCATGGGGTGCCTCAGTGGCAAGCTGGTCCAGAGGCTACAGATGGTCCAGAGGCTACGGATGTAGCGGCAAATAGCATTATCCCTAGCAAATGCTCTCCCCATGCTTTAGACATAACCATGTGCTAGTTGTATGTTCAGGATCCCAGCCCCTGCTGGCTGTGGCCACAGCGGGACGTTACGAGTACACGGTACGTACCACAGACTTGGTGGCAAACAGGTATTTGTCCCTGAGCTGGAAGTCTTCGGCATCTTCCAGGATCACCTCTTCGTTTTCTCGGGTTTGGAAGAAATCCGTGCTGCGAATGACAGTCGAAGCCCCAGAAGGCTCATGCCGCTCGATGTACACCGTGTTTGGCTTGTCGTAGGGCTCGACACCCCTGGAATTAAAGACAAGAAGTGAGGTTTTATCATTCCTGCGCTCACAAAGGCGCCGAGGAACCAAAGCCCTTTTTAGAGACATGTTCAGCATGCAAAGTGCGGGGGGAGCTGGAGCACCCCTGGTTGCACCCAAGGTGCAGAGCCTGGGGAGCTCAGGGAGGGGGAGGCTCTGCAGTGCCCATGGGAGCTCTGTGAAAGGAAGAGGGACCGGGCACGGCTCAGAGAATGCAATGGCAATGTTTGCCCAGGTGTGTTTGCCTCCTGAAGTTACCACGGCACTTGTTTCCTTATTTTCCTTGTTAGCTCTAGGCCAGGAATGATGGGTTCGGAGACCTTGTAAGCCCTGTTTGTCAAGTGCTGTCCCTTCTGATGTGACCCCAAGGAAACGAGATGGAAATCTCGATTAAACGGCAAGTTTGCATGCTGCGAGGCGTGTGGTGAAACTACGGAGATGGGGATAAGGATCAGGAAGGTTCGGTGCTGTCCTGGAACGCCAATGAAGCTGCCTTGCTGGAGGGAGCTCTGGTGGCCAGGGAAGAAGAAAGTCGGTGCCCGGGCTGCCACTGTGTTCTGGGACAGGGTTGGATGCACCTTGGCACCCCCAAAAAGCGGGGGAGAGGATAGGAGCCAGGTGGAACACAAAGCCACGACACATACCAAGAAAAGGACTTGACGTGTTCCTGAATCATGATCCAGGTCTGGCCAAAATCATCTGATTTCCAGAGCTGCAATGACAAAGGTGAGAGATGCCAGGGGAACCCGGACCCTGGACCCGGACCCGGACCCTGCAGCGTGCAACCCACGAGAGAGAATCCCTCCCACCAGGAGGATTTCCCACTGCCTGTCGACCTGCTTGGTTTTACAGTAACTCAGAATTAAAAATAACTTTTTTTTTAATGGGTAAATATCCGGGCAGAGCTGCCTCCCTCTCGGGGCCGGTTGCAGCACCGAGCACAGCAGCGCACTGTCACTGCCCATCTGCGGCTGCAAGGAAGGCAAAGTTCACGAGCAGAGATAGCATCTCGCATTGCGCCAGCAAGAGCAGCAGCAGCGGTAAACATGCCCGCCCGCAGGCACATCAGCCCCTCTGCAGCTCCCAGCCTCCACAGGGCCGTGTCCCTGAGAGCTGCCTGATTTTTTTTATTATTTTCTAAGCACTGTGGTGGCTCCCAACCTGTGGTTTTTGCTTTTTTTTTTTCTCTGATCATGCTTTAGGGGATGCTTGCTCAGCCTCCAAATTTCGCACATGCCATGCGTGTGCGTATCTGAAGGTGATGTAATTATTTACAAACTGTACCCTGTGCCTCCAGGGGAAAAAAAAAAAGAAAAGGGGGTTGTTTTCGAGAAGCAATTTGTTATGCAAGACCCAAAGCCAAACCACATGCCCACATTTAATGCTGCAGGGGCCGTTCCTGGCTGAGCTGTGGGTTAGGACTGCAGCAGTCGGGGAGATGGGGGCCAAGGGGTCGGGGTGAAGGCAAGGTAGAAGCTCTCACCTGCTTGTTGGGATGGGACCTGTCGAAGCCCAAGACGAGGTTAGGGTTCCTGCTGTGCAGGAGCAGGTCTGCTGCCCTGAAGGGGATCGAGAAGCCCTGGATGCTCTTGCAGAAGTCGGTGGTGAGCCAGAGGTACGGGACAAAGGCATCCACAAAGATATACTGGGAACAGAGGGAGCAGGGAGGAAGGAGACAAGGAGCAGGTCAGTCTCCAGGAGACAGGAGCACGGTACAAGCTACCAGTGAATGGGAGACAGGTCCTGGGGGAGCATTTGGGGGCGTGAAGGACCTTGGCCCAGCTGTCCTCTCCTTTGGATAGGGGAATATCCATGGGGATGGCAAGTGGCAGCTCAGCCGCTGCAGGGGAAGGACGTCCCACCCCACTTTACGAGAGCTTCAGCTGGGAGAAAGGTGCCCTCGTCCTTCCCACCCTGAAGGGCTCGTCCCTCCTCACCCGCTGGTTGTCGGCCGGGCTGTGGTAGAACTGGGCGATGGCCACGGCACTGCCATTCCCATCCCCGAAGCTGAACCGTTCTGAAATCTTTTTAAAGCTCTTCCCGTAGTCGTAGGAGACGTAGACCTGGAGGAACACACCGGGTTACAGTGGGCAGAGGCCGCACGGTGCCAAGGCAGAGGTGAAGCAAGAAGGAACCCACAGCCACCCCGTGCCGGAGCTGGGCAGCATCACTATGGGGTATAGCACTCTGCGTGCTGCTGGGGGGTCTGCTGTGCCAGAATTGACCCCAAAATAGTGTGGGGTCATCATCACACTGTGCTTATCTCCCAGGGCAAACCTGGGGGCCTCTCCTGCATCTCTGCCCGGAGCAGGAGGCTGTGAACACTCACCCGGCACCGAGGCGCCATAGGAAGGGCAGGCTGCGGTACTTACGTCGCTGTTTTTGGGACCCAGCAAAGACAGGCTGTCTCTAGCCAAGGCCACGATCACATTGCTCTTCTCTCCTGCCCAGTGAACGACCATCTGGTTGTGGGAGTCGTTGAGGCTGACCTGCAGCGCGGAGGAGAAGGGCACCACTGTCAGCCTGGGCTGCGGGGGTGGCTGCCGGCACCAGCTCGTCCCGAAAAACACATGAGGTTTGGGGAAACTCCTTCAAACTGGGGTTCGTTTGAACTGTGAGATGAAAACACTGAAGGCAACAAGCCCAGGGTCTTCGTGCCCAGCTCCTCAGACCTCGCTGGGGCTGGAGCATGCGTTTATTGCGAGTACCAGCCAGGTGCTCAGCACTCGCTGCAAGCTACCACAGGGTTAAAGCACCGAGAAGACTTCCCCGGGGAAGGAGGCGGTAAAGGAGCATCTGTTATGAACATGCTGGTGAAACCTACGTGTCTGAAGGGGTTCATTTTCCTCATATTTTTCCTCAGAGAAAGAGGATTTGGGGGATGACAAGAACAAAAATGAAAGCCAAGGAATGATACAAGCCGGGCCCGGCCAGGCAAAGGGCCAGAAGGAACTGGATTCACCTTCCCGTGGCAATCTCTGCATGGAGCAGGACATGCCATTTCCCTAAACAAATGCAACCAGACGCAGCCCCTTTACACCCCGTGCCCACGTTGTGCTGGGGCAGGGAAGGGTCCCTCCGGGGATGCCATGGCAGCACCACCACAGCAAGAGCTCAAGGTGCAGGAGCTGAAGGTGTAGGAGCTCTGCACAACCCCGGTGTCTGTAGGCAAGCTGCAGAAATACAGGGTTAAGCCCTTCTTAGGGCTGATGCCCTGCAGCTCCCGCCACCCCCCCCCCCCCAAGCGACCAGAAAATAAATGCTTGGGAAAAACGAGGGTTTTATTCTGCGAGTAGAACAGAAGTCTCCAAATCCCTCTTATATAATGGGTTCGTGCAAGGGGTGGGAAATAATGATAATAAAAACAAATTAAAACCATGCGGGGGGGGTGTGGGGGGCACTGAGCAGCCCCACAGGGCCAGTGCCCAGCTCAGCTCAGCACAGCCCCTGTCCCCCTTTTTTCCCTGTTAAAAGCAGAACATCACATTTATTTTTTTTAGCTATATCCCAGTTATACCAATTATTTTGCTGAGGTTCCCAGTTGTGCTCGGGATGAGGTTGGTGGCTGCAGGTTTATTGCAGTCAGGAGCTTGGGGCTAGGGGTGAACCTGGGGGGCTTTGGGTGCAGGGTCCCTCCAGGGGTACATCTGTCTGCTTCTGAAGGCAAGGGAGCGTCGAGAGGTGCCTGGCCTCACCCAAGCACATTTTTTCCAGGAAGGGTTTGTCACCGCCTCCACGGCATGTTCAGTAGCACTTTGCAAATTTTTCTGCCAGAAATCTGACACCAGGACAGTTACCAAAAAAAGTATTTAAATCCGGATCAGGAGGCTCCCACCTGTGCCTCGCTTTAAACTCACAAGTTACATCCAAAGCTTTTTCCCCATGAGCTAAAAGAGCCAAAAAGGGGAGCTGTCACTGGGGAAGGGAAACCAGGGACACGTGGGCAGGCCCCAGGGCTGGGACAGGGCTCTGGGCTGCCTGAGGAGCAGCCATACCTCATTATTGCTCAGGACCTGGGGCAGCCTAATTAGGGCTGAGCCCTTATATAAAGGCTGAGCTGAGGCTAGGTAAGATTTGGTTGCCTGGGAGGAAGGAAGCGATGCTAAGGTTTGGGTGGCTGCAAGCTGCTGACCTGGGCATGAAGACACCAGGAGGCTGCCCTGTGCTGTAAGTCCCCCATTAACTGAAATTCTGGTGATCCCAAATGCTGTGGGGATGTGATGCTCAGGGCAGTGATACCCAGGCCCCCTGCCCTTGCTCTCTGGGTAGCAGCAGCGCCTTGTGCCCCAGGCTAACAGCTCCTGGTGCCCAGTTGACCAGGATGTGTCTTGTGAAATAGCATAAAATCTCTTATCCCTGCCCTGAGCAACCTGTCCCTGCTTGCAGGGATGACACTAAGTAGACCCTAGTGTCACAGTCCCTGGCTCCCCTGCTGGAGGAACCTTCCCCAGGAGCTCCTCGAACCTAAAAGCAGGCAATGGCTGGTGCCTAATGGAAGCAGCATTTAGCATAAATTCCTCTTAATGGGGATGTGTTTTGGTCTCTGCCAAGTGATTAAGTGTATATGAAATATGCATGAAATTCTAATTTGTCCTCCTAATACGTGAGGTGCCAGATGAAGTCCGGGAGGGGAAAACTGGAGCCAAGGCACAGCGAAGGCAGCGTGCATCTGGAGTTAACACAGTTCATGCTGCTAGCGTTGCTCACGTTTCATTTTCCTCCTGTTAACAGCATCCCCTGACACGTGAAAGCTGGTAAGGGACAAGAGGGCATCCCTTGGAGCTGATGTCTGGCCAAGCAGGTAGGAGCTTCCTCGGGGTGTGAAGGGCAGAGCCTGATCCCGAGCTCGGGTGTTGTCTGTGCTAGGGAGGTGGCACTGTCATGGGATGTGTGACCACAGCACGAACACCTCGTGTTAGCTGATAGACAGGAGCTTCTCAGGCCTGGCTGGCATTGGAGGACACCAAATCCCTGATTCTGAGCTGCTGGCAAGGCCAGGCTGCATGGGAGGCTTGGCTTTCCCGGGGAGAAATTGCCCCGATGAGCTGCGGGCAGAAATACTGCGTGCTCGCTGGCTCCCACCAGCACCTAGCAGCTGAAGGAAGTGACAGGCATTCGGGTGTTCTGGGCAGCAAGTGGGCTTAGGAGCTGGGTGTGTGCCGATGGGTTTATTCAGCCCTGAATTAGTGCTGTAGCTGCAGGGTTTGGGCTTGACCTCGGCATGTGCTTTTAATGAAAGAGCGATGTGGTTGTGAGTGCTCGGTGCTGGAAAAATGGGGCTGCACAGGGGAAAAAAAAGGACTCCCAGGGTTATGTTTTTTTTTTTCCCCCGTCCTTGTTATGTAACGAAAATGAGATGCTTAAAAACAAATGCGGTTCCTAGAAAATTTCTGAATAATTAATAGGCTATTAGTAGGGCTTGATAAGTGAGCCTGCTGGAGAGCCACAGGCCTCTGCGGTTTTGAGCTGCTGCCGAAACTTTCAAGGTTTCACTTGCGGACGGGATCTTGGCAGGAGGGGGGACACGAGGTTTGCACATCCCTGCTGCTCCAGGCATGTCGTGGGTGCTTTGCTGGTTCAGCTGAAGCCTTCGTGCAGCCCTTGGCATGCTGTGGCCACGGTCCATGAGCCACTGCTTGCTTAGGGTGCTCAGAGAGCAATGCCAGAGTTTGCAGAAAAGGAACTGGTTAAATATTTTGCTCCTGTTAGCCAGAGACTGGGGACACAGAAAGCTGTTGGCAAAAGGGGTCAGAAGCAAAGCTGCTGCTCAAGTAGCTCAGGACTTTTAAAGTGTAGGATTTGTGCCTCCTTTCCCATGGCTTGCTGGAAGCTGCAGTGGGCTAGTGCTTGCCTGACCCTCCCCGTGTCCCCAGCAAGGTTTGTGCCATGGTCTGGTGTGACGGAGAGCCACGAGGCAGCACCCACACCGTGTGCCCACCATGTCTGCGGCACGCTGCGCTCCTCGTGTGCTCCCACCGAAGCTCTGTTACTGCTCCTTCTGCTCGGCTCCCGAGCATCTGCTTCCATCCCTGCCATGGTATTTTAAAATACCTTCTGTGCCTGCCGCGGCGCTGCTTGTGGCTTGGACTGAAAATGCCAGGGCCTGAAATCATTGATATGAAACACGGGTGACTCATTTCAGAGAGTGCCAGGCCCGTGTTAATTCTGCTAATACCGAAATCATCTGCTTGCAGAGCTGTTTTCTCTCTGCTACCACCAACAGAGCTCTCCTTTTGCTGCTGTGCCTAAAAGAAGAAAGGCAAAGGGGGAATGGAGGGGGGAAAATTGGGGTTGGGAAGGAAGAGGCAGGGGGTCTGGGGACCCATGCTGTGATGTGCTGCCCTGGATGCCACCAGAAGGTCCCCGTCTGATCCGGGAAGGTCTCTGCAGGGCCGGCAATCTAGGTCAAAATTAAGTACGGTTCAAATCCGATGTAGTGTAATTGATTTCTCTGCTCACATAGCTGGGTGGCTTTACCCCGCGAAGCACTTTTCTCTGTCCTCGGGAAGAAAAAAGGTTCTTCGGCACTTTGCGAGTTGTTAGGGGCTAGGTGGGCTCGCTTTCGGAGATGTGCTAATGGCCTCAGAAGAAGAAAAGCTCTTGTTCTCTGTGCCTGGGGGCTGCTTTGGCTGTGTGTTATCAGGACGGGGGGGCACCGAGGGGCTCCAGGCACCCCAATGCAGCTCTGCTCACCAGCACCAGAGGTCCCTCCCAGAAAAACTGTTACTTTCTTGGCAATCTCTAAAAGCACTGTGTGACAGAGGGAAAGGTGTGCTACCAGCTGAGGATGTCCTTTGGGGTCCCCACCTTTGTGGAGGAGCAGGGGGTGCCAGGAGCTTGCAGAAGTGTGGGTAGAGGCGCGGGGCCTGGCGGTGGCAGCAAGCAGCACGAGTGGCTGAGGTGGAGCAGCTGTGGTTAGGTGAGATGTGTCGCATCCCAGCGTGGCTTCCAGCAAAGGCTTCTTGCTAGATGCATGCTTCTGGTGAGGGAGGGCTGATAAACCCCATTGAGACAGGCAAGGGTGCTCTGCAGCTCAGTGCTGGAGGTGTGTTTGTGCTGGAGCTGCAGAGGAAATGCTGTCCCTAACCCTGATCCTCTCCTTTGCCTCCCAGGACTAGCAGATGGGGTTAACCTCCTGCCCCATCACCTCTCACCATCATCATCTGCTGCTGCTGAGACCCTGGCATGCTTGGAGCCAGCACACAGGTAGGTAGCTGGTGCTGCAACTTCTTTTGCCTCTTGTTCTTGCACTACACAAAGCCATGGCTTTGGAGTAAGAAAAGCTGGAGAGAAGCCTGGAAGTCCCCAGGGGCTTGGGCCTGAGGGTGCTGAGCTGCTGGAAAGCTTTTGCTTGTAGCTGTGTGCAGCCTGGGTGGGGAGGAGACCACTCGTGGTAAGCTGAGAGAAATCCACATAATGAACTGTGCTTGTGTCTTTGTCGGTGTTTAGGGCAAGAGGTGTCCAAGCCTGTTACTGAAGGTGCTGAGCAAGCTGCGTCTGGCTCCTGAGAAGCAGTGAGGGCTTTGGACTGCCTTCCCCACCTTGCTTTTGGCTGCTGCGGTGCCTCCCTCTCGCTCTGGTCCCCTGGCCACATCACCTGCAGCAGTGACGGGCAGCACCAGCCTCATGCCACGCTGTTCTTCACCTCCACACCACACTGCAAGAAGTCCCACGAGGCTGCATCGGGGCTGGGACAGAGCAGGGAGCTTCAGGGCACAAGCCAAGGTGCAGCATAT
Organism: Nettapus auritus; assembly: GCA_011076525.1. Taxonomy (NCBI): domain Eukaryota; kingdom Metazoa; phylum Chordata; class Aves; order Anseriformes; family Anatidae; genus Nettapus; species Nettapus auritus. Next base: position 4,209,538 of record CM021788.1, read on the forward strand.
GGCCGAGCGACCTGCCAAGCGCATGGGAGCAGAATGCGTCCCAGATAAGGGTCCCCTGCTGTGCTGTCGGTGGCTCGCTCCAAGCGCTGTCCCCTTGCTGGCGTCCCTTTGATTTACTGTGATTTAAGGTACTGCAAGGCCTGGGAGAGGGGCTGCATCCAAAACCACTCAAAAGTTTTGTTTTTTTGTTTGTTTGTTTTGTTTTGTTTTGCTAATAAACTCAATGACATCCAGTACCTGGGCTTTAACATTTTCACATCCTGTCCCAAATCAGCAGAAGGGCAAATTTTGGTATTCAAACTGAGCATGATGCCACTAACAAGAGCGACTCAATTCTCCAAGCAAATCCCTTCTGAAAGCTTAAAGCAATGAGAAAAGACCCAACGGAAGCAAACTTTGATGTGTAACTCCCACCACTTCCCCTTTGTCCTGTTCTGGCCTCCCAAATTCACCGCTAAGTGTCCAGGCTGCCGAGGCTGCTCCTGCCCGAGCCATGCAGGAGGGCTGGGTGGCAGGCATGGGGAGGCTGGAGGGAAAATGCCTCTTACTGAAAATGAGAGGCAAATATAATGTTTTTATTTCTGAAATGGGGTTGCAGAGTTTTTCTGAAAGCAGGCAAATGTTGGAGCAAGAGGAGATGAAGCAGGTTTTTTGGGGGGAGGTGGATAAGAGTTGCTTTTCCTGGCCTAAAAATCAGGGAGTAGGGCTTTAGGAGCAGCATAGTCACTGTTCGTGCACCTCTAGAACCTGGCCTGCCCTGCAGCTGGCTCTTACCCATACTAGAAGTAGCAAGAAGGGGAAGTTATAGGGTCTGGAGAAGGTTAAGTGCTAGCTAAGGAGGCAAACAGAGGTGGCTGAGGGCAGGGAGCCTCACTTGCAGTGTGCCTTGTCTGTGCCCCCCCAGGGAAGCCTTTTGGGGCTGCGGTGGGACATGGGCAGCGTAAGCCAGGAGGGTCAAACGAGGCAACATCGTGTAGTCTGACGTATGGAGATTAAAAACAATGAAAAAGAGGATGGGCTATTTCAGCCCGAAGCCTCCCGTGGCAGGCAGCCTCGGTGTAATTCCTTCACATCCCTCGAGTGATGGAAAAGAGGGGGGGGGATTTTGGTCCTGGCTGCAAAACTTGCCAAGTAGCTGAGCCTGAGCAGGGACGCTTTCAGAAACAGCAATTCCTGTGTTTTGCTGAGGAGCAGCTCCTCTCCCCCTCTTTTAGAAAAAACATGGGGAATGGCTCAGAAATACAAAATCCTTACGGAGAAGGGCATGGCACATCCCAAGCAGCAAGGTTTTCTATTAAAGGTCACCCCTTCCACCTGTTTTTTGTGTGTTCTATGTTCAACACGGGCACATTTAGGCGATGCCACCCACCCCAGGGCCTCGCTGTCCTGTCCGTGTGCTAGCTAAGGGGCAACCTGGCTGTGTCACCACCCTGTGCCCTTGGCCACCGGCATCTCCTGCTGCTCATCTGGGTGGGATGGAGCCCGTGAGCATGCACCGCGACCCGAGCAGGGCAAGGTGGCTGAGAACAACAGGACAAGATGTGCAAATCGGTGGCAACAGCGCCCAGCATCTTGCTGCCGGCCGCTCTCAGCGGGGCAGATCCCATGCACAAAGATGATTTTGCATGGAGATGCTTTGCTGGTGACCTGGGAGCATGTCCCAGCCCCTTCCCATGGGGGGATTTGGGGTTGGGGAGGGTGGTCGTGATCCCCATGGGGGGGTTCCCACTGCTCCAGGGGGATCCCCGAGGCTGGAGCACGGGGTGTGGGGGAAAAAACACGAGTGGGGAGAGTGCAGGGGAGCGCTGTGCCCTCAGGCGATCCCCCTGCAAATGCACATTGCGGGGGGGGGACACAGAGGGACGGACACAGCGACAGCGGGGGGAGCGCAGGGGGTGATGTAACGCGGCGCTCCGCCGCTCGGTTCATTGAATTGATCTTTTTTAATATATATATTTTTTTAGAGGGGGGGTTCTCCGGGTGGGGTTGGGGGTCTCGGGATGGGGCTGGGGGTCAGCAGAGCTCACCTGTCCGTACACCTGGATGGGCTCCGGCGGGCGCTGCTGCGCTGCGCGGCGGCTCCGCGGGGCTTCTGCGGCGGGCGGCGGGGCTCGGAGCAAAACCGAGGGACCCCCCCGAACCCCCCGGCTCCCCGCCGCCGTTAAGAGCAGCAGCAGAGGCAGGAGACGACGGGGGAGCCCCCAGGCCCGGCGAGCCCCGCCGCTGCTCGCCGTCGCCATCTTCGTGCTGCCGGGGCCGTGCGGAGCCGTGCGGAGCCGGGAGGAGCGGAGAGCCGCGCCGCCGCCCGGAGAGAATGTGCAACGGGCACAGGGGCTCAGCATCCCCGCCCCCGGAGCGCTGCCCCCCAAGGGGATGCTCGGGGCTCCGGGGGTGAGCCGGGGGGTCTTCTAGCCCGGGAGTGCTGGCAGGAGAAGGAGAGGTTAAAATATATGTAGAGGTAGTAAGGTACGTGAGCGGGCAGAAAGGGGGGAGAATAAATAAAGGGCAGAAAGAGGAGAGAAAAAATAAGGGGTCAAAAAGCAGAGAGAAAAAATAAGGGGTCAGAAAGCAGTGAGAAAAAATAAGGGGGCAGAAAGTGGAGAGAGAAAATAAGGGGGAAGAAAGCAGTGAGAAAAAATAAGGGGTCAAAAAGTGGAGAGAAAAAATAAGGGGTCAGAAAATGGCAAGAAAAAATAAGGGGGCAGAAAGCAGTGAGAATAAGTAACTGGTCAGAAAGCAGCAAGAAGAAATAAGCAATCAGAGAGTGGTGAGGAAAAATAAACAGTCAAAAAGCAGTGAGAAAAAATAAGGGGTCAGAAAGCAGAGAGAAAAAATAAATGGTCAGAGAGTAGAGAGAAAAAACAAGGGTCAAAAAGCAGAGAGTAAAAATAAGGGGTCAGAAAACAGTGAAAATATAAGGGGTCAGAAAACGGTGAGAAAAAAATAAGGGGTCAGAAAACGGTGAGAAAAAAATAAGGGGTCAGAAAGCGATGAGAATAAATAACCAGTCAGAAAGCAGCAAGAAAAAATAAGTGGTCAGAGAGCAGTGAGGAAAAATAAATGGTCAAAAAGCAGAGAGAAAAAATAAGGGGTCAGAAAGCGGAGAGAGAAAATAAGGGAGCAGAGAGCAGTGAGAAAAAATAAGGGGGCAGAAAGCGATGAGAATAAGTAACTGGTCAGAAAGCAGCAAGAAGAAATAAGCAGTCAGAGAGCAGTGAGGAAAAATAAACAGTCAAAAAGCAGAGAGAAAAAATAAGGGGTCAGAAAGTGGAGAGAGAAAATAAGGGGTCAAAAAGCAGAGAGAAAAAATAAGGGGTCAGAAAG
>CM021788.1:4221335-4621232 GCA_011076525.1 Nettapus auritus
CCCCCCCCCCGACCCCCCGGTACCTGCCGGCGGCCCCGAGCGCGGCGCGGGGCGGGGCGGGGCAGCACCGCCCGGTAGCGCCACGTGACGTCACTCGCACCACCGCCGGCGGTGACGTCACGACGGGGCGTGGCGCGGGAAAACGGCCCCTCCTGGGGGCGGGTGTCCGCGTGTCCCTGTGTCTGTGTCCCCGTGTCTCGCGGGGGGTTTTCCCCCACGCCGATCCGGGCTCGAATCAGCTGGCCCTGCGGATTTTATATAAACCCTTTTTTTTATGTAAATCCTTGCTGTTTTGGTGCATCCCGCCCAGTTCGCAGGGCTCAGATTTTATTAACCATGGGAGCGCGTGCATGCTCGGGGGAAGGAGTCTGCACCCGAGCTGGGACCGTTTACACCCAGGAGTGTTTTTTAGCATTACAACAAGGCAAATTACCCTGCAGGACATCAGCACCTTCCTTCCTCCTGTCCGCTCGGCCCCGTTCCCTACAGCACGTTGATCGCCCACGCGTGTTCCCTACGTCCCGGTTTGCAGAGCAGCTCTGCTAGTTTTGCGTTCTCACATCCACGTCGTGGACACAGACTGGCCCTAATACCAGCCCCCTGGTCACAGCGTGGGACGTGTCTTTGGGAATCGCTGCAGGTTGGGCACTCCAAGCTGCACCCCCATGTCCCACAGCAGGCAGCGTCTGCGTGGGGGGAGGCAGTGCCAAGGCTGGACCTCGTGTGTTTGTCCCAGACAACACCTTCATTGCGTGTTTTTCTGTCCTGTTGTCCATGTCCTCGTGTGAGCGCTGCCTCGTTGGCTGTTGTGTCTCTGCTGGTGTAGGTAGGAACACGCCTGCTGTCTGCCTGCCCCTGCAGCAGCATCGTTGTGCCCCCCTCGCTCCTCCAGTCCCTGTGTCCCACACATATACCTGGTGTCTCTGTCCCTATGCACCACGCTGCTATCCGTGTGCCGTTTCAATGCCATGGGGCTGGCTGCATCCATGCATGCCTGTCTCCGTGTGCACCTCTTTCCGTCCATGTCTCTCTTTCACATGGTCTTTCTTTTCTGTCTTTGTCTGGCTCATTCCTTCTCTCTGCCTCTTCCTTGGTGTTTGCTTCATTCTCTCTTTCTGGCTCTTTCCTTAGGTCTGCTTCTCTTTGTGTCTGCCCATCTGTCTTGTTATTTCTGGTTCTCTCTCTCCTGCTGTGCCGCTTTCTCCCTCCCTCTCTTTCTTGTGTGCCCTTCTATTGCTCTCTTGTGCCTGTTTCCTTCTGTCTCCTGCTTCCTAGTTGCTCTCCCTTTCTTCCTCTCCCTGTGTGTATGCCTGTACGGGTGGTGTGCTAGCTGCAGGGGGTGATGCTGGGGTGTCCCACAGCATGGGACGGGATGTGAGGTGGGCGGGCTGGCAATGGAAGAGCCAGTCCTCAGATTCCTCTGATGTCTTCCTCTCCTGACCCTTAACCACCTTCGTAGCCCTCCTGTGGAAGCCCCAAAGAGGGACCCTAGGGAGCCCTGCTGGTGATAAGCCACCAGCCTGGTGTCACCCCTTCCCCTGGGACCCTCTCCTCATGCCTGCCCCCTGCAGCCATCTCCCACCTCCTGCCTATGACCACAGTGCCCACCTCTCCCCAAAAATCCCAGCCCTGCCTCCCCTAGGGTCCCCAGGACCTCGTGGCCTTGCCCCCTGTCAGCTCTGCCACACAGGACCACGCTGCTTACGAAGGAGTACAACGCTTTTTATTCCCACGCAGCCGTGTCACAAAGCACAAACACAAGACAAGTCCCCCACAGAAACAGCCCCCCCTGCGCCAGCTGCCCCCTGAACCCACCGCCTGCCTGGTGCCATCCTGGGTGGGCAGACCCCAACCCTGCTCCCTCCCCCCAAAAGACACCGTGATGGCTCTGACAATGATGAGAGGACTTGGCTCCAGCCCTCTTTTCTCAGGCTCACCCCCATGGCCCCTTCCCATGCATCAGGACAAGCCACCACATACACCTGGGTTCCCAAAACCCCAGGAACACGCTTGGCTCTCCGCTGTGCACCCCGATGGCTCCCCTCTCTGGAGAGCCACCAGGTGCTGTGCTCCCGAGGTGTGCTGATGTCCTCTGATCCACATGTGCTCCTCTGGTCCGTGACCTGCACCAAAACACCTACCTCTGGCTGGATCCGAGTGCTTCAACGATGTGTCCTGCTCCCTCAGGAGCCCCTATGAGGGCACGGACACATACAGGTGCTTGAGCCCAAGCCCATCCTGCTCCACTAACAGAGGTGCTGGGGATGGGATGCTACAAGAGAGAGCCTGGGAAAAGCTGCAAAAAAAAAGGCAAGTCCCACATCCATCTTGACACATATCCAGCTCCACCACGCTGTGGCCATCACGGTGCCTCCGATGCCCATCCAGGCTCTCATCCATCTGCTCTCCAGGTCGAGTCCCTCTCCTGCCGGGCCAATGGCAGGCTGGCTGCTGGGGGTGCTGGCTCCTACCCTACAGAGACCCAGGCTGACACGAGAACAGTACTTGGCTGGGCAGCGGAGCCACACCTACAAGGTTGGATCCCGTGGAGCCACGCACAGCCACAGCCACAGCTGTGCCACCACCACAAGGCTCACTCGGGCTCGGGCGTCCCCTGAAGAGCTGGAGGCTGTCAAGGCAAGAAGAAGCACATGAGCTTGGAGCCTTGCACGGACACAGAACACATCCTCTGAGATGACTGTGACCCTCTAGATGCTCCACCTCTTAGCTAAGAGGTCACCAACAGCACACAGCACTGCTGACCTTGGTGCTCTGGTCACAGCCTGAGCCTCATCCCTGTCCTGCTATGAAATGCCACTTTCCCCACGCTGCTCTGTCTCAGAGCAGACCCTCCAGCCCATCTCACCCCAATGCCCCGGACCCCCAGGACTTGCCCCTGCAGCTCTTGCCGTCCCCTTGCAGCGTCCCCGTCACACAGCTGCACAGCGGCCCGTCCGCTCGGCTCGTGCAGATCTGCTCACAGCCGCCGTTGTCCTCGCACCAGTCTGATCCTGGGGGCAAGGCACATGGAAGGGGAGGGAAGAACAATGCTGCCGGACCCCAAGCAGTCCCCACTTTGGCCACCCAGGACCCCCATTCCCTCCTGCAGCGAGAAGTCCTACCAGGGTGCTCACTCTCCCCTGGGACCTTGCCGTCACCTTGTGCCACAGAGGTCCCCATGGGAGGGGGACACCCCCACGCCGTGCCTTACCCATGGCCACGCACACTTACGCTTCCTCCGAATGGGTCCCACCGAGAGGATCTGCTCGTGGGCCTCCTGGGCGAAGGCGCTGGCTGACCGCCGGTGCTGGGGGCAGTTCTGGGCAGGGACGAGGGGTACATCCATCACTCTCAGCCCCTGTCCGGGCCTCCTCTGACCAACCCAGATCCCCAAAAGACACCCAGCACAGCCAGACTCCAAAAGCTCAGGTTACGGGCAACCTGCCCATGGCAGAGCTTTTCTCCCCGCAGCCAGACACAGTCCTCCTAGCTTACTCCTCGATCTCTGGTCACCTCTTGAAAGCCACATAAACCATGCCCATGGTGTCCTTTCAGAGCTGCAGAAAAGTCCTGACCCACCTCTCCAAGCCGGACCTCAGTGCCTGCCCCACTTACTATCTTGCAGGAGTATTTCTCTGAGTCACAGAGTGAGACAGCACAGTGCAGGTGGACTTCGTCATAGTCCCCGATGAACTTGAAGACGGTGACATGGAAGCGACAGGTCAGGGACACCCCATTCTCCTCTATGCCGATGGTGTTGTCCTTCATGTTTTGGCACCTGTGCAAGGTACAGACATGGTGCTCCCGCTATCAGGACCCTCCCTGGAGGGATGTTACTCTTTCCTTGCCCCCTAAGACCTCTTGCCCAGGTCCTGTAGCAGTGCTCTTTGGTCCCACTGTACACTTCCAATTCCCTTACCCTCCCTCAATGATGAAGTAGCGCAGCTTGTCATTGCTGTCCCGCGAGGGGGTCGCGTAGCACTTGTTCAGCATCAGGATCAGGTGGTTGGAGTCAGCCCCGACCACGAAGACCCCCACATAGAGCACGTCCCGCGTGGTCAGCACGACTTCACCCTGCCGGTACGGGTGCTTGTAGGAGGAGTTCTTGTACAGGGCCATCTTGGTCGTGAAGCTCCCTTCTTGCGTCGGCACCGTCAGGTTAATTACGCTAACGACAAGAAATCAGAACAGACTTGGACCTACCAAAAGGATTACTCACACCTCATCACCTTGCTGCACGTGCACACGAAGGAGGGGTGGCATTACTCCCCCTGCTCTGACCTTAGCATCGGCCGCACGACCGAGTCCAGGGAGATCTTGATGTCCAGCTCGTAGGCGCAGGAGAACTCCACGTTGATGGTCCGGTCACGGGTGATGATGTTGCCCGTGTTGTTGGCACTTTCGATCCACACTGTGTTCTTGTACACTATGTGCGTGCTGTTAGACTGTGGGAGAGAGCAAACGGTACCCCTCGAGACTGATTGTCTCTGATCTCCTGCTCCTGATGGGTGCCTCAGCCAAGTGGTGTGACCACAGGGGCCTTCCGTCTCCATAAAATGCCACCTCCAGCCCCAAAGGTTTGTGTACCGCTGCAATACCTTCCCCCAGGGAGCCTCCACACCCAGCAATTCCAGTGTCACCAGTATGGACCACCCCCTCCTCCCTGACCCCAAAGTCCTCAGGGACCTCACAGGTTCCTGAGGCTCCCAACAACTCCTCTTCCTCCTCCTAATCCTGGGACAAAAGTTAGCTGGACAATGAGATCTCAGACCCAAAAGTCTGAGAGAAGGGGCCCCTTGCCCCATCCCACCTGCACCACATTGCCGCAGTTCCCCTTGGTGTTGTTGATCTGGAAGGAGATGAAGTCCTCGCCCTCGATGCCGGGGCAGTGGCGGTCGTTGACCCGTACACCCTCACGCTCGAAGCCCAGCTGGAAGAGCTTGCACTTGGAGATGGACACCTCCATTTGGGCAGCTTTGCAGGTCACCTCCGCGTCGATGATGTCATGGGTGTCTAGGGCAAATGAAGAAGGGTTAGGGGACCACAAGGAAGGACACCCCCACCCCGGCCAACCCTTCTCCCCCTGGTGGTGCAAACAGGCTCACTGTTCCCGTAGGGTGGGGGCTCGACGCAGCCACACAGTTCCCCGCCGTCATCCAGCTCACAGCTCCGGTTGGGGCAGTCGGCACCTGCACAGGGGTCTTCCACCACTCCTGCTAAACAGCACGAGAAACGCCACGAGCGGGACCTTTATCCTCAGGCCATGGCACGGGCACCATATGGGATGCCCTTGGGGGATCCCAGAGGAACCCAGCCCTCTTACAGCAATTCTCCTTCTCGATCCACTCGGTGCCCAGGATGCCGAAGGTGCGGCACGCCTCTCCGTAGGCGGCCAGCGAGCCACACAGCTGCACCTTCTTGTGGTTGTAGCAGCCGTCCAGAAAGCAGGACTCGTAGAAGGGCAGCGGGTCCAGGAGGCCGTAGCAGGGCTGGAAGAAGCCTTTCATGTCGGTCAGCTTCAGGCAGTAGCTGTCGCTCTGCAGCTTCTGGATGCGGACATTGTCACAGGACGCGGCGTACTGGGAGTACTGCAGCTCATTGCAGCTGTGGGCACCGGACACATTGCAGGGGCTCACAATGTGCTTGGCCCCGCTCCCTCCCATGCCTGGTGGGGATGTCTCACCTCTTCTGCATGCCATTGGTCTTCCAGCTCTGTGCCAGCAGCACACTGCTGACCATCGGCTTGCCCCGTAGCGTGGCGTAGTCGTCCGTTGGGTCGCCGTTAAAGTTGCCACAGAGGCCGCACACCTTGTTCTGCAGCCGCTCGCCAATGGTGATCTTGATGACGTTGAAGCCGTTGTAGCGGATCTGGATGTCGGGGCTGGAGTCGATGACCAGGAAGCCTTCCTGGCTGTAGATCTTGGTGGAAAGCCCCGTGACGAAGGGGATGCTCACGTGGCTGCCGTTCACCTGGCATGGGAGAGAATGTCAGGCTGATGTCCCTCCCATCCCTTCTGCTGCCAGACAGGAGCAATGGGCACCCACAGACACCTCCACAAATGCCTCCTGGTACCCCAAACAGGAAAACATGATGCTATTGCTTGAGCAGGGGTCGCTGGGCCTTCTTCTTCCTCTTCACCTTCTCCTTCTCCCAACAGATCTCACTCAGTCCCTGTTACCCTTAAATGCCTGCATAAGGCCACGATGCAAAGCAAGACCTACCAGTATGCAGAGACTCTAGCTGGGGCTCCTGTCTCACCGAGACAGCCACATACAGTATCCTTTTACCCTAAAAGACCAGGTCTGTGCCCCCAACAATTAAATGGCATCTGCACCTCTTCACACGCAGGATGGGTGCAAAGACAGGGACAACCTTTGCCTCCTGCCATCCCTCTCATCCTGGCTGGCACTCCTCTGCCAAGCCCAATGGAGAGCAGACATGTCCCTCGCATGGAGCTGCTGGTACCACTACAAAGAGTGAACTGCGTGGCTTTTTGGTCACTCGTGGGGATTTGTGCACTGCTCTGCTTCATCAATGGGCACAAATGCCTGGCTCCTTCACTCAGGAGCTGGTCCCCCGTGGCCCAAATCTCATCAAGACCTCACCTTGACAGTGTTCCTATCACTGATGAGGATCTGCTCCTCGTTGATGTAGAAGTACACGGGGGAGATGATGGTGAGGTTGGGTGAGGACCACTTGTCAAAGTTGATGATGAGCTGGAAGGAGAAGTCGGGCAGCTTCTGGCAGATGGTGGAGAGCACGAAGGCGCAGTTGGCAGGGAAGCGGAGGAAGGCACCGTCGAAGGTGCGGAAGACGCCGCCACCCGCCGCCAGGCAGAAGGAGCTGCGGGTGCTGAAGCAGCCACGGACGCCGTTGCGCGAGGCGCACTCCTCGTCCGACTTGCAGTGCCGCGGGTCGCACTGGATCAGGTTCCGTCGGAAGCAGCGGCACCGCCGTGTGCAGTCCCCATTCCAGAAGAGCTGCTTGGGCTGGAAGACAAATGGGTCACGCATGGGGAGGGATGGGGACCCCTGCCCAACCCTCTGTGGTTCTCAGATCAGTTTTACTCCCCTCTGCCTCATAGAGCAGGAGATCTGGTGATGACACATTGCTTGTGCACAGCTGCCAAAATCCCTGACACCTGCAGGCATGAGGACACTGCACATTTCCATTGCCATGGCGACCTCATCTGCCTTGTGCCCTGCACTGCTAATACCTCCTTGTCCCTTTCTTGTGCCCTGCCTGCCAAAACCTAGTCCTCCAAGCACCCCAATTCTGAGGATGGCAATGGCCTCATGCTGGCTTCAAGCCCCTAATTCCTCTTCAGAGACAGGGATCACCCCACACCATGACAGTGACTGATCAGAGACCAAGAAGGCACAGCACAGTTCCTTTGCGACCCAACTGTGTACAGTACTTACTATACTGTGGTGCGGTGATTATGGCATCACACTTATCCCACACAATCCCAAGTAATATCTAATAGCTACAAACAAGTAGATTTCATAAGAAACAGTAAACCCACTTCACTGGTAACCCCTAGAACAACATGGCCATAGGGTATTGGACTCTGACACCAACTAAAGGCAGCATCCCTGGTCACCACTCTCCTGTCCTACCACCCATTCCCTGCAGGACACCTGAATCACCCTCATCTAACAGCCATTTTGCAGGACAGAAGGACACGTGGCATGCCAAGGATGACATCCCTCTTCTCTGTTTCCCTGTACCCCCTGGTGCCCTGGTACCTCCTGCCTTTTTTTTTTTTTTTTTTGGCTCATATTGAGTCACAGTAAGCTGGGGGGGTGTCAGCACATGCTTCTTGTGTGATCCCTGTCATCTCCTTTAGGATATTCAGATATTCGGATATTAGGATATTTACACAAGGATATTCCCAGTGTACCTCATAGTATTTGCCGTCGGAGTAGCAGCCGCAGTTCTGGGGCAGGATGCAGCTCTTGCCGTTCAGGACGTAGCCGGGGTCGCACTGGCAGCCCTCCACGCAGTAGTGGCTGCAGTCGCTCTTGAGCCGGATGGCGGCGCATCGCGGCTGGCACAGGGACACGCAGCTCTCGTAGTGGCTGTTGGGGGGACAGCTGACAGCTGCGATGTGCAAGAAGAACACGAGGGGTGCAGATTAGCTCCTTGGAGAAAACTGACCTCTCCTACAAGCTCCGTACATCACTGGCTTATCACTGCCAGCCCTGATCTCATGGGGAGCACACAAACCACGCGCCTTGGCTATGTGCACAGTGCACAAACGCTCACTGCCCTCTGGCACTGGCTCCTGCTGACCCTGGGGCTGAAGGACAGCAGTGCCAAAGAGGTCTTGGGGGCTCCCAGCCCACATATGGAGCTCCCGTGCCCTCTGCTTAGGTACACATGCCAGGGCGTGCTGCTGCCAGCTGGCCTTTGATACTTTGCCATCAGACTTCAAAGCCTAGGGGCTGCTGTGCACCACCAGTTCTCCAGGGGTGATTTCGGGCAGGACACACAGGGCAACAGCTCATGGCCCCTGGCCTGTGGGAGCCTCTGGAGCCAGGAGGTTGCTTGTTAAGAGGAAGAACAACATAAATTTAATTTTCAGTCTTGTTAGCGGTGACAATTACTTCCCAGCTGATTTGCCAGATAAAGCGGCTGCCAGGGAGACTCACGGAGCCCGTCCTCGGGAGCTTAATTGGACATTGCGGTATAATCTTATTGACAACAGTGAGCAGCTTCATTAGAGCAAACATGTACTCCTGGCTACGAGTCTCACTAATAAAATTCCTGGGGAACAACGGCAGGATGGATGATGCCTCCTGAACCTGAGGCTTCACCTTCTCTATCCCTGCTCCTGCCGTGCCACACAAAACTATACCCAGAGGACCGAGCACATGGGGACAGATCCAGCCCTGGCAAGGACTGGATGGACGCTTGCTGCTTTGGGACTGCGGGTTGGAAACAAGGGAACCCCATGTGCTGATGCCCCAAATGTCAGGGGAGAGGTCACTCAGTTCCCACAGCTCCGCTGCATGGGACAAGTAGGTGTCCATGGGGCAAGGCTGTGTCTGTCCTGCTGCAGCCCCAAGGTGCTCTGAGTTGGCTCTGACACAGTGACAAGAGTGACACCGTGGGGGCTCACAATTTACCTCTTTTCTATGCATTGAGGACTTAGAGCTGGCCAGCAGGGTGGGGATGGCAACCCTCCGCTGTGCCTGCATGGGATGCTTTGAGGGAAAACTGCTCAATTGCTGACCTTCAGCCTCTCCGACACAACAAAAAAAAAAATGCAACAGCACTGCATGCATGGCAGAAGGCATTCTCCCGAACTCCTCCCTCGATGCTGCTGGGACGATTTTGGGATGGGGATGGATGCTGGGCATCAACCTACCCCTCCATGGTCCCATGGTATGCTCTGCTACCTCCTTACAGCAAATGCCCACCTCCCAAAAATGCTACGGAGCCACCACACCTGTTCATGTCGCCCCAGGCGACAGCCCTAGCAAAGAGGAGCCTGGCAGCAGGGTGGCACTTACAGCACGAGGTGAAGTTCCTCCAGCCAGTGACGGCGATGCCCTGTGTTTGGCACGTGCTGGCGTAATTCTGCAGCCAGCCACAGGCCGTTTGCATGGCCCCTCCGTCAACACACGTGTCAAAGAGGCAGTTCTTGTAGAAAAAGCCGGGGCTGATCTTGCTGTGGCATTTGGCAAAGACACCGCTTTGGCTGGGGATGAGGCTGCAGAGCTGCTGGGGCTTCCAGAAGCCCTCCACCTTCCCGCAGGCGGGGCAGCGGTCACCACAGCCCACCCGGCAGAAGGCATCCCGCTTTGCCCAGCTCTGGACAAAGTCGGTGACACCGAACGCTGGCATGCCGCCTGCAGCCACCAGGTCATCATCAGGGTTGCCGTTGTAGCGGCCGCAGAGGCCGTAGGTCAGGTTCTGGAAGCTGCGTGGGAGCGTGACGGAGAGGAAGGTCTTCCAGTCATACACCACCTTTAGCCCAAAGTCGGTCTCGACCACGATGTGGAAGCCGAAGGCAAAGATGTTCACTTTGCCCTGGCCCAGCTTCAGGGGCAGGTAGAGCCGCTCATTGTTGATCTGCGGGGAAGGAAAGGAGGTGGCTGGTGAGCTGGGCTGCTCAAGCCTTCTGCAGCAGAACACTGAGGTGCTGCTGAAGCAATCAGCCTGGCCCCAGCCTCCGAAATGTGGCAGTCAAAAACTAAGCCCTCTCCAAAATCTCTGCCAAGTGGTGGTCTAGGGACAAATATTCCAAGGTTTGCCCCTGGAAAAGCTTCTGAGACACAAGGAACTGTGCACAGGGAACCACCCAGGGGTTTGGGAGGAAGAAATAACCCCTCATAGATGCTGCACCCACCACTGCTCCTTGCCCCTTGTGGCCCCTGCTCACCATCACAGTGTATTTGTAGGCACGGTGGATGACGATGTTGTAGTTGAAGACCTCCACTTCCACTTGCTTCACCCACAGGGCCAGGGAGGTGTCCCGGTCCTCGTTCTTGGCTGTGACGGTGAACGTGGGGAAAGTGTCCGACCGCTCTGCCCGCGGCCGAGAGATGGTGGTGCACAGGACCAGGGCGCAGCTGCTCTGGAAGTCAAAAGAGTAGCCATCAAATGTCAGGTAGTGCCCATAGCCGGAGACGATGCAGGAGGCATCCGTGCGGACGTGGCAGTAGTAGAGTCCATTCTCCTCCAGGCAGTACTCGTCGTCCTTGCAGGAGACATTCTCGCAGTACACGCTGTTGTCCGAGCCATTGCAGTAGCAGAGGAAGTGGCAGGAGATGTCCATCCAGAAGGTCTGGTTGGTGGCCAGCTGACGGCCCTCGAAGTTGCAGCCGCACTCACCACGGGGAACGCAGCGGGAGCCGCGGAGGGCGAAGCCCTCATCGCACTGGCAGCCCTCTGTGCAGGTGTCCGTGCAGACGGGGCCCGTGGCCAGCGTCTCGCAGGTCTCCACGCAGCTCATGCACTCCTCGAAATGGCTGTTCTCGGGGCACGCGAGGGCTAGGGGCATTGGACACAGTGTGTGAGTAGAGATAAAGGTGGACATGGGGTGAGCTGCGACCCATTTGCAAAAAAAAATTTAAAAGCAAGAGGGGAAGTGGTCCTTGTGCCCTCCCAACCACTTGTTCTTCCCGTCCCCTTTGTGACTCCTCTTACTCACTGCCATCACCCTCCTCACATTGGAGACCAGTGATGAAAAAAACCTTCTTCTGCTAACCCAAAGAGGACGTACTGCCTTCACAAATGGATGTCTCTCTAAAACCTCCATAGTGGAGGCATCCCACCAACTGTGTGCTGCCATGCTGGGGATTTTTCACATTTGCTGCTGAATTATGAATGTTTTCCCATCAACGGCAAGTTTATAGCGACAGCTAAAAACACGCCTTATTTGAATTATCCTTTGGTGATGGCTTACAGTACTGTCAGCCGCCATCTGCAGCTCTGGAACGCTCCTACACCACGTCATAAAGCTCCTCACATCTCCTGAAATGCCACCATGAAATTGCTTAATTGGGTAATCTGTCTCTTCAGGCAAAGGCACCGCTTAGAAACTGCCAACGGTTCACAGAGTGGCAGGTCCTCATCTTTGGGTTCACGAAACATTGTGGTCCTAACACACACCGGTCACTCCCTGGCTTGACAACCCTGATAAGAGATCCAAGACCAGGCTTGGCTACCACGCTGCTATGGGAAATTCTGCCTCCCAGATGAAAAATACGGGAGAAGTGATATGCTAGCAGCAATGCTCGCCACCTCTTTCTGTGTGCTACTCAGGAAAGTGCTTCATACACATCAGCCTCCATAGCAGAGGACATCAACAAAGCTCTTTCAACAGCCATGCCAATCTTTGCTTGACTTCTAGGTGAGCGAGTAGGAAAACTGCCCCAGATTACAGGAGTTCAGGCAACTCTGCCCCATCCATTTGCATGATTTCAGACTTCTCATGCTGCCCTAAGAGCTGGGGTGCCAAGGAGCTCCTGGCAACCTTCAAGGTCCAAGCCTCTCTTCCAAACAGCTGTTGAGGTTTTTCTAGTTCCTCTATGGAGGAATACCACTAAGGGATATGCCTGAGGAGCACAACAGGGGGAAAAGGGGCTATAATTTCTGGTGGCCCAATTAAAAAAAAAAAAAAAGCATTCTATTGTTTTACACCCACAAACTCCTGAGAAATAGACCTTTCCCAAGGTGACGGGAAACACATCCCCTTCTCCCCACCCAAGATACTTAAAAGTTTTCACGGACTCACGGCAAAAGCTGTGGCTCCTCCACTGGCCCACATCCACCTCGGCGTTCTTGCAGGCGCTGGCATAGCGCGCCACTGCGTCGCAGAGCTCCGACTGGTTGCCTCCACTCTGGCACAGGCGGAAGAGACACGTCCTGTAGTAGGCCGAGACGTTGACCACACTGTGACACTCCAGGAAGGAGCTGTTTGTGGGGTCGTTGATGATGCCGCAGTTGGAGCGGCTCCTGTAGGACTTGAGCAGCTCCGAGTCATTGTTGCACGCCTTGAGGAGATCCCCACACTCCCCATTGCAGATCTCGTCAAACGTGGTCCAGCTCTCCAGGAAGAGCTCCAGGTTGTCTGTGCACTTGCCCTTGGGCAGGCAGAACTCGTCACTGCTGTTGCCGTTGAAGAAGCCACACAAGCCCGCAGTACAGTTGAAGTAGGCAGTGGAGAGGTGGATCTCCAGGAGGCCTGAGTTGTAGTAGCCAATGCTCAGCAGTCCCTCTGACTCCATCACGGTGCCGTTGTCATTACGGTAGATCTCCAGGCGGCCAGAAGGGTGGAAATATGGCAGTTCCACGTCATAACCATTCACCTGCACGTAACAAAAAGTATCATAATGCATCAGTAAGGCAGATGTGACTTTGCACAGACATTCCCATCTGCAGGCTGCACCGTGCTGGGAACGCTAAATGCTTCCTGGCCCAGGCTCAATACTTGAAGGCCAGGACCCTCCTTCAAGTGGGAGGATGTAGCTGTCCTATTTTGCATTTTGCCCCACAGAGGATGTGTTTTCAGTGAAGAACAAGTTGGAGAAGAAAATAGCAACTTTAGGAAAGCCTCTAGGTTCAACTTGGTGAACAAATGGGAATAACGGGTTATATCCTATAAAACCACTATATAAAATCCAGTGGTGTGGACACCATGGTATTGCTTTCCTCCCTTACCAAACTGCTCCTTCTGGGGGAGTTGGACAGTGACTGCCCCATCCACTCCCAATGAAGCCTATAGCTAAGATTTGTCTGACCAGACCAAGCCCTTTCTTCATCCTGCACCGTCACTCACTGCTGATAAATGCTTGGCTAATAAGCACTTGGCAATTGAGGCTTGGATGGAAATGTTAGCTGTGGCTCCATTTAATAGTGCACAACAGAACAGCATCCCACCTGCTCTCCTGTGGCTGTCCGGGCTCAGCACGACAAAGAGCAAAACCTCAGCTGCAATATTGAGTTCAAACAGGTAAGGTTGGGATTCAGAAGCCACAGAGACCTTTGAGTGGGGATATTCCTTCTTTTCCACAGCCATTTCACTGACCATAACAACATTATAGCCACCAGCTCTGCTGGCAACTGTGCTGTTAATCAAAATCCAAGAGCTTGCAACATATGAGTGCTAATTTTATTTTCTGCTTGCACCTAGCCTTGTTAGCTCTTTGATGTGGATGGTTTGCATGGGCTGTGCCGTGAGAACAGTATCTCAATGAGCACCTGTTGCCTTCTGCCTCTTCCCACCCAGTCTAAGGGCAAGGACCATGAGAGGATATGATCCCAATCCCTCTGCCTCTTACTTTGGAGGGAGTGGATGGACTTCGGCACTTGTGATGGCCCTGACATTGAGGAGTAGTCCAAGGCATCAAAGCATGTACCTACAGCATCTCCATGGGGACATCGTGGCATGGCACGAGCCACCACCTCCCACTCCGGCCCTCGGTGGCACCTTTACCTTGACTTCCGAGAGGCTGGTTCCTCCGACCTTCACCTCTTGGCCGACCACCTGGATCCGCACAACACGCAGCCCGTTGGGAACGTATCCTGGCTTCTTTTGGCTGATGTCCACCTCGATGAAGTCTGGCCTCTCCGCACAGGTTTTGAGCAGTGTGTAGGAGTGCTCCAGTGGATAGGGGAAGGCAACGCCGTCAAACGTCTGCAGCACCTGGTTCTGCCCCACCAGGCACAGGCTCTCCCGCTTGGGGTAGCAGCCCCGGTAGCCATTCTCTATGGTGCAGACCTCTCCTTCGGGGCACGTGATGTTGAAGCACTTGGCCTCCCCACCTTCCTCGCACTGGCATTCCACTGTGCAGTCCGCTGTGGCCCAAAAAGACTCCCCGACGGCATAGTACCGGCCATCCACGTCGCAGCCACACTTCTGCATGGGGATGCAGCGGTCGGCGCTGAGGACATGGCCCTCGTCGCACTCGCAGCCCTCAGCACACGGGGAGGTGCAGGACAGCGGGGCTGTCAGGTCCGAGCAGGAGGCAGGGCAGCCGCTGGCACACACTGAGTAGTGGCTGTGCTCCGGACACTGCACGGCCTCTGCTGTGGGTGCAGAGGGGACACAAACAACAGGATGAGCACATTACTGTGTGGTTCGGGGCTACAGACCTTGTTCCTATTGACCCACAGCAGTGGCAGTGTGAAATGACCCAGGGACCACACTCTACAGTAGATCTGGCCTTGCCATTTCTCTCCTGTGCCTCCTCTATTCCCTTAATGCAAGCAAAAGCTTCTCGAAAATAGTCCCAGCATGGTCAAGCCTCCTGCAGCAATTTAATGCCAAAAGAGGCGGGTGGGCTGAGCAGTGTGCTGCCAGCGAGCCTGCAACCCAGCCCAGCCTCCAACATCACGGCAGCCAACTTCTGCCTGACCTTTTCTGCCCTTTTGCTATCACGAGACTCTCACACCACAGAGGGTTGGGATTGATTGGCTTTTGCCAGACCCCCTCTGCCTTGAGCAACTCCCTCCCCTTCTTCCCTCCTATCTAGATTATCTCCCATTGAGATTATCTCCTGGGAATGAAGGTAGGCACCCACAAGCACTCCCAGCACGAGCACCCCGACACTTACCGCATCCCATCTGGGTGCGCCACTCTCCCACCGGGATGCCCAGGGCTTGGCACACCGCGGCATATGCCTGCACGGCTTGGCACAGCCCGGTGCCATTATCCCGCGCGCTGCACAGGTCGTAGACACAGCTGTGGACGAAGGCGGTGGGGTCCACGACGGCACTGCACTCCCACAGTGGCCCACCGCTCTTGTTGATGAAGCCGCAATATTCAGGGGAGAAATACAAAGACTCAGTGGTGGCGTCACAGATGCTGCAGTTCTCCACGCAGCCGGGCAAGCACTTTCTCTCGGGGTGAGGCACTCGCCAGCTCTCGCCCAGCTCCACCACGGATACGGCCAACCTCCCGTCTGAGCGCAGGGTATCGTCCTCGGGGTCTTTGTTGTAATTCCCACAGAGACCGCACGTGCTATTGATGTACGTGCCAGGAACGGAGACAGAGGCATAGTGTTGCCCATCGTAAGTCACTAGCAAGCCAAAATCAGTCTCCAGAGCTGTGGACAAGCCACTTTGGTAGACTTTTATTGCGCCCAGCTCCAGGGAGATGGGTAAGGACACCACCAAGTCATCCACCTGCAGGAACACAACCGTAAGACTGAGCTGTCACATGAAATAGCAAGGGGTTTCAGACAGGAGCAGTACAATCCTGTATTTACAGATGGGTGCAGAAGGTCAACCAGCCATCAGTAAGCTTCAGGCCTCTGTTGACCCATGGCTTTGCCACAGGTGCTTTCCACCCCATACATTTCCCAAGGGGGACATGGAGCCCAGAAGCACCATCCCATAGTCCTGGGGTTGCCAGCACGGTCCCACCATCACCTTGGAGGAGCCAACCCGTCATGCTCACTCTGTTCAGTGGGACTCTTACCTTTGCTTTCCCATAGCTGCCCTTGGGGAGGACAATCTTGTGTGAGTAGACCTCCACAAAAATGTCCCTCAGCCAGGAGACGGAGGAGCCGCCTCGGTTCTCGTTCTTGGCCTCCACGTTGAAGTAGGGCAGCTGGGAGCCTGGCCAGCACTGCCTGGCGAGGAGGTAGGAGCAGGAACCCTGGAAGTGAAAGAGGAAGCCGTCGAAGGTGTGGTAGTGCGGATCTCCGAACACCACGCAGGTGCTGCTCTCCACCGGCACGCACTGGAAGAACTTGATCTTCGGTTCGCACGCTTCAAAGGGGCCGCAAGCCACCTCCTGGCAGAAGATCTCGTTGTTGAAGTCCAGGCAGCGGCACTTGGTGGTGCAGTTTGAGTTGTCCCAGAAGATTTCCCCTTGACGGAGAAACTGTCCTAAAAATGCATAAAAGGGAAAAAAAAAAAATGCTGCATCACTTTTCACTTTTCTTAACAGGGGAACTTCACCCGCAGTTGGAGGCATGGTTACATCAAAATATGAATTCCTCAGACATGGCTCCATGTCCTACAGAGAGGTCTGTAGGTCGTATGCCCACAAAAGGACCTGCTGCAGAGCTTCTCGGCTGCTCTCTGCATACTGCTGGCAAAGTGCTGCTATCACAGCTGAGCTTTCAGTGCACCCTGCATCCCATTTGAGATCTTCCCACACCAAAGTACAGCAGTCGGTGTGAGCATCATGTGGGCTGGCCGATTGGTGGCTATTCCTCCTGGGTTTGAGTCCTTCCACTATTATCAGAAGCAATTCAGTCCCGTTCCAAAAAAGCTCGTAATGTTAGGAGACCAAGGAGCTGATGGTAAGTAACTTCCACACCACATGTCAGATCCGATGAGCGATCACCCAGCCGGCAAACACGAGAGGCAGGGAGAAGATGGCAGAGCAGGGGTGGCAGACACCCGTGAGAGCTTCCTCCCCTCCATATGGCTGTCTTTCACACCTCTCCTTCATACAGATTTCACCGCGCACGCTGCCTGCTTTACCTCTCCTAAACTTTTTGTTCTCTTCCCCGCCTGCTGCAAAAAAATGCTGTTTTACAGCTCCCTGCAATGAACATCTCCTTAAGCGAGATCTGCTGCACCAACTGTCCTGGTGCATGTGAATGTGGCAAGCTGGAATTTGGGGACTGGTGAACCCAAAACTATTCTGGGGCTGCAAGAGCCTTTGGGTCATCCAGGTTGTCTTTGGTACAGTCCAAAACGAGGCCATAGAGAAGCTGGGCATCCCGGAGCAGTGACATCTCCAGCATCCAGCAGAAAACGACAACTCCCTCGTTACAAAGGTTCCAGGAGTACATCGGGTGCTCCTGACAGCTTTGTTTATCAAAGGGCAATGTGGTGGTCTCTCCGTAGCACAGACCCCATGATGTCTCATTTAATCCCTTTACATCTCTGTGCCTCCAGTGACACATGCACAGACACTGTACTTGGTGCAGGGGCATGGAATTTATCGTGCCCGAAAATCCCACAGAAACAAGGGAAATGGGACCACACTGTCAGCTTCCTCAACCCAGGGACAAGAGGCCACAACCATCCCCAGGTCTTCCCCATGAATAAAATAGCTTCACAGAATACCCTGTCTAAGAAAATTATTGAGGTATTTCTCACATCTCCATCAGCACTGCAGCAATTAATCGAGACAACCTCCAGGTGTTGTTTGATTCCTGAGAACCTCTCGAGCCCCATCAGCCCTTGATTGTGTGCGTCCAGGCAGCAGAAATGGAGGCTTTTAGCAACGCCTTGCTGATGAAACCACAGGAGTGAAACCAAGCAAGCACTGGTGACAGCTTTGTTCACTGGTGGTTGAAGCCTCCCAAAGCTTTATGGGCCAATCTTGTTTTTCTCAGAACTTCCAAGTCAGGTCTCATCTGCACTGGGAATTGGCCAAAATTATGCATTGTGAGCTCATTCTCCAGCCGTCCAAGAGTGAGCACACAGGGTTGCAGAGTTGGACAAGACATGTCCACACAGATACTGATGACAAAGCTCTCTGTGCCCCCATTCAGGCATTATGACCTTTTGCCATTCCATACCCCAAAACCTGTAAAAAGTCATTGCCATTTCTCTCTTACCTCTCAGGCTGCAGCCGTTGGCCGGATCTATTTCTCTGCCATCTATTTTAAAAGCCCAGCGCCCAGGGACATTAACATTGGTCGTTTCTTCTATATTGACTATGTCTGGGGTTCTGGAGCCAGGGATGCTGAAGAAGTTGGTGATGTTTCCACCGTTGAAGCCAGCCTAAAAAAGAGAGAGAGAAAAATCCATCATACATCCACCCTCCCTGCAGGAAAACAACGTTGCATTTCTGCACCTCCCTATTCACAATAATTCCTGTCTTTCATCTCAAAGTGTCTTTTCAGGAATCCTGGTTTTCAGGTAGTTTGGATGTGAGTGAAAATCTCCTCAGGCACTACAAGCAGTACAGATCTATGTTTACATTTTTATGTATGTTTAAATATAAATGTATCTAAAAAATTACATCAGGAAAGCTGTCATCAAAGAGCTGGAGAGAGCTGGGAACACGGGGCCCGGAGCCTCACCTGGGCCATCACCCCGCCGAGCCCGGTCAGGGGGTCCCCTCCGCTGGCTGTCCCCGTGGTCCAGCTGATTTCCTGGTAGTTAAATATGGCAAAGGACGACACGCCGTCGGTGATCAGCACAGCTTGAAAAGTGTTCACCTGGGGAAAGTATCAACGCATTCACAAGGTGAGGTTGCTTTTCTCCCAGTGCCATCTGCCACACTCATCTCCTGCCCTGGTGAGCTGCAGGGGCATGGTGGTGACTGGGATCAGGAGCAGAATGGGACCCGAAGCACGCTGCCCCTCGGTGCTGTGATGCCAGCTGCCCCCATCCCTTCCAGCCCTTCCATCTGGGAAGGCAGCAGTGCCGTCTCCAATCCAGTTCAATGCCAATAGATGGCAGCAAGAGAATGAGCTTGTGGAAAATAAGCCCTCAGCGGGACTCGCGCTGTTATGACCTCTTATCTTCCATTACCCTGCCTTAGCTTTCTTCCTTGACGTGTTTTTCTTACCCAGTTCCTTGCTGCATCCATATTCCACAGTGCTACTGGTGCGTTACAGCCAAGGCAGCCGTGTTGATTGTGCTTTGCCTGGCTGCCACATCCCATCGCTACCTGCTAAATCTGCTGATCGGGTCCTTCCTTTTGCCTGAAATGACTCTGCATTTCCAGCCCCAAACACTCCGATAAATTCAGAAAACTGCAAGCCCAGGCCCTGTACAAGAAGGACACGGCCAACAGGGTGGCACAAAACCGAGCTCTTCATTTTGCAGTTGCACAGAAGGGATACCTGCAAGTATCCCCTATCCATGTAAATCCAGAGGCAGAATTCACCCGTGGGAACATCACAGAATCACAGAATTCTAGGGGTGATGGAAACATGATGGATCCATTCCAAATCACGATCTCAGCAGAGGACTTCACCTCTTACAAAGGTCTCCCTCTGGGCCTGATGTCCAGAAAATGTCTTTCTTTGCCCTGTTACCTGGGCTGTGGGCAGCCCTTGGGACTCTCACTGCAGGCTGTGGACCGCAGCACACCCAAACTGTCCCCACCATGGTGGGACAGAGCAGTTTTCTGTCTTCTATTTCCTCTTCATCCTGCCTGGAGGACTGTGATTGCTTCCCAGAAGAGACAGCACATAACTCCGAGCTGGAGCATACTCTGCCTCTGCAACAACTACTGTGGCACCAAGAGAGACAGACCCTGCTCTGATGGGAGCCTGCCTGGCCCCAGAAGGTTGCAGATCGCCAGTGTTCCTCATTAGGTATATGTGCATGAACCACAGAAACTTCCCAATCTGGCACTTGTGGCCAGAAATGCATTGAGCACCTTAACCCTATTAAAAAAAAAAAAATAATAAAGCTCCTGTAAACCAAACCCATTTGCTCCGGAGTCACCGAGAGACTGCAACTGCAGCATCCCCAAGGCCACATTCGCAAAATTGTTTTCTGCAGTGATTGTGCACTGCGATGAATTTCCTGCTTAAGTTGCATTGTGCTGTTCCACGTGCCAACCCAGAGCCTTGGCTGCTATTGAGTGGGAAGACTGCTCTATAACAAAATAAATTGCATTGTGTTGCAAATGTAATTCCTCGGGCAATACACGAACCTCTATATTGCTTGCTGTCTGCAAATATATATATATGTATTTTTTTTCTGCAAGTGCTGCCAGGACTGGCAACAAATATGCATTAAATTTTGAGCCTCTCTAACAAATGGAAAAGAGCTGAATTGTTTATCAGAGCCAACTCCTCGAGACAGAAGCGGCAAACTTCTGGCACTTGCAGAATGCACACAAATACTAAAAATTACTTTCCCAAACAACAGTATGGGAAACAGATCTTACTTGCTGCCTGCACCCCAGTCTCCTGTGGGGTCCTGCTAGCAGCACAGATCCCCCAGTGCCAGGTGCTCACAGCAGTTTGCAAGCCTTTCATGTCTGCAAAAACATCTCAGCACCATCACTATCCTCAAAGATGGGACCCTTATGGAAATAAAGACATATCACAGCCAAACCCCACATGTGGCTCTGGTCAGTCTGGACAGGTCAGTTGTCAGCACAGACACGTGCCAACAGCCTCTCAGAGTTTCCCCTTTCTGTTTCAAGCACAGGCTTTCAGAGCAGCTGTCCCCCCCTTACACCAGATGCCCTCACTGCCCTCTTGAATTAGCGCTGTGCCACAAGAAGAGCTGTCAGGATTTGAAACAGATCTTGGGCTCCTGCATAAAGGCTTTTAGTCCGAGGTGCCCGTCCACAGAAATATCTCTGCGTTACCACTGTGGTCAAGGCAGAGAGGGAGACTGGCATCTGCACAGCCACAATATGATGAGGCCAAATGAGCCTAAGCGGCGTCAGAGCCATGTCTTGGCACGCTGCTAGCCAGGCAATGCTTTCCCTAGAGCTCTGCGAGCACTGAGCAGGGCTCATAGACAGAAGGACAGGACCGTGGTGCCCAGCTACAGGAGAACAAAGCGACCTACCCAGCTTTATACCTGGTATATATTTGTACACAGATGGATGCACAACCATCTAACACCACCCACTGAGACTCACAGACTATTGCTCTTACCGGTGTTGTGCTGCTCCCTCCATAGAAAGTGACCTCCTCCCAGGTGACGATGAAGACCCAGGTGGCGGAGAAAGAGGACATGTCCTTGAAGTGCTTGCGGATGTCTTTGGAGGCTCTCCTCAGCAGTTCGGGGTCCGTGCTCTCCCTGTAGTAGATCTCCCCCCGGATGCCGTTGTGCACGTCTGCCCAGAAGGGCGCAACAAAGGCCCGGCCGTCTGTCAGGGGGAAGGCCTCTGGGGTGAACTGGCTGACCAGGGCATTGAAGGAGATCACGCCGTTGTTGTTGACCTGCAAAGAGAATGGGGGGATTGGAGAAAGCCCTAGCAGCAAGCTGCTGGTTCATCAGAAAACATGGGGTGAGTGTTTGGGGGGAGGGTGGTTTATGGGAACGGCAGCCCATGAGAAGTCCTGGACAAGAGGCAATTGTGCGAGGGGAGGTTCAGGCTGGAAATTAACAGAAATTTCTTCTCATAAAGAATGGTCAGGCATTGAAACAGATTGCCCAGGGAGGTGGTGGAGTCACCATCCCTAGGGGTGTTCAAGGATGGTGCTTAGGGACATGGTTTAGTGGTGACATTGGTGGTAGGGGATGGTTGGACCAGATGATCTTGGAGAGCTTCTCCAACATTCATGACTCTATGATTCTATGATCTAGGCGCATACACCCTACTGGTGGAGGCCAACACGATCACAATGGCTGCATGCCGGAAGCCCCAGGCAGGGCAAAGCCCTGAAAAGCCTGCAAAACTGCCCAGCTTCACCATCCCCTTGCACTGCCTGCAGGAGCCCCTTTTCCCTCTGCCAGGATCTTGCTGCTCCATTGCTTGAAAACAGCAGCAGCCTGCCCTTGTCATGGGCACCTCCACGTGCGGCCAAACCACCACCTCTTTTTTCCTTGTGGGTCTCTGCGTGTTCTTGTTTCTTGTCATGTAACAGAAATAATGTTCCTTGTGTCAAGCCCTGAGCTTTGCTGTACCATTTAATCACCTACAAAGACAATTTATTGCCTTTTATATTCCTTCCCCTTGAACATTAGCCCATTAACTATACCTTTGACTTTCTTAATCATAAAACCTATCAGTTCATGAAATCTAAGAACTTGTCAGGTGGGTGCTAATAAATCTTCCCATTCCTGACGACAGCGAGAGCGCGTTTAAAATGCAGCAGCTAATGGCTAGGAAAAGAATAAAAGGCAGGTCTGCCGCTCCGCTTACATAAACGGTTCTGTACGGGGCTCCGAAGAAGATGAACGGGATGGAGAGCTTGATCTCGGGAGAGCTTCCGTCATCGACTTTGGGCGTTCTCGTGTCGTTGTGCCAGAAGGGATACAGACTTGCCATGGTGTGAGCTGCGAGGAGAGAGAGGAGGGAGTCCTTACGGCTAAGTGGGGACCGGACCTGCCTTTTTGGAGAGGGCACGGTGGGGACCGTGGCTTTGCCTGCCCCCGATGGCAGGGGCACAAGAGAGAGCATTGCCCAAGGGTCCACCAGCCAGGCTTATAGCTCCCAGCAGCACGTTTTGCTTTCTGCATGACTGTGCCCAAGCCTGTGTTTCAGCTTCACATCAGTACAGCACCCACAACAGCCCCACTCCCCCTGGGGTGTGCTGGAGGTGCTGCTTCATGCTGTGATCAGAGACACTGACCGAGACCAAGAGCGACCCTATGGCCGCGCTCCTCCTGCCCGTGCCCCACAGCCCCCATCACAGGGCACAGACCACATTGCTTCAGCCCATCCTGGCACGGGCAGCTTTCCTGCTGAAAGGCTCCGCTGGTGAGCGTAACTGCCTCTCCTGGAAACATTTTAGGAGATGCTTTTGATGTGTTGCAGCACAAGCCTGCTGCTTTCTACCAGACTAAAATCCATTTTCCAATCAGCTCTCGTCACAAGCAGACACTTCTGTCCCCAGGGCACGTGTCCTTCTCCGCTGCAGCTCCTGCCAGGTCTCTGCCATCATCTCATCCTCCGTTTTTGTCAGCTGCCTACCAGAGTGTCTCCTCACCCAGCAAACGGGGACTTCGTGGCCTTTTCCACCCCCTCCTCTCCTCTTTGATGTAGAAGAGCAGCGCGCAGCCCTCGTGACATTTGATCAGAGCTGTTGGGAGCCACCGAGCTCCGAACAATCACGGCTCTGTTTACCTTGATTTGGGACATGCTTTTATTTCCTAGGTCCCAACCTGTGCCCCTCAGAGGCCTCCAGCTGCAGGCAGCTTGCAGGATGGGGCCGGGATGCTCCCTTCAAGCATCCTGCTCGAGACTGCCCGGCGAGCATCACCAGCCGACCTCTCTTGGTGTCTTCAACCCAGCCTCGGGGGAGAAGGAGACAAAGGAAGCCTTGCCTGACCCAGCTGCATCCTAAAAACCCCCACACATGACCCAAGTGCCCCGCCAGACATAAAGGGAGGCGATGTGTGACAGCGTTCGCAAGCCTGGTTTCACAGATATATCCAAAAACTCCTCGCCGGCAGCCTGTAAAGCCAGTCATTTCACAGCTGCTACACAACTGACGGGTTATTACAGCCGAGGCAGAGCTCCCAGACACAGATTTGACTTCTCCTCTAAACAGGGAGCTCAGCACAAACTTCCCAGGGCTGGCTTCCTCAGCAGTGCTGGTACAGTGCTGTGGCACTTTGCATGCGGCACGGCGCCTCGCCGAGCACCGCTGGGCCCCGCCAATAATGATTTTTGCCTGGGCGGTGTTTCTCATGGCTGAACCGGTCGGCCTCATTTTCCGCCTGAGGATGCAGAGCCCCAGCTCACGCCCAACGAGCTCAGCCCCACGGCTTCTCAGCCACCGGCCTGGGGAATGGCTTCAGGATTTCCCGGCTCCCTGTTTCCATCCTGGAGGTCCTGGGGTCAGTCCCACACCCAGCACTGGCCCCAGGGTGCAAATCTGCCACAATACCAACCTAACGTGGCTTTTCCAGTCTGTAGCAACTCAGCTTGCCCTTCTTTGAATTAACACGTAACCAAAATTAATTACCCCATGAGACTGAGGAGCTGCTCCTATGCTTTTCGCTGCCCTAGAAGACCACGGCTCAGGGCTCCCATCTGGCCCTATGCAGGTCACCAGGGCTCATCCCGCCTGGTTGTCCAAACCACCTCGCACAAGGACGTTAGAACTGAGCAGGAGCTGCTGCAGATGTCCCTGAGACCCCACCAGGGCACCACCACGTCTGCTCCTTCTCATCCCCAACAGGCACCCGAGGGAAAACCTGACTACGAGCAAACCCTGACACTTTGCTGCCACTCATTGATTGACTCCTTATGTGGCATTGGCTGGCCATTAGAAATTCTTCACACTTTATTTTGTAGCACTAGTAAGATCGTCACAACCTCTTGAATGCACCCTGCGTGCGCGTACAGACCTCCACAGGATATATGCACCCATACATAAAGTGCTCACCGAGGCTGGTACACCCGTCGGCTTTGCTGCTGACTTCGTATTCAGAGCAGCATGCCAGCTCCTCATTTAGCCTAAACTATCTGTGCTTCATTGCTCTCAATGAGGCGAGGGCCATTTGCGCGGGGGGGAGATCCATCTCCGCCACGCAGTCTGTCCCTGCTGCAGATCCGGCACCTGTGCTCACCCACAGGGACACACAGATCTCCCCATGCGGCCTTCACCCTTAAAACCTGCCAGCCCTCTGCCCCAGGGTAATGCTAAGTCCACCCCTGTACCTGCTGCAACCAAGGGAAGGGGATTTTCAGGGTAAAAACCACCGTATTTTGCGGTCCCAGGGCATGGCACTGCTCCGGTGCTTTCCCCTCTCAGCCAGGGAGCGTTACTAACCTTGGTGCCGCACGGTCATCACCAGCAGGGCCACCCAGGTCCCGAGAAAAGATCGTTTGTTCATCCTAAAGGGCAGAAAGAAACACGGATACGCATCACTCCCGTGGGAAATCCCATCCCCGACTGGGATGCTTGGGCGGTGCAGAGCTGCGGGTCCCTTGCCCACCAAGCAGACCCAAAATGCCTCCTTCGTTAAGGGCCATAACGAGACCTCCCTGGTGCTAACGGGAGATCACCCTTCAGGTGTGTCACAAGCAGCCCATAACCACATGGAAGAGCTGCTAATTTCAGGAGGTGTCGGGAAGCTGCCAAGAGCCCAGTCTATCCTGTGGCTCAGAAGCGATTTCTGCCCCCCAGGGGGAGCCTTGAGACACGGCCCCACGAGATCCCCAGTCTGGACGCTGGCACGGCGATCACCGACACCTCAGGCTGGAGTGAAGGAAGCACAAACATTTACACAGCTGGGCACCTCTTGCTGCACAGGAATCAATGAGAGACAGAAGCAGATACGAGGCTGGGAAACGGAAAGCGAAGCCCTGTGCCAGCTTTAATTCCTTCCGTGCCTAATGCAATTTGTTAGTCATTATTAATCCAATAGGAAATATCGCTAAAACACCTGCTTTGATTTCTTCGCCCGTCGCTTTCGCTCACTGCACGTAGGCATGGCTCGGGCACAGCTCGCAGGAGGGTATCGACTGCTCCCAGTGTGTGCGTGCAGGAGTAGATGAGCAGCTTCAAACTACACCTAAACCTTGTGTGCAGTCTGCCTATACCAGCCTCTGGGTCAGCTTCCCTAAGAAATGGCCCTTGTGCTTCAATTTCATGGACACAATGGCCATGAAACACAGCATCTCTGCAGGCTCACCCACGGGATTTATTTCTATAACCTACAGGGACCAACAGATCTGGCTAGTTCTGATTATTCACGCGTAAAGCACAGGGATACAGCAGGGGACATGGCATGGGGAAGCCCAAAGCCCTGTGCAAGGGGAGTTCGTCCCTGCCCCGCTGCTCAGGGCACTGCTCACGGCCACAATCTGCTGCCCACGACCCAGCTCCTAGAAAAATTCATTCCCCCGAGGAAAACTTCACCACAATCCCTACCTCGGAAGGCAGAAAGAAGGCAACAGGATGTTATAGAGGTGGTAAATCCAAGCTGCTGTGGGTTTGTTAGCAGAAAGCAGGCAGACGAAGGCTAACAGGGACTAGAGCAGTCCAAGAACAAGAGCAAGCCCAGCACCACTTGGGCACCGTGACAGACAATAAAGGTGTCAACGTGCCACATACAAAAATACTATTTATTTATTTTTTTAGGTATGGAAAAAAAATTACCAACCTGCTTCGTAGACTAGAGGAGCAAGGAGGTCTGAAATATTAGACCGGTCTTGGTAGAACGGAGAAGTCTTAGGTCAACGCAGAACGCATGCCGCTGCTCTTTTGCCAATTATTGCCGATGAGTGGAGCGACGTCTCAGTCCCCTTCAACTCGCAATTGAAAAGTCCGTTTTCGTCAATGCTGGTTCGGGGCTGGAGGAGTGTAGAGTTGCAAATCACAAGTGGTGCCTCTATTGATAACCAGCGGGCTAATCTGGAGATCAGATTCTGGCCTGGAGAGGGAGAGGAGCTGCTTTCTTCCCCCAACGCTCGCCCCTCGGGTGGGTTCGGGTGGAAATGTCAGCTAGCCGGAGCTGGGCTTGCGGCCGCTCTGCTCAGCATTGCCTTTTGCTGAAGGGAAAAGAAAAAAAAAAAAAAAAGAAAAAAGAAAAAAAAAAAAAACTCAAAGAATTGAGCCCCTTCCTCCTTTGTGTAAGTGAAGGAAAAAAAAAAGCCCTCTATATAGTGTTACAGGATTAGCATTAACAGTGCTAGGCTTAAAGCACCATTCAGTGCCCCAAAGCTTCAATGCTCTTACTTTTCCACCAAAGTCTTGTTGCAGTTTCTCAAGCACAACTCACTTCTGCTTTTCCAGGTGGGAGAGGAAAAGCCTCCCAGTACGTATGTGCGTGCTCCCCAGGTGTGCTGGAGAGGATGCGAGGATGTCCTGGCTGCTCCCACTGCCGCCCGCTCGGCAGGGACTGACTTGGATTTTATTTGAGCTGGAGGGGATATTTCACTGTTGTAAGCTTTAGCACTGGTTCCCCCATAAAACCAGCAATTTTCACAAGGCTTTTCCCTGCCTCTGGGCTGTAGGGCTCGTGGGCAAGCGCCCGCAGCAGCCAGGGATGTTCTCACTCCATCTCCCCTTCCCTCCACCTCCAGCGGCTGCACATCTCCGCAGGACCAGGGTTTTGCTTGATCCACATCTACCTCGAGGGACAAAACCATGGCACGGCTCAGCTGAGGACCTGTCACACACCTGCCAGCTCTGTGCGGGCTGCGAGCCTGCAGCTGCACCACAGGGAGCAGAGCAGCCTGAGCCTGCGAGAAGATCTCCAGCGATTTAATTTGGTTCACACACAAAGAAAAAACAAAGCCCAGGCACATTTCCATGTCCCCTAGCTTTGAAACTCGATGGAAAAAAGCAGGTAGCTTACCCCTTCCTTGGAAAGGCCAGCTTAGCTCCCGAGCAGCTCCTGCAGATGCCGACCATCACAGTGCGTGCTCCAGGGGCTCCTGGACGTGTGGCGAGCACCTTTGCTCTCCGGGTGCCAAATCCTCCCTCCAGCACCACTGCCACAACAAATCCCAGACTTTGCTTCCTCTTCATCCCCCAAATATGGCCCTTTATCCTCCAAACATGGCCTTACCAGCAGGGAGCTTTCATTTTATTATTTTTCCTTTTCTAGACCAGCAGTGCCTTTAGGAGGGCAGGGGGCCTTTAGAGCTCTGATATTCCAGGGAAGATTACTTCCAGCCTGCCTCTCCGTGCACCCTGGCTCTTCCCTTCCCTCCCATCCATATTTTAAGTTAGCCAAAGGAAAACCCCTTGACTCTTATCGTGTTTCCTAAGACAGAGCAAAAGCAGTGCCAGCAGGTTTCCCTCTGCTCCTTTTGCAGTTTAATATTCTGCTCCTGTTTGTCCTGGGCAAGTCTACACTGATGAAGTTTGATTAGGTTTCACTGCCACTTTGGGGAAGACTTTCTCTTCTAGGCTATTTTCTTTTTGGCAGGGGATGCTCGCATCCTGCAGTGCTGAGCACGTCGGAGCCGAGCAAACCGCTATTGATTTATTTTCCAGAGAAAACTTTCATCCCACGGCCAGCCTTGAGAAAAGCAAGCGGTAAAGGACGAGGCGAGGCAGGCAGCGCTCGGCCTCGTGGCATTCCTATTTCGTGGGACTCGGCCCAAGGACACCCTGGTGAGGGTTTATTCCAGGAGCCCACACCACCCACACCAACACTTAGCAGAGCAAAAAGCCTCGGCAGCTCGCGCCCTCCCAGGGGTGCAGGGGTGAGGCAGAGGGAATCGTTTTGCTTCAGGGAACAAGAAGTTCAAAGCTCAGGACACTATTTTTTTTTTGTGCAAAAACTGAAGTTTATTGAACTGATCCAAACCAATTACCTAAGTGGTCTGAATTCCACTGCTAAGTCTGCGAGCAAACCGAAGGCAAATTGTGGGCGCGGGAAGCGGAGTCCCCATGAGAGAACCCAGAACAAAAACTGCGATAGACTTCCAGTTTTCCCTTTTTCTTTAAAATTACATACGGATGCATAATTAATAGGGCGCGAGAATAGACCTTCATGTTTAAATCATATTTGAAGTTTCCAGTAAGTGCAGCAAAGCGATCGCAGCGGCAAAGGCCTGAGATGACAGAATCACAGAATAATATCCCGAGTTGGAAGGGCCCCATAAGGCTCAGAGTCCAACTCCTCGAGATGGCCGCAGCCGCCTCGAACGCGGCTCTGGGGACGGCGCCTCGCTACTGCCTGCAGAAGCACCACAATCAAATGAGGGTGGCACAGCTGCCAGGAATACATATTTCAGCCTCCGGGCTGCTTTCAGCAGATCGTTTGCATTTTCCAATCTGCACACCAACGGGAATCTCATTTGCAAGCAGAAATGGCGACGGGTGGAGGCAGCGCAATTGCAGACCCGAGCAGGCGAGGGCAAACCGAGAGCATATCCCCAAAATGTCATCGGGCACAGCTTCCCCGAGCTGTCCCGAGCCCCTCCGTGGACCGCTCTGTATCGTCTGGCACCGGGTGGATGCGGGCATCCCCCAACCAACCTGGTGGCAAACCACACGGAGGGAGCGGAGGACGGCCGCCACGCCGTGCATATTCATAGCGCCGTCGGTTTAAGCAATACGCTTGCGACATCTGGTCAAAACATGGATATTCAATAGGAACGTCTCCAAAAACACAACGGCACAGCATCGAATCTCGATCCGCAGAGCCGTGCAAGACTTTGGTATATAGCTGTTACCTAATTCCTGACGAACCAGGTGCTTTTTCCACTGCGCAGACTGCCCGCGGCAGATTTTTATGCATGAACTAGCATGAACAACAAAACAGTTCTTGACAAAAGTAGCGCTCGGATAAAAGGACACAAGAGCTAGAGAAGCTTGCAAGCCTGTATTTTGCTTTCTGGAAGGAATGTGACAGAACCAGGGACCTTTTGCTACAGCGGGTATGTCAACAAACCCGGGATGCAGCCCCTCGTGACACTGCATTTAGAGCGAGCCTCCTGCCACCTCGGGACCCTCCTTTGTTGTTAGCCTCTCTCGTTCACAGCCCTCCCTTTCATCCCCGAGCCACGGTCCCGTTAAGCAGTAACATTGCCCAAACACACATCCCTTCCCCGACAGGTATTACAGAAGGAAAGCAATCCAATTCGGGGCATTTTGGTGTGTTACTTGCATGCCATTCTGCCCGACTTTTCAAAGTCAATCGTGTGGCTGTGTAAATCATTGCTGTCTTCAGCCATGGCTCGTTCTCCTCTGGAAGCCAACTGATGGGTTTGGTTCCCGCATCGCGTGCTCTGCCGACTGCACAAATAGCTTGAGAACGCCGTCCAGGAACAACCGTCCCCAACAACACGGCGAGGCAGTCAGTATTCGTACCGCAGCTCTCCCAGCACCAAACCCATTGGGGGAGCCAATTTGGGCAGCAGTGCCAAATCGCCAGCACGTGTGGACATCGTAGGCCACAAGGTGTTTTCTCTTTCCATCTTCCAGCTCCTGCCAGGCCCGCCGTAAATAAAACCATCATTTCCTGCCAGTTCTGAGCCAGCGTGGTGAAGGCACCACTCACTACGTGGACGAGCGTAACCTTTAGTGGGCGAACAAACTTACAAGCACATATCTGGGTCTTCTTTAAAATCCCTTTCAATTCTTTAATGGACTTTGTTTATTTCCTTCTCTGCAACCGAGACATTTAATTGTGCTGAGGAAGTTGGTCAATAATTACAGCATCTCATTAATACCAGTTACAATGTCATAAATATACCCACACAGGCAATTACTGCTCTATGGAATTAGGTCAGAGATTCCTTTCCATCTGCGGTGGTCGCTTAACTCGGACGATGCAGCGACTGATGGATAACGTACTTCAACGGGAGGTCAACGGGAGAAATAGGCTTCTAATATTAAACAACCATATCTTCATAAAACTTTGTTTTATAACAAAATATCTTATTAAACACAACTTTTCCTATGCGTATCTATGTATATATCATACAGAAGTGTTGGCTTAAGAGTTCGGCTATAAGGCAGCAAATGCCTTTCGCTGCCCAAATGGAAAATACATCTTCAGTAAAGCTCTAGCTTATAAAAGCATCATCTTATGTTACACTGCCGCCATCTCCCCGCTCGTTTGTTTTAGGGGCACACGGCTCCGCAGCCAAGGGCCGCGGCCTCTGTGCTACCTACGGCAACTCTTGCTCCATCTCCTATTGCTCAACGGTGCCAGGAAATTGATGGTTTTGGCCGGGGGATGAGGCACAAGTAATTAATTGTCTTAAATCCTTCCCATTTTTAATCATTGCTGTGGATGCAGAACTACTCCCCTCCCAACGGTCCCTACATCCTGAACCTGAAGGTTATGTGGTAATGATTTATCCCCATTCTACCCCACCCCACAAACTCGGTAAAATATTAAGAGAAATACACAGCTCCGAGACTATAAAGGAGCTCAGTGGCATGGACAAAAGCATCTCGGGAAAGAAAGTGCATGTGGGGACAGGAAGCATTTCAAAATCAAGGTCAGAAGTTCGTGTGTAACAAGAGCCCTCACTGCACAGCTTCAAAAACTTTGATGCAGTTCTTATAACTAGGCAACGTGAAAAGTCTTCAACTTGTCAGGGTGACAGAGGAACGAGGGAGGACACAGTCGAGTGAAACGGCTGTCTGATTTACAAGAGATATCAAGGAGCGAGGGTTTCATCGCACGGGAAAGGGGATCTGCTCTGCAGCGGGAACAGGGGGCTAATTCAAGCAGCAGCACACAATGCCTACGAGGTGCATGTGGGGGAGGCTGACAGAGCGAACACCTGCCTTACAATAAACGTGACTATAGGTGCTTTCGGACTCACTGTCTAAGAAACCGATCCGAGTCAACACATTCTGCTCGTTTGGACCCTAAAGAGGGAGCCCACAGCCAGGGGTCCCCAGGGAAAGTGCCAGGTTTCATTTCTGGTGCAACATCAACAAACAAACTTCAACTCTAGCCTTGCTCTCTCCCAGGAGAGCAATGTTAGCCATTCCACTCTCAGTACAAACTGGTGCAAGGTGAAGTGCTTACTGGAAGATCTTTCAGCATCGTGGGGATGTGCTCTTCAACACCTTTCTGACCTGTTACCCTAGAAGCTCCTCCAACGAACGCAATGCCAATCCACCACCTTCCAAAATTCACTTCCCAGACCACACGGCCGGGCTACCTTTGCCTCAGGCTGCCAGCGCTACAGGTTGCAGACACTGTGTGCCGTGGTTACAGACAGCAAACCTCCTTCTCAACACTCAGAATAGGATATCCAGGACACAAAGCATGCGTTTTCAACACAAATGGTTTCTTTCTAACAGGGTCTCCTTCTTTCCCCCACCTCGCGCACTCGTGGCAAGCAGTGGAGCTAAGTGGACGTGCTGAATACCTGAGCTCTGATTCAAACCGAATACTGTTTTAGATCTTTTCAGGGAACTTGAGCGTGACAAAAGGTTAAGAGACAGCACCCAGAAAGAAAATAAAACTCTCCAGCTTGCTCAAGCTGCAGTTGAATAGCTCGGCCAAAAAAAAATTAAGTCTTCTTTTAGAAAAAGAAAAAATAAACAGGTCAAGTTCTGCACCGAGCTACCCTCACCCTTACGGGCCCTAGCATTCTTTAGCTTGAGCAACTGACCATTCATGCCAGATCACGAGTATACCGGAGCATCAAAGAAACCTTCAAGGTATTGCACACACTGAAACACACGCACGGAAGTCAATTGTCACCTCAAGGTCACCTGCAGTGGATGGCGGGCATGGTTCTCAGATCAGGGCGCTCTCTCTGGGCTAAGACATTACCTGCTATAGAAACACAACCAAACCTCAACCAACCGACTGAAATAAAAACCTTGCAAAAAACTCCTTAAATGCATGTGTGTGGGCGTGTGGGGTGCGTGCGTGCCCATACACGCACGCACAAGGTCAGAAGAGGCTATTTCATTCTGGGCTCCACATAAATTTTATCCCCATCCCGAATGCCGTAGGAATGCAGCGCTCGCGAGCTGTATTTCATCTCCTCGGGACCGAAGGGAGCTTCCTGGTCCAAGTAGAAGAGCAGCATGTTGCTTGTTGACAGCTGCACCACAGTTTTTAAGTGCTTCTTCAGCTCTGCCACAGTCTGATCGAGACGGATCGACATCTCTTCTACTTTGTCCTGGAAGTGCACCTCCACCTTCGCGCTGCTCTGCGGCCGAAGATCCACGACTGCCAAGGGCTCCAGCTTTCCGTACTTTGTGACCAGCTCGTGATACCTGGGGAAAAAGAAAAAAAAAAACATATAGAATTACCAGACAGTCCCTCATATGCATGGTCACTCTGATACTTTAGAGAGCTGTATTTTCATCACATGAAGCGACGTTTGGCCCCGATTCAAGTCCGACAACCTAGGCAGACATCCATTAGGAATAAATCTGGCTTGGTAGGAGTCTGTTTTCTCCTCTGCTAGCCTGACACTCCACAGAGCACACAGTATTTCTGAAGCAAGGCGCTGAGCAGGAGAAAATACAAAGCAGAAAGCCCATCCAGTCCAGTCGCTTTGTCTCGCGGTCCCCAGGTGCACCGCAGCACCAAGCGAGACGCTCAAGTTGACCGGTCTCAAAATAGTTCTACGAGGAGAACTTAACAGCAGTGTTCTCTGCTGGGCTCCTGCAGCTTCAGACACACCAACCGTGACTGCAGTGAGATTGGCAAGGAAGAGAGGACGCAACACTCGCAAGGCTCTGCATGTCCTGCTGCAGGGAAAACATTTCCCTAAGGGTGCCATGACCAAGTGAGTGGTACCACAAGTGACACAGCCCTCAGCTGAGATTCTCTGGACCTGTGGCTTCATGGCCTGACCTGATAGAAATTCCTGCTGTTTTCCAAGAGGACAGCTAGGTCCCAAATTTTACCCTCCACTGAGGATGGGAACAAGGTTGCCGGATGAAGGCGAGTCCCTGCATGGTTCGGAAGCTGATGGGGAACAAATGGGAGACTTCTTGCTGACTGGTCTTTGAAGCGTGCTCTGAAATGACACAGGAATTGTACTGGCAGAGCTGCGATGGCTCCAAGGTCCAGCCTGGGGAGCCGTCCCCTGAATGGAAAGCCTCTCTCACCCTCCTGCTGCCTTCAGCAGGTAAAGCTCCCTTCGGGGATGCAGCATCTCTCCTGCCTGGCTGGGAAAAGGGCAAAAAGGCAACACAACCCACAATGGAATTGAAATGACAAAGACCGGGCGCTGCAGAGAAAGGTAACGTTTCAGAGGCCCTCCACTACGTGCTGTACAGAAAGCTTTTTGTTCCCGAGCCGAGCCTGAGCCAAACGTGATCGGTGCTGTGTCACTGCCCCTGTCAAGAGATGACGGGACCTGGCAGGAAGGGCGACCCCAGGGAGTCCTGCTCGAGGCAGGAATGTTCCCGCAGAACAGCGGCCCCTCTGTCTGCCGGGGAGTGAGGTAAGGGCCTCGAGGCACTAGGATTTCCCTCGTCTCACAGCCACACCGAGCTTCTGGGGCTGAGTGTCCGAACGCAGGCAGCTGCCCTGCTCTCACAGTCACAGATTTAGAAGAGTACTTTACCTGCTGGCTATGCCCACAGGGAGCACGAGCCCCGGCTGATGTGTCACCGAGGGGCAGGACTTCATCGCGGTGCTGCTTCTGCCGCCTCCAGAAGGATGCGGCCAGCAGCAAACAGCCGACAGGAGATGGGGAAGGAAGCAACCTCCCCTTGCTGCCCTCAGCCTGTTTTGGGATGTCCCTGAAACTCTCACCGACTCCACACGTTGTGGACTGGCAACAGTTTCTCACGTGCTGACTGTAGTGCTGCTGCAATTCATGTGTCACCCGAAACAGCAGCCACAGGGTGAGGCAGGGACAGCGAGTCTGCAGGGCTGCAAGGGCTCCATGTTCCCAGCAATTCCCTGAAACGCAGGCTAAAAGCAAACAGGGCTGATGGTGGGGAGAATATAGAGAGAGACAAACCTCCAGCAGGCTGACAGGGAGAAGAACGGGCTACGATTACACAAACCTGTGCTGTAAACGTGCAGAGGACCAGGCAACGTTGCCTGCTGTTTTCTCACATCGAGGAAAGGCAGAACAAGCTTTGCAGCCTGCTCCTTGTCCACTAACTGCAGTCTGTAAAGAAAGTTGGGAGTCTGCAAGACTGGAACCCCTCAAATCAATAAGGACAAAGGCACGCTGCTCATTTGGTTCCCTCGTACCCCGGTAACAGGCACCCTGGAGACTTCTGTAATCGCCCTCGCAGCCTGACAGACACTGGCTGCCAGAGAAGAGGATGCTGGAGAACGGAGCCTGACTAAAAGTGCCTCTGATATTCTGCAGATAAACAGCGGACCAGACACGCCGAGGACTCATTAAAAGCCCACAGACACAAAGACGTCACTCAAGAAGCTGGCCAATATCGGATTGTAGGCTCAGCACGGCTCAGCACTCCTTCCTAACCCACGTCACCCCGAGAGAATTATTCCTGCCCGTTTCACTCTTTGTCCCTTCGAGGTGTAGCCCCTGCAAAGACGCAACCCGACGCGGGAGGCTTGCCGTGACAGAGCACGCCGTTTGTCACACGTTATGCCTCGATAGCCTTGAGGGGGGCTGCTTCACTTACGTGTCTTCCGAGCACCAGTGTGTCGCCTTCCTCCGCTTGAGGCAGCACTGCAATGCAGATGCCGTGCTCCAAGCAGCAACGTGAGTGTGTCCTGATTCGATTCTAATTACAAACCACCTTGAGAGACCACGCTAGAGCTGGAGCAAAGCAGAGGAAGCTCTAGCAAAACGCACGCACGTGCAAAATCCCGCTGCCAGCTTCCTGGTCCTCTTAGGGCTGCTGTGCACGGGGCCGGGAACTGAACCTGGCCCTCGGCACCAGGGACACTCTCAGCCATCTGCAGCCTCATTAGAAAACACTCCGTAGTGGCACACAATTCCTCCAGAAGAGAATAACCGCCTTCAGTGGCCGCACAAGTCTCTCGGATACGCTGCACAGTTGAAGGGATTCAGACAAAGAGGCCATTGACTGAGAAAAGGACAGTAACAGTGCTTAAAGGTTAAGGAAGCAGAGGCAGAAGTTATTCTCCTGCATCGTACTGTAAGAGCATACAGCTTGCTGGCCAAGATCTGCCCAGCTTCGTGGGACGGGTGAGGTGTTAGTGATTTCTTACCTGGCCAGAATATGCAAGCACCCAGCTGTGCGTGGTACTGTGTGACTACACGGGCGCACACAACCCATCCTTCTCAATATATTGCTCACGGACACGCAAGGCACCTGTCACTGCAATGCCTAGAGACACAAGCCCCGGAGCAACAAGCAGACACACGATCTGAGCCTACCAGCTATGTATTTACTTCTCTCTCCTGCTCAAACCCTTCCTTGTGAGCTCAGGGCAGCACGCCCGTCCCACCAGGACCAAAGGGCTGCTTGCTCTGTGGTTTCTCTCCTGGTCTATAACTGAAAATATCGCTCCCAACGCGAGGTGCTGCTCTGCCTTCCCCCAGCTGCCTTCCCAAGTCACTCGGAGCCCTGTCTGCCAAAGAGCAGGACTCAGCTGCAGCCATCGGGCTCGCCTGCCCGGCTCTCTCTCCTTCTGCAGCCATGAACACCGAGACTTGAACCAGTTTTCTTAGAAATAAGATGTTATTGAAAAGAATCCACTCTAGTAACAGTGCCACGAGCTCACAGTCCCTGCCTCCCCTTCCCCTCCCTTTCCCCAGCATTTTCTGCCTGTGCTGCTCTCCCTTCCAACCGTTGTTTCATTTTTTTCCGCTTCAAGAGCTTCTAAAATTACAAGCCAGGACTTGTCCTTAGAACAAGGCCCAGGAGGGATCTCCAGCTGTCTTGTCTCCCTGACTACATTAGTACCCTTCGCCTCAGAACTGACCCCGGTACGCCTTCAGCAAATACTACAATTGCTGGACCTGTTAGTATTCGTACAGACCGCCGTGCCCCCAATTCCCCGTTCCAGCCTTCCGATGCCCTCGCTGTACTGGCAGGTCAGATACACAGCCAACAAGAGGCAGTTTTACCTGGGAGTTAAGCTAAGAGAAACACTGGCTGACGAGCGTAAACACCAAACACATTCTGATCACATCTTTGCCATCCCTACCCAGCCGTACCTTAAAACTTCTCCTCCTCGCCTCGTTCCTACCTCCGTCTGTCCCCTGCCAGCTCACGCACACGCACCCACACTCTTGTCCTGCCCTCTTTCTGTAAAGAAAGGGCTCTGAAGCTTCACTGTTCGAAAAGCACATGGCGGTCCTAGGGCAAAAGGCACATAAAGGCAGTGGCTTGACACTCCACGATCCTTCCTCAGCCCATTAAGAAGCAGTAAGTAGATGCTGGTGCGGATACTGCCTGAACAGCAGCTGTCAAAGTTCATTAGTTTACTAAGATGAACAGGTCATTGGGCATACTTTTTGGCAAGGAAAAACCATCAGACTTGTGATTTGCAAGCTTCAAAGTGAGGGGACAGCTTCCCATTGCCAGCCTTATTCCACACACCAGATGGTCAAGAGAATTAGATGCCCTGGCCTGGCACCGGAGAGCATGATCTGAACTGGCTTTTGGGGACTCCCAGACACAGGTGGGTTATGAAGCTAGCCACTGGGAGGCCAGGAAGTAATGAAGATCATGAAGTGAACAGTCATGTCGTTTAATGGCACTTGATGTGGACACTTTAAGACTGAATTTCACGCAGAAGTGATTCTACAAGTCATCAGACAACACTCTAATGTCACGGCATTAACTAAAACAGAAGGAGGGCAAGACGGGAAGGGTGTGAGAGATGGTTTTTTCATGGACCAGCTAGCCCAGATTTCCCATGTCACATCAACTGCTTGGTCACCTTCCCTTTTGCCTCGCTGCCTTTTCTCTCGTGTTCTCCATCCCGAGTCAATGAATCCGTACCTGAATGGGACTTCCTCCTCTGGGAACTCCATGTAATATCGGATAAAGAATCGCTCCGAGTCCTCTCGCTCCCCATCTGCAACAATGCTCCCATTGAGCTTGACGATAGACGGCAACCTGCTCGCAGACACCGAGAAATACAGTCAGCAAGAAGGGAAACCCAGACAGGGTGGCCAACAGGACAGTCTCCCCCAGAAGCTACGTGCTGCTATGTTAACAGCAGGAGAATCCTGCCAGTTAGCTTTGTCTCCCTCGAGAGGGAGAGAGAGCGAATCCCATGCAGCTTCCAAGCACATTCAGAACCAAGCATTACCATTTCATCGCACGAACTCATGATGTGTACACGTGTGCATGAGAATCAAAACCTTCTCTGGGTAGCTGAGAGGTTAAGCTACAAATTTCCACTCCTCTCTTTCTTTCTGAAACAGCAAAAGACAGCTCCAGTCTTTCTGAGCGGCGATTTCAGACAAAAGCCCATCTCCTAACAGCCTCTTCCTCCAATTAGCAGCTCCCAGCCACTCACCGTCATGAAACACGGCTTGGAGCGGAATAAACAAACAACAGACCTGGCTATTAGCAGCTTCCTGCGTTCCTCGGTGGTGTAGGACTGCAGCAAAGGAATTCCTAGTAATTTCACTTCCTCAAGCTTGGGAAATGAATTTAACTTGTCGATGTCTTCCCAGCAATGCAGACCTGCTTGGAAGAGAAGATTTGCTTAAACACACAGAGGTAATGAATTATGTATCTGAGACTATCAGACACCAACAAACAACGTATGTTTGCAATTGTCAAGTGAAGTTTCTTTGAGAAGTCAGGTTTTCAGTGTGCCACGAGCAAAAAGCCCTCCTTCATTTGCTTGCAAGATGCAGTAGTTTAAATTCTCTCATGCTGCTGTGTAAGTCTGGAGCGATGATCTGTATGGACGACTTGGGAGCTTAGCTTTTACAGACCGTCCAGCTTCACTCGTACAGTAAAGAAAATGCCAAAAAAAGTCACCCCACCTTTTGGATACAAAAAAGCAGAGGTCTCATTTAAGCCTGTCAGAAAATGCTAAACTCAAGCCCAAACCGTGCATCACACAGCAGCTCAGGAGCAGCTCTTCTCACAGCACAAACAAAATTCTTATCAGCCACAGAGCTCATGTAGGTGGGACAAAGCTACTGCAGAGAAATGGCCACATCTGAAGGAGAAACTGATGTCGCCAACAGGAAAATCTGCTCATCCCTTTGTGACCCCGTTCTGCTTCACCGTCAGTAGAAAAAACATTATCGTTAGCTCATTCCTGATCTCCACTAAGCTAAAACGGTCTGCTAAGAGGTGCCAGTTTCAAGAGGGCACATCCTTTTGTGTTTCAGATGACAGAATTTTGGAGTGCTGCAGCTTTCTGTCAAAAAAAATGCACACCCAGGCAGAAATAACAAATACTCAATCAGCATCTGTGCCGATGTCCTTTGTGCTATTTCAAGGAGTGAAGAATAACAAAAGGGGGGAGTCCAAAAGCACCTGCATCGATACTTGGTGCACTAACTTGTTTTGTAGCTCGTTCACATCCACTAAGTTCCCATCTGACGTCTTTCTGATCACCGTTAAATGTTTTCTTTCAGTTCCTTAGCTTGCTTCCTCGGTTGCTGAGACAATTTTAAAACAATCGCTGCTCAGGACCTCTCTGTGCTCCAGATTATTCTCTGCTTTGTTGTTTCTGGTCTCCACTCAACTTCCAGTTCCCAAACCACCAAAACGCAATGCAGAACCCCGAGCTCTTACAGACCTGGCATCAAAATTGCAAAACTACTTATCATGGGAGCACTTGCTCCTCGGTGACACGGTGCTTTCAAATCCAGCTTAACAAGCTTTTCTCCCTCTGGTTAGCTTTAAGCTTTTTTTATATGGATTCTTTGATGCTTACATTGCAGAGCACGCTAACAAAGTACTTTCTACCTAGGTGAACACTTAACTGTCAGTTGCGCTGCATATAAAGCTGTAGAGAACAAAAGGTGATGATGCATTAAGTACTTCTGCAGCACAACTTGGGGCGTACGTGCCACCTCACAAGTACCTCACAGCCCTGACGCAGCTTCCTCTGTCCGAGCAGAGGGTGCACTGCCCAATCCACCAATTCCTTATTTTCTTTCTGGAGCATCAGCTGGAAAATCTGTGGGGCTGAAATGTCAAGAAACCTCGAGCACAACCTGTGGTGAGCTTCCAATAACTGAGCATGGGTGATGGACAGCTTTGGCTGATGTACGCTCGGTCCTACGTGTCACGTACCTACACGTGTGCTCATGTCACCCAAGATAAAACACAGATTGAACAGCAAATGGGATTCTCTCATCCACTGCACTGTCGGGCACTTATTTATCATTCCTCCAGCCAGAATCTCCTGGGGCATGGACAGGAAATGGAAGGAAACTATTAATGAAAAAAGCCTTTTGCCAGCTCAGTTTGAATAACCACCAGTCCACCTTGCTCTGACTCACCGTTTAGGTAATGACTAACTACCAAAAGCAGCAGGTAAAGCCAACAGAAATGAGCAAGTGGATTTCTTGCCTGTTTTCCTTTCCTAACGCTGCATTCCTCAGGTCAGTGCACTTCAGTGCATCTGCCAGGGCAGACCGGGCCGAAGATAACCGGGCATTTTCATCTCTGCCACAGCAACAGGCCCGTGCACTTCAATCAGCACCGTGCAAGTGTGTTTTTCACCTACTTGGGAGGAAATATCCTGATCTGCCATCGCTTCCACCGAGAACAAAGCAAACTGGTTCAAGGCACTCACCCGATTTGTGCAAATTGATGGATCGCAAGTTGGGGAACAGCCTTGCTAGGGAATCCTCCGTCTCTTCAATGGTCGTGAGGTTGTTGTTAGCCAGAATAAGCGTGTCCAGTGATGGAAACATAATCCCCAATTTTCGAATTTCAGTCCAGTCTTGAAGATTATTGTCAGTTATGTGGAGTAATTTGAGAGACTGACAGCAAACCGGAGAACAAGACACTGTTTCGTAGTCATTAAGGCACAGGAAGAGCTCCTCCAAGCTGCAAAGTGCAAGAAGGATCATATCATCATCTTGGCGTACCTTGTGAAACGATTACCATCTCAGGACACAGGTGCATTATTTTAACACAACCTTCTTTAATGGCTCCTACATGACTTGAAATCTTGGGGCAGAGAGGACCTCTGAGCCCTCCACATGGAGTATTTCAACTAAATCTCTGCTCTGGTCCTCTCCGTAAGCTTTCTCTGCAGATGAAAACGAGCTCTACGTGTCCCCCTGGCCCACCAAATGCTTTTATCAGTACTACTTGTGTAGCAGATCGTTTGGGAGGCTGTTCCACATTTGTGCCCAACAAGCCACCAACCCAGCTCCACTAGTGATTTTACCTACACTCAGTGCTCACCACTTCATTTTAAAAGCTGCTTTTATACTGTCTAGCTGATCCTTTTTCCCCACATCACTGGTTCTGCCAAAGACCCCCATTCAAGAAAGAAAAAAAATAGGTCCCACTAACTTTTCAGACAACTAAACTGCCTCCCCCAGTCCCAGTTAAGCGTATGCTGGCCACGGGGGATGTACGGCTGCCATCATCTCCCCTTACAAAGCTGTAAGAAGAGGAATCTGATATCAAACTAAAGCCACCGAGGACGTCTGGC
The DNA here is from genome assembly GCA_011076525.1 of Nettapus auritus. Taxonomy (NCBI): domain Eukaryota; kingdom Metazoa; phylum Chordata; class Aves; order Anseriformes; family Anatidae; genus Nettapus; species Nettapus auritus. The sequence continues at coordinate 4,262,362 of CM021788.1, forward strand.
GAGGCTGACTGCCACTGCTAAGGTGGACCGTGGCCAAACCACAGAAACGAAGACGTTTGCACAGCAAAGCACGATGAAATATTACTTGACAAGTGGCCAGACCCTCGGATTTCCATCCCATTCAAAAGCTATTAGTACAGGTAGGCACTGCGCCATTCATTCTGCAGTGACTCACAAGCCGTCAGCATCATTAGCAATCTCTCAACACCGGTCTTTAGGTTTGGAGGAGAAGCCTTGGTGGGCTTTGCAGCACGGCACAAGTTCAGCTTTTACGATGCTGTAAAGCAATCCCCTGGCCAGTTCCCAAGCTCCCAAAGAAATTCTGCTTTCATTAGCGATCACGCTTGCTTCCTCGCACCCCTCTCCATGCGATGTGATGAAACAGCCCCGACCTGCGTGCGGTGAGCGCCCCTCTCCAGGCCCGGCTCCCCGTGCTTACTCTGGTAATTCCTGCAGGATGGTGTGCACTGTTTCCCAGGAAGCTTTGCTGTTGTTGAGCACGAGCTTGCGAACGCCAGCGAAAGACCCAGCACACCTTCGCTCTAAAACGGACAAACTGAGAGGGTTGGAACTCAAGTTTAGAAACTCCAAGTGGGGAACGTTGGACACAATTTTACTGACCTAAGTGAGGAGGGAAGAAAAAAAGAGAAAGAAAGAAAGAAATGTGTATCAGGGAGCAATCAGACCTCGAGCAATCACATCCCATTTCCAAAGGAGACCCTCCGGAATGACCACGAGTCAAGGAAATCATATGGGGGGAGAAAAAAATAAGGCTTTTGAACAACTACCTGCAATTCATACTCCAGCTATTCACTGATCTAGATGGATTGGTTAATTGCTCATTCACCTCAACAGTTCGTTTAATTACACTGTCTGAGCAGCTTGATAAGAGAAAGCAAGTCTCTTGGGGGAGGTCATAAAACCCACCTGAGCACCACGCTCGAGCGGCAGCACAGGACAGGAGCCAGCAGCTCAGGGAGCTGCCGCAGCCCTCCTTTGGCAGGGGGGCCACGGGCACATCCCTTGAGTTTGTGGCCGTCTCTGATCACTTTTCCACTTTCCACTCACCTTTCCACTGCTCCCCACCAGCCACAGCCCTCGCTGTTTTGTCCGCCGTGAGAGACGGAAGCTCATTGTACACACACGATGAATTCTTTTTATGACCCCATTCCCCTGAAAACAGCAGCCTTCTTACAATCAATCCAAACGTTAGGCACCAAAGCTTGGGGCTGCTTTCTGCGTGTAATATCTGTGTACCTGAGGGCACGGGAGCAGAGAGGTAAGGAAGAAAGACGCAGAAAAGGAAAAACCAGAGGCAATGAGGTACGGAGCTGGAGTGCAGGATGCATAACGGATCGTGTGATAGGGGCAGGAGCTGACCTAGATACCGCAGAAAGATACCAGAAGAGGTTATTTAAATGCTCAATTTGTGGCCACCTAAAAATGATTCAGTGACCAGATCGGCCAGGCGGCACCAATTTGTAAAGAACACGTCACGTCAATCTAATTTTCCTCTCCGGGTAACTGATTCAGTGACAAGGCACCTCACGGACCGACAGCGCCTGCTGCCCTCTGCGTGCCCGGCACGTGGGCAACCTGGGGACTTACAGCCCCTGCAGTATCACTCAGGTATGAGTTCAATACAAAACTAGCGGACATACCGAGGGCGTTCTCTAGCAGAATGCTGCTCGTTATGTTGTCAATTGGCAAAACAATTGAACGCTACGTGTTTTTGTAATCCGTGGCTGATGCTAAGGTGGGAGGGCTGCTGTCACGTTGCAGTACAAGAGCAGAGGCCAAAGCAAAGCCTCCTGAATGCCAAAAGATGGAAGCGCAGTTCAAGGACTTTTCCCAGAGTTGGGAAAAGGCATTCACTGAGAAAACAGGGGTCACAAAACACCTGGCTAGAGGGCTCCACTCCACAAAGTGGATGGGATGGGAGGAGATTTGGGAAGACCATGACACACAGGCATACAACTGGCCCCAGATGCTAGCAAAGGATAATTGTCTCTTGCAAAGCCTTAATTCATGCATTACGTACGTGATGCTGGAGGCGATTACCCTGCCTCGCTCTGCACTAACGAAGCCTCAGCTCAGGTGAGGTCATGCTTTGGGCTCTATGCTTTAATAACAGAGCAGACAAACTGGAAGGACATCACAGGAAGGAAAACAATACAGGATTTAGAAAGAAATGGCCTGAAAACAAAGGAAGGACTAACTGGATTTTTTTTCAGTGTTATCCTAAAATTAGAAAAGGAGACAGGAAAGCGTTTATACCCTTTGTGGGTATAAAAGGGAACGAAGGGAACAGTGTCAAATGCTCCTCCGTGTCTGCTGAAAACAGGGCAGCGAGCAATTCCCTTAATTTGCAGCATGGGGGATTTAAGTTACATGGTTTAGACTCTGAAGTTACTAGCTAAGCATGGGAACAGGCTACCTGGGGGTCTGGAATCCCCATCACCAGCAGTTTTTAAGAGCCACTTAGATATTTATCTGCTGGAGCCAGGCTAAGAAAACCTAATCCCATCTCAGAGGAAGGGGCCAAAGAACATGGAAAACCTTTCATTTCCTGCTTTTCCGCAGTTCACGCAGAAGCCAGCAGCTTGTGCTGTCCAGGGGCAGCCTAGAGAGTGAACAAACAGCAGGGAGCGAGGCACGCAGCTTGTGTGTGACCCCAGCTGCTCACCACACCAAGGGTAAGAGGCAGAACAGGGAGCAGGGAAGCAGCACCTCGTTGCTGTGGGAGGCTTTCTGGGGTCACAATAAATAAGGAGGCACCAGCCCAGCTCTTAACAGACATACCTTTGGTGTAAAACCATCTTCCCTGGCTCTAATCTCAACAGACAAGTCTAAGCTCTCCCTACCCACTGAGCTCATACCTTTTAGGCTAATAAGGACGTAAGAGGAATAGGAAAACCTACCCAGCCAGTTGATGTAATCTTTCTGGATTTCAGAAAAGCTTTTGATACTGTTTCTCAGCGTATCCTTCCACACAAAATGTCCAGCACACAGCTAGACAAAAATATTATGGGTGAATAACTGCTAGCAGGTCAGGCTGAAGGGGTTCTAGGGTAATGGGACAGAAACTCATGATACTTTTTACATTGCTCACCCTTTTTTCCCCCCTATTTCTCATTTTTTCTATTGTCCTTTTTTCTATTTTTTCTTTTTTTTTCTATTCTTTATTTCAAAGGATAAACACTGACACAGAAGCAGAACGTAAGCCAATAAGAAACGACAGACTGCAATTATTTTACTCATATTACATTGCATTTATCAAGCATATTCCAGCCAAGCACTTCCGAGCATTTTACAATAGCATTTAGCATTAATTAATGAGGCTTCAAAAACGTCCTTTGATATAAATGTTATTAAACCCGCTCTGCAGATGCCAAAGCAAAAGAGAGAGAATAAATAAATACCTTGCCCAGCATCACAGAATCAGTGGCGAAGCTGGGAACCAATTCCCATTCCTCAGTCCTCCTTGGTTCTGACTCTGTTAAAAACTGCACTGCTCATTAACCTCGTGACTTTTGAAATGCCAGCTCCAGTGCTTTGCACGATAAAATATATATATTTGTCACCCACAGGCCAAGATCGTAAGTCACGAGGCAAATGGAGTCAAGTGCCCAAACGGATTAAATTCATCAAGTTTATGGCTCTGTAGTTGTCAAAGTAAATAAGCATCATCTTCATAGATGATAGAAAGAACCCACTAAATAAACAGAAATTTAACTCCTTTATGTGAATGAGGTACTCTCATAACCTGTGATGCGTTTGCTGTCATAACAGTAGTCGTCAAAGCTATTCAGAAAGACGCACACGTAACCATTTTACCTCGTGCCAGTCTTCCAGTTTGTTGTCAGAAAGATCTAGTTCGGACACATGAGCACAGAAGGCGGCGATTTCGTTCTCATCTCCTGCACAGGTTATGCCACAGCTGTTCAGCACTAGCACGCTCGGAAGGTTGAGACGATCTGAAAGAGGGTAGAAGAAAAGATGCCCTATGGTCAGCATCACGTTTCTTAGTTACTGATCACAACAGCTTCGTCTCAACAAGTGCAATCGAGGTAAGCATGAAATTCAGCAAACAAAAGGACCCACCAGAAATTCCACAATTTACATACATTTAAGAGAAAGTGGGATGAACACTGATGTTATGACAAGTGACTGACATAAACCAGGACGCCCTCTTGCATCTAAACATGCCATACCACCAGGACTGATGCTCTTCAGTTACTACACACATTTCTGTCCACAGCAGAGCAGCAGGGACAGATTGTAGTTTACAGTCAACCTCCTATCAGTTCTCGCCAGAACTTGTGCTCTTCCTCAGGCACCTGCTGCTGCAGATAGGATACAGAACTAGCCAGACTGTTAGCTGCACAGAGCCAGACTTCCTTATCCTCCTGTACTTAGCCCACTTCGGGCAAGGATATATTTAAACGTTTCTTTTCTAAGCTCTTCCTTTTCAGCTATCTGGAAGAGCCTGGAAAAGCTTAGGTCTCTACTCTGCCTTTTACGTTTCTGCTTCAGTTTCGCTTTAGTCTCTCCACACGCAGGTAAACATCCTTAGAGTTATTTTGCAGACTTAGAGCACAGTCACGGCTTGATCTGCTAAGGCCAAACCATGACAAACTAAAAAGGTATGGATTTGTCACAGGAAACCACGTCAACCCAAGAGATCCAAATTCAGGCAATGCAAGTCATCAGGCTTACTCTTTCACACACAGTACAGCTCTCTCATCTCTGCTGAGTATCAAAATCTGCTAAAATTGAACAAGCTTTCTCCTAAAAAGATGGCCTTTTTTCTTTTTCTCTCCTTTTAATGCTTGATAGCTACATGAACAGAAAGGGATTCTGTCAGTAGACAATAATTGGAGTGAGCTGAGTTCTCCGTTTTATTTTGCTCCCTAGCATTAGGCTTTTTTTTAAGTGTTCTACTTTGGGACCTAGTTGTGATGTACTTGCAGGTCACATCTCAATCACACTCTAAGACTTACAAACAAGTGCTTTGTTTTCCCCATCTAAACAACTCAGGTAGATGTGTGCTGGCACACAGGGCACTGGCTGAATATTCCATCAGGCTGATTTTCTGTTTGTGTTAATTTTGAGTGACATGCTGTACGTTTTATCCTCAGCTGAACTCAGGCCCCTTTTTCTCCTCTGTCAAACCCAGTTACTGTACGTTTCACCCAGCTAACTTCCAAGGCTATTTTCCCCTCCGGGGCTGGTTATGACACAAATTGACCTGATGGGAAATTAAACGAGACTTACAACTCAACATGGGCAAGAGGTTAAAGAAAGAAGCGGCAGTTTGGTGGGATAAATGGGCAGCTCAGAGCCATCTGTACAAACAGTGAACCAAATGCTAACATCAGAGCTGGAGGGAAGACTAAAGGGTGTCAAACTGATCCAGTTCAAAGAACGCGAAATAGCAACATAGATCCTGCAGTCCAGAAGGCTGAAGGACGTACACGAGCTGCACAGCACTTGAGACACACATCTGTCTGAAAGTGCCTTCAGGCAGTAAGGTCAGAAGCAAAGGAGAGAGAGGATTTCTCCACTAGGTCAGCAAAAGCAGTCTCGGAGATAAGCTGATGCCTTGAGAAGAGAGCCAAAGCAAACCACAAATTCCCTTGAGCCACTTGTCACAAAAAAAGTCTTGCTGGAGATTCTGCTGCTCATCACTTGGCTTGACATAAAATCCAGTCCCGTGTGTGCTGGACTCCCTCTGTACCTGCAGACATCAACGCAAGCTGATGGCACTGCGTGGTACCACTAGCATATGGAGTAACCTCAAATTCACATCAAGATTTTTTGCATTTGTGAAGCCTTCTCTGCCAAAACGCGCGTTGCTAATAAAGCAGTTAATAATCACTAGGCTAAAAAAAAACAAGCAGCAGGGACTGCCTAGCCCTCAAAACTTGGTGCTGCACGAGGCCTTATTTCCATTTTTCATCAAAAAAAATCTGATTCTGCTGTGCTGAGAAGGAAGGTGGTAGGACTTCAGGCACCAGATCCACTTTGTCTTTGTTGGAATACAGTCTCTCAGCTCTCTAGTAAGAAATACTTTACAATACAGCGTGAGGTTTCCTTTTTCTGGGCAATTGTTTCAATGTAAAAAATAGCAACTGAGAAAGTGATCCCACCTGACACCCCACAGGCTCCTACCTTTCATAGGTGAACCCTGCGGAGTCGCGGGGACATGCACCCCCATCCCAGGACCACGACGATAGGGGAAGTTCTCAGGGCTGTATTTCTCACAAAGAACTTGCATGAAACTCCTTCCGCTGGGCTGGTCCATGCTCCTTTCTTGGACTTCTGGTGAAGAGAGAAAACAGGGCACACAAACAGTCAGCAACCGATCGTCACCTCCAGCAGCGGTCTTTGGGAACACAGGACACGAGGTGACCAGCTGGGTCATCCATTTGAATTCTTCTCCCCTGCGGGTTGGTCTAACAGGTCTCAAATTTAAGATTACGGTGTTATGTTACTTGTGGGGGGAGACCAAGAAACGAAAAAGAAAATAAACAGATTAAAAATAAATAAATCAGAGAGCTAACAATAGACCCCAAGCTGCAAAAGATTTTACTTCTGTGTCTCGCAAGGGGACTGTGAGGTTTTCTTATGTATATTCCCAGTCACACTTGTAGGGTGGCAAGGATGGGGCAAGAGCAAAGAGCTGTTTATGCTCAAGCAAGAGATTGCCTGGAAGGGTATTTGCATCCTGTCACTTCCCTACTCTAACTCAGGACCGTTAGGCAAGATCAGTTTTGGGGATCCTAACTGCTGCATGATCGGGTTATGGCTTGATCTTTACACCCTGATGTAAAACCACTCTGTCACTAATACTTATCCCCAGCCATTTGCTCCGACAGATTACGATGCACCCTGATTACACCTGAAAACCATGGCTTGTTTTTTTTTTTTTTTAAATCAAGCCAATGCAGTAAACAGCCCAGAGTTCAACAACCTCCTCCAGCAAGACTTCCACCAGCTGGCCCACGGGGTGTTACGGAAGTACTCGAGTTCAAGAGTAAAATCACCGAGGATCTCTCTGGGGTCTCATCCTTACTGACAGCAATGCCTCCTGCAAACCAAGTCCTGGCCTGAAAAGCAGCAGCACCACTTCTCCCCTGACATTTGCCAAGAACTCCAGTTCTTCCCCCCTGCTTGCAAACCTGGGCTTCTACTTCGACCACAACAGCTGCGTCACACGGGGCTCTCATGCACGCAGGAGCGCATCACTTGGCCAGCCCAAAGAGTAAGTTCTGCCAACTCGGTTTTGCAGCTGCTGCATGGATCTTGAAGATAAAGATGCCCTTCATATCTACGCATGCCACGGAACGGAACAGCACAGGAAAAAGGACTCGGGATACCAGGGGCTGCTGACCTGCCTAGAAAGATATCAAGTGTCAGCTGGAAGCGTACTTGGCACAAGGACGCCGCGATGGCTGGCACTCGGTTGTGTCCCAGCAGGAACGAAGCTCATCTGTCCTACTTCCCTGCACACACTCTGAGCTTGGCATTTGGGATTATTCTGGATAATAAAGGAGATCAGCTTGTAAAAGAAAGGGAACCACAGCATTCCCATATTTCACAGAGGTCTTGCACTCCGAAGCTGGGCCTGCTACCTCCCGTGGATGTGGAGAAGAAACCCACAGCCGCCTGCTCTAACAGCACAGGGCAGAAGCTCGCAGGGAACAACTGCAGGTTTCCAACAACAAAAACCTGGAGCAGCGTTTTCACTAAGTGCTGCACAACTACATTTTGAGAACACCCACAAAACCCAGCTCACGTAGGTACGTACATAAACCTGCACCTGCAGGACTCCTGGCAGAAACCCTCACCTGTTGTGCATGGGGGACACCACACCTACGTTGAAAATGGTGATGGTAACCGATGTTGGATTACAATTCCTGTCTTTTACAGCTTTCCCTTACATTTATTACTGGCAACAGCAGGTATAAAATCTTCAACAAGAAAGATTTAGTTCAGGCTCCCCTTGCTGAGACTCACCTGGTTGACAAGCTCTACTTCACTTTTTCCTGATCATACTACGTAAAATTCCCCCATCACAAAAGACTTTGATATAATAAGAAGCAAGCTGACAGACCCCTCTTATAATTTTTTAATGTAATATACATAGTTCACATGCTACAAACAGAAAACTGAAAGAATTAGGCTTGCTAACCTAAAAGAAGCACATCTTTTTTAGCCCTCAACAACTTGGCCAACTCACAGCTCAGCCTTAACTTGCTGCTTCCTGTCCCTGGTCAATATGCAGCTACAAATGAAAACGAAATCCTGAAAGCAAAGTTTGAGTCAGGAATGAGGCATTTAACTTCACGCCACACCATTCAGCACGTGGCAGGCACACTTTGCACAGACAGCCAAGTTTTTAGGCCAACAGGCCCTTGATCCAGAGCGGCTTTGGAGCTCAGTATTATAGGAAGACAGCCGCTGCTTTCTAAACACACATGCATCCCTCCTGGGCCAAAAATCACAGAACTCTCCCATGCACAAAGCTTTCTGTCCTTCACGCAGCTTTTCTATCTCCTCCACTCCTGCTTATCTGCTGAGCAAACATCCAGCTGGGAACTCCACACGATAAAGTCGCTCTGACATCAAACTAGGGGAAAAAAAAAAAAAAAAAAAATCACATTTTCAGCTGCAATATGAAAATACTCCAAAACTGAAACAAACCCCAAACGACAGACAAGTTTAGAGCCTTTGAGTTACAAAAATTGTCTTGCTTAAGCTTTAGTTTTGCAAGTATGCCAATGCCAGGGGACAAGAACATCAGGATCAGTCGTCTTTTCTACCACCCTCCTCGCCAGATATCGCATTAACCGTAATAACCCGTCACACACGTGGCTTCTCTGAATCACCACCATTACTGAAGAGCAACAAACACGCGAGGAAAGCGTGACGCATTCCACACGAATGCTGTCGGCACGAGAGCAGAGCAGTCCAATTTGCAAGGTGCCCATTCCTGAGCGGTGTCCTACTGATGGCGCAAGAGCAGCTCCTATCCTAAAATAACCCTGGGTTTTCTAAGTGACAGCACAGACTGCAAGAGACGGCCTTGGTCTCTGAAAGATGTTGACAAGAAGTCTTTGTTGACTCTATTTAAGCTCCGCTGGAAGGCTGTGGCCCCAGCGACACTGCCAAGCGTCTGTGAAGAGGAGATCTGAGGGACACCCACTGGGCTGCTGCAACCGGGGGGTGAAGAGAAAGGAGGACACCGGCGATGACACGAGAAGTATTTCTGAGGCAGGGCTGGAAGGCAACCAGGAGCACAAGAGCCCGTGGAAGAGAATGACAACGTTAATGGCATTGTCCAGAGCCACGCGGGAGCGGCTTTGTGGGCTCCAGAGCCACCTGGGAGCGGGTTCTTAGACTCCAGAGCCACCTGGACAGCTCAGGAGCGGCTTTGTGGAAGAGAACAGAAACATTTGGTGGAAGCAGCACGGGCTGTGGCCAGCCAGGCCTGCTAACAGGCCTGTAGAGGTGGGAAACAAAGCATGGGGAATGCTCGAACAGCACAAACACCCCCAGAACGCAGCCCAAGACTTCATTTTCCCCAAGCTACCACCCCAAATGCTGTTTGTGAGGCGCTGTTGTACGAGGACGGCCGCAGGCAGGCAGGGCCGGGGGGCACCAGGGCCACCGCAGCGGGACAGCCGGGCCCCAAAACTGCCAGAAACTGCCCCAAAACGAGCCTCGGCCCCTGCAGCCCCACAGGAAGCCATGCCTGGGAGCAAGGACCCCACGGGGGGGCTCACCCCGGCCTCCTCCTCCTCCACCCTTCCTTCTCCCACCTCCTCATCCTCCTCATCTTTCTCCCCGCCCTTCTCTTCCTCTCCCCCCCCCCTCCGCCCGGCCCCGCTCACCCAGGCCCACCGGCCGCGTCCCGCATCGACCCGGAAGGAGCTCGGCGGTAGCCAAACATCACGTGATGCCTCTTCCTCCTCCCCCGGCACGTGACACCGGCCGGCCGCGGTTGCCATGGCGACGGGGATGCCCGTCCCCGCCGCGCGGCCTGGTCCTGGCGGCACGCAGCGGGGTGGGGAGGGGGCGTCGTGTGCTCGGAGGTGGGGCATAAACACAAACCGTGTCATGGTGCATAAACATAAATCACATCCCAGTGCATAAAACACAGTGTCCTGGTGCATAAACACCAACCACATCCCAGTACATAAACACAAGCCATATTCCAGTGCACACAGTGTCCCAGTGTATAAAACATGAACCATATCCCAGTGCACAAACACAAACCACATCCCAGTGCATAAAACACAAACCACATCCCAGTGTACAAAACACGAACCATTGGGTGACATGTGTGCTATGGGCATGAAATCACTTTCACAAACAGCCTGGGCCTGTCCTGCATGGACCTGGTTACAAGCCCTTGCCAGAAACGTGCAGTCCCACATAACCAGTTTGCCAGTTTCTCTTCTTTTTTATCGCCTAGTCAAGGTGTGATGGTAAATCTGGTGAGGGAAGGCCACAGCGGAGGACCCTGAATGGCAACAGACCTCCCCAGCTTCCCACCTTGTCCTTTCTAGGGTTACAAGGAAGGTCAGAAATCCCTGAAAGTCCTGCTGCGGGCAGGGACGTTCCCAGCTGCCAGCCCTACCCAGCCTCCCTCACCATGGACTTACCTGTGCCTTACCACCCGGATTTACCCATGCTCTGCCACCCATCTGAGTGCAGCAGCAGAAAAAAAGAAAAAAACGAATAATAAATAATAATAATAATAGGCCAAAAAGAAGTGTGCTAAGCATCAGCCCCAGGGGGTGACAGCCTAGGTTAACTCCTGCCCTGTTGTACAGCTCCTGCCCCATTCTGGCCAATGCCATAGGCTTGTATCCACAGGCTTATGGTCAGGAGACTAAAGCAGGCATCCGACAACTCATGCTAGGCTGAGGACGTGACTCTTCTGGGGCATCCAGAACTAACCCAGTTCAGCTAAGGATACTTCAACAACAAATACCCATCCCAAGACGCAAAGCAAGCCTCGGGCAGATCACTGGCAGAGTTAGAGCCATCAGCACATTATCTAAGCACCAACTGCAAAGTTAAAAGCTGCATTAAGCCAAATGAAAAGTGCCCCAGCCTATTACCATTCCTAAAATTCAGCTTTTTTTCTTCTTTTCCCTGTTTCCTCTCAATGCTTGGACTTTGTTCCTACACAGCAGCTTTTTGCATAAAGCATTGGGTATGCATCTTTAAGACTCTGTTGGAGAAAGACTTATTTACTGCCCAACATTGCCTGATGCAGGATTATGAAAGATTCACATTATTGCTATGCATCCTGGGGCAAATTCTACCATTGCTGCTATGTGAAAGGTGTCACGGTTTTCAGGTAGTATAGTCCAAATCACATGCAGTATCTCCTTACAATTCCGCTCTGTGCTACCCTGTCAACCCCAGGCTCCTTACGGCAGTAAGCTGCGCTGCTTCTGAGCCCAAGCTGTCACTGCTGAAATATATGCATGGCTTTCATGGGCCTGATTTCTCTTTAACACAGAGAAAAACACTTTGGTGTTCTTTCTTATTACCCTGTTGACACAACATTGGTTTTATTTTGTTCCTAGGCAGGCCAGCAGAGATGAACATTGCCTTGCTAACACTCCGTTAAAGAAACATCTACCCACATGCTCTGAATGGCTTATTTGGTTCTTTTTATACATTCCGGAGAGAGAGCTTTGTCTCTGTTTGGTTTTCCTTTCCTCGCTACTTCTCGTATCTGTTTCAGTGAGATAAAGAACTCCATTGCATTCAGAGGCTACACTCTTTTTTCTAACAAACCACACTTTTTTTTTGCACAGCTTACCTGTGCTATTTAGTTGCTAGAAGGGAGAAAGAGCATACTTTAGCTGGTAACTGGCACCAGCAGGCTACATTTGGGTTTGAAATACACTTCAGTTGCTGCTTTCTATAGTTACAGATCAGGCAGATAATAACAGATCTCTGTGTTAACCTCTGCTGGGTCAGTGCTGCAAGTGTGAGAAAGTGACTGGTGCATTCCCTGGCCTAAATTAAAGACAATCCTAATGGGGGCTGTACAAGTCAGAGAACTGGTAACACAATATAGGCTTTCACCTCCAGGTGCCAGTTCGAATTCAGCCCTAGCTAGTTCCAATTGAATGCACTTATCTGTTGCCTGCCTCATTGTTCAAAGGAAATAAGTTTGATGGGTCTCAATCTACTCCTCCTTAGGAGACAAGTATTCACTTGCCAAAGCCTTTACAGCCATGGGTGACCCTTGCTGGCAGGCTCCCCTCTTTCCCACAGCCACCTCCCCTAGGATTAAAAGGGCCATGGGAACAGCAGTCACCTCTCGACTTGCTCCCTCCACATCTGCTCGTGCAGGGGATACCTACAGAGGTTCTCATCAATGCTGGGGCTAGTTCGTGCCCTCAGTCCAGTGAGATTCATGTTGTGACAGAGCAATTCAAGCCCCATTTCATTTTTATCATATGTTTAGAGCATGTAAGGACATGATCGACCTCACCAGGAAAAACATCCTCAATATCTGAAAAAGTTCCGGTCACAGTCCTTCCCCCATGATTCTTGCTTCTCATGTGCCACAAATAAACATCGCCCACCAACAAGGGTGGCACTTACCAGGGTCTGAGCTGGTACTCAGGTTTGTAGACACCAATGCCAGAAGGGAACTGCTGCTAACAGCCAGAATACAAACCCCAGACTCCCTTAATTTCAATCCCATCAGATCTGGAGCAGATCTTTCAGGAAAAAAAAAAATATAAAAACTAAAATGCATATATTCTGAAAAAGTTCCTGAGGCAGAGAATCAAACACAGGCTGTAAAAAAAAAAAAAAAAAAAAAAAAAATCGAACAGCTACTTACTCAAAATGTTAAATAATTAAAAAACAAGCAGGCCTCATTCTAGTCTGAGGCACCTAAACCCAATTAATTCCCAGCTGACACTGATAATGAACTCAACAGGCACAGGAAAACAGCATCAGTGTCACGCATGGGGACACACCGAGATCGCAGAACTGTGTAGGGTCACACACCAAGCTAATGGCGTCAGCAGTGGCAGGAGCATCTAGCAGACTGTTCCTTATCAGAATAATTTCCCTCCCCCCCATTAAAATCACCAGGTTTTTAGGGAAGATGGGGGGAGAGTTGAAACATATGCAATTTTCTACTTTTCTTTTGCTTTTTGATCCCTTTGCTTATGGGTTTGGCAACTGTAGCTTTCTTCATCCTCAGAGATTATTCAACAGTTCCTCAGAGTCTTCAGTTTTCTCACAAATCTCTCTTCCTTTCACTTAACTTAAACATTTTGGGCCAATTTAATGATTTAATAATGAGACATAAAATTGGAGCTTAAATAAGTGTTGAGAGAAGAACTTCTCATTTCATCTGGGGATTAAGGAGGGTGCTAAAAGTGTGAATCCTGTTAGCCACGCTGGCCTAGCCGAGCTCCAGCATGCGAGGGCCCAATCCTGAGAGATGCTGAGTGCTCGCTGCTCCCACTGAAGTCGGGCAAGTCCCATGGACTTGGAGCTCAGTGCGGATTTGGGCTCCATAGGACACAAAGTGAGCACATAAATCCATAGCAGCACTGTCTCGCAGATGCCTGGCTAATAACTTCAAAGCCCGGCTTCATTTAGTCCTACCACCAGCTGATCAACTCCAAGCAGCTTCTCGCTACACCATTAATTTAAGGTAACAATTCACTAAGATCTTTGGTTCCGCACAAGTGCTTCCCAAAATCACTTCTTTGCTCTCTGTCAGTTATCTGAGACTAATGCAGCTTGAAGTTACCTTTTAGAGCAAACATTACTCTGCTGTCATAATTCTAAAATACTATCAGTAGCCAAAAGATAGGAAGGATGCTGCTTTCAGCTCCAGAAACTCGGGCTGCAAATTCAAATGGAGAAATAAAAAATAAATCAATGCTGGTGCAGACTGAAGATCAATTGGATTTTCATAGTTTGGGAATTGCTAGCCGTGTTCACAGGACCAAATGCACCTCGAGCCTTTTATTCATCCGATTTCATTTTCTGGATGACTACTATTAGATAAAGGCAGGTTCTCAGGTGCCTCTGCAATGCTACTGGCCATCAAATTATATCTGGCAAATCAAATCTCACGCGCTCGGGGCTGGACTCGCTGGCTGGCTGCTGCCTCACCCTCTCCACCACAGCACAGCTTCTCACACTGTGCTGGGGGCAGCCAGGCAGTCTCGCTCTTCTTCTTTTTCACCTGCAGTGCCCAGGAGGCTCCTGCTGACCCAGCCTGAGCTCTGAGGAGGGAAAATTCAGGCACAGGTCATGCCCAGCACCTTTCTCCAGGTGGCTTGGATCTGCCCGTGCAGTGCAGCAGCGTGTGGCACCCGTGTGCCACCCCGTTAGGGATGTATCACTACTTCCACTCTGCTAAATCAGGCAAAAAGGGAACCAGAAGACAGAAATGAGCGCAGACATGGAGATGGCTAGGTCTTCTCCTGCCAAATGCTCTGCGTTTGTAAGCAGTTGTTACGATGAGACCTAGAAGTGCTGCTGCTCTCTGATTTTGGAATGGGACTTTGGCTGGGAGCAGAAAGAGCGAGCTGTCTCTTCCTGTCTTGTGTGCATAACAACTCCATAACAGGTCTGGATCTCGCTTGGAGAACGATGCTGGCTGAGCATGTAGGCTGCCAGCATTCATAATAATTAACCATTAATGTTAGCAAACACTTGGCAAATCTCCACCAGCTTTCATCCCAAGCTCTCAGAGTCCTTTGCAAACATGAACAGATTAAACCTTGCCAGACCCCCTCCAGTCCTACGCATTAATCCAAAACATTTCTTCCACTTCTATTCTCCGACAGGGTACTTAGTAACCACCGTGAGGCTCAGGAGGACTCGGATCAGCCCTGTTTCGTGCGGCAGAGCTGAGACCCAAGGCAGCACAGGGCCATTTCCAGAGCTGTCTGCTGTGACAGCATCACCCGTCACACCTGCTGGGGTTGGTGGCACTTTGGCCATCTGTTTTGCCATCCTGCTGCTGCTTTTTAACAGGGGACAATGATTTTTTTTTTTTTTTTTTTTTTTTTTTGAAAAAGAAACCAAAAAAAAGGGGGGTTCATTCCAGAATAATGATTCTCCCTTGAAATACAGTGTCGACTTGAGGGAATTATAATGGAATAGCTTGATCAGAGCAACTACTGCATCTGCTAAACCAGAAACTTCCCCCACAAAGGCACTCTGTACAATCATTTTATGCTTAAGTTTAACTTCAAAAAGAAATATTCATCCACCTGGCCCGGTCACACAGCCAGCAGCGTGCCAGGGCTGTTTCAAATGGGCAGCAAACAAACTTTTTTCCCCAAAGAGAGCAATTTGATTTGCAGGACCTCATAGCACAGACATTTGGTGGCCTCCTCCTATGCCTGGCTCCCTACCACGCCGTGACCTCCATTGCTGCTGCCCGAGGGCTGAAGAAAGACATCGTGGCTGATCCATGGCCAGGGAATAAAACCAGAGGCTGTGTGCTCGTCTACTTGTCCCAGTTTAGTTCAGCAAGCAACAATCAGAGCATCCTCTATGGCTGCTCTCAGTAACGCGCAGGGGTATTTGCTGTAGACTCTAGAAGAACAATCAGTTTTAGGCAGACAGATCAGTCATCTTAGTGCTCACCTGGGAATAAAAGGTCTTTTTTCTTTTCCTCCCCCAGTTCTTTCCCCTCATTTGCATTCACTTTTGGCTTAGAAAGAAATTGCTTTAAATCTCAGCTCGGCAAGAGCTAAGCCTGAAAAGCCAGAGGACTACATTCATGAACATTTCCTGGGAGTTCAGGCAAAAGCCGACTGGAGACATTTCTTTCTGAGGCTGAGCAACACGAGGAGGAGCATTTGGGGGATGAATAGGAAAGAGAAAGGTGCTTGGAAGGCAGAGATAGAGGAAGAAAAAAGAAGGTAGATAAGAGGTTTGAAAGAGCATGGCTCTTGCCCATGGTGTCTAAATTGCCTTCTCCTCGCCAATGCCCAGACATTTTTTCTCCCCAGTACCCTAAGCTCAATACCTGAGAAAGTGAAAATCCAGCCGCCACAATAAGAACAACAAAGAGCCTTGGTCCATACAAAGTGACTGAAGCAGGAAAAATGTAATATTTCAAAGCAGCCTAAGTCAAGAAACAAGAAATGTTCGGTCTTTCAGTTGCAATAAAACATTGTTTATCACGTTGCAAATGGTACTTTTTTAAACACAAATGGCCACGCAGCGCCTTTAATACATGGAGATATTTCAAGATAGGCATGATATAGAAAACCTGGGCAGGAAATATGTCCTGGCTAATCTGACAGTTATCTCTTTTACAGCCAGCTCCTGTCATTTCAGTCTTTGCAAACTGCCAGCTACATTGATAACTGCAGACCTAAACATAGCAGAGGAGAAAGCCTTTGTTAATTAAGCTGGCCTCCTTCATTTTGTTCTGATCTGGCCTTTGCAGGGCTTTCGGAAAGCTGCTGCTCTGCTGCACGTCCCTTTGTGCCACCAGCCCTGAGGCAGCTGCGGATCGCAGGGGATCCTCCTGGGCTGCTTACCCAGAGGAGCTGTGGCAGTCCTGCCACAAACCAGACCATTAACTCCGCTGGAGCACGGCAGATTCCCCATTGCAGAAAAAAAACCTCTCCCTGGAAGCTGAATAAACCTGCCCATTGTCTGATCCGGCAGGGACGGGGCTGATTTTCCGAGTGTGGTATCAAGTTCGCGAGGAGCCTATTTATACCAAATTCATCAGGGCTACTTTGTACCCAGGAGAGTCCAGCTCTGTATTTTCCATCAGTTAGCGGCCATCAGACTCTAATGGGCTTGCTGGAACCGTGGGTGCTTTGTGCTCTGCCCAGCAGGCGTTTCAGCACGCTGCCCTGCTGCTCTGCTGCCTCCCTTCGCGTTGCAGCTCCTCGGTTCCTTCCCCATGGTTGCTTCCAGCTCTTTTCGCACATTGCTGGCCCGATTCTGCCTCCAGCTATGCCCGTGGGGCAGCAGGGCATCTCCTTTGCTTTGGAGCGGTGCCTGGACGACGAGGTTAACAATCTGGCCTCCATGGCTGGCTCTCCATCTGATGCGCAGGGCTGCCTTTTCCCTCAAGTCGAAGCCATATTTTATGCACCAGGAGAAATTTCATCACTTTCGGTGTGTACACAGGTGGAGGACAGGAGAGAAACAAACACATTGCACGTAATTAATCTCAGAGCTAAACAGAAGCTGATGGAGGGGACTTTCGTCATTCATCTCAGAGCTTTTGTAGCCACTTTGTGACACCATCACCCCAAATCTAACACCGCAACAGCCCATCTTTGCTTCTTTGACCTTTCCTAAGCTTAGAAACCAGCCCAGCACCAAGGACACCTCGCCCATAGGAGACCTCCTTTTCCCAAGGGGTGTCCTTGCCATTCAATCACCCCAGAACCACCAAAAACTGGTCACCCCATGCCCATAGCTGCACTTCCCAGCACTGCAGATGACTCCACGCGCTTACATACGATGCTGGGTCTTCCAGACCTTTCCTGTAACCCAGGAGCTCAGCAAAAAAAAAGCAAACCCCACCAGCAGCTCTTCTTTTTTTCCTCTTCCTCTGCCATTTGGGTCACTTACCTGGTGAAACACTTAAGGCTCAAGGCATGAAGCAGACTTGGAATGGCAGAAGCAGGGAAGCTTTCTGTGGATATGAAATAACTAAAAATATTCCCATCTTTCATCTCTCACGGGACACAGAAAAACCCTTTTCTATTTTGCCCATGCTATTTGTTTCAGTAAGTGCCCCCCAGCCTTGCTAATACCCTTGCCCATGCAACCTCAGGGGATAAAGCATCTGTTTATCATTACGTGAAAATGGCCCTGCCTGGACAAACAACATGAATGTGGGGTTTTAGCGCAGGAGGAGAGATCTTTTTGGTTAGGAACCCGCCTGAGTGCAGCAGGGCCGGAATGGGGGCTGGAAAACAGCCAGGGGGGCAGCAGGAAGATCAAGCAAAACAGTAAGAAAGGAGAAAGCAAGGTATTACATGTTAATTGATCTCATCTTTGGCTCCCGGTGGAATTTGCAGAGATATCTTACTAGAATTACTCAAGTTTTATCAGGACACAGCCATTCTGGGAAAGTGCCTTTTGGACAGCAAAGCGCTCCAGATCTTGAACCGCATTAGCATCGAGCAAAAGAGGCCCCAACAATAGTTTCAAAGATGAGGGCACAAAGTGGGAGAGAGAGACCATGAGAGACGTAAACCCATCCCGGGCATGCAAATGCCCACGAACACAATCCCCAGGCGATGTGCAGAATGCCATCTCTGCCAGGGGTCCCTCCAGAGGGTAAAACCTGTAGATTTTTAACAGCGAGCAGAAAATCCAGGACCCTCCACAGATGCTGGAAGAGGTACCCGAAATGACAGCAGCTTTTATCCATCCACCGATATTCTGAGCCGCATTTCTGCTCTGAATGCAAACACTCCGAGCATAGGGGAAAAAAATGAAGAAAAAAAAAAAAAAGAGAGAAGATTGTGCTAGGGACATGAAAAAAATCTCCTCAAAATCCAGACCTCGATATAAAATACCATATAGGTGGAACAAGCTAACAGGAGAGATAAAAAGCAAAGATGGAGAGAAACCAGGTGGTTTCTCATCATTTTTTCCTGACATCCCCTGTCTGAGGAGACGACTGCAAGATCTTTGGAGAAGCAGAGGAATAATGCCTGGCTCTGTCAAGCTCCCTCTTTATTCACTGCGGTGATGGGGTGAAAAAAACATCAGGTCTGATAAATGATTCATGGAGCCTTTTCTTCTGCTAATCTGTAAATAAATTTTAAAAAGCAGCTTCTTTTTGATGAATATATTCCACTGCTCGTACAAACACGTCGGCCTTTAGCAGCAACATGGGTGCTCTCAGACATCTCTGGCACTGCTCTCAGTACTTGGGAAGCCCAAAGCTGGCTCCTCGCTGAGCTCCAGGTGGTGGCTTTGCTGCCTGGCCCCAGCTGGGGACCTGTCCTTGTGTCCCCCCAGGCTCTGGTGGAGCCTGGCCTCATCTCCAGCCTCACGCTGACACCGTCACCTCTCCGCTTGGCCAGGGAGAGAGAGGCTAACATCCCCTAACATCCCGTGGATTTATGGACGTGGAGGCGTGAACATCATTTGTGGACATCACCTATGACATCCTGCGTAACAAGCTCTAAATCCTCTCCTTCCTGCTGTGCACATTTTGCTGCTGTTGTGTGGTGGACACTGATTTCATGCAGTGCTGGAAATCACCAACAGCCCCAACGTGCCCACCACCGGGGCATCACTCTCTGCCCGTCCTCAGAAGCATCAGCTCCTGCAGGAGCTAACACCACAGGTTTGACCTGCTGCACCTAAACCTCAGCACCTGGTTAACTGGCTTCCGACGAGGTTTGGGAAGGCTGTAGCTGCATTTTTTCTGTTTTCTGCTGCTCTCATTCAGGTACAGATAACAACAGCACCCTGGGCGTGGATGCAGCCAGGCAGCAGAGAGCTGGGACAGCCACAGCACCTCCTCCCTCCCAGCCAGGTCTCTCCCAAGCAAGCCGTCTCGTGACTTTTGTTGAGTGTGGACGGGGAGGAAAAGAGGACAATAAGCATAATTATACAAGGACATCTTTTATTTCAGTACATTCAAGACAAAAAGAAAAGAAAACAATTCAAGAACAGGATGTACCTTCACTCAAGGCTTTATCTCCCCTGCCCCTCTCCATTTTCCTCTCTTCCCTTGTACAATCAGAAATTGCATAGAATTTGTTTTTTCAATCAGAAAATTCAACTCGTCGCCGTGAAACCCACGTCTGCACCGAGTGGAGGGCGAGCTGCTGCTGTTGCTAGGGAGGTGAATATTGTCCTCGCAAGAGATCCCACCCCGATGGGTTTCCTCCAACGCCACGCACGGCATCGTCGCTGCTGGAAGCGGGCAGCGAGCCGCCCCGGGCGCTGCGTGGGGCACGGGTAAGGGGAGCTGGTGGGAAGGGTGCTCCCCGCCCCATTCCCTGCTCTCTTTTCCCCCTCCTCAAAGGGCTCCCTGACCCACACCCCAAAAAACAGAACGGGGAATTAAAAATAAAAAGCTGAAGATAACCCCAGAACTAAACGAAAGACACAGAACCCCTGAAATTCCAGGCGTTTCAAGGCCTCTTTGAGTTCACTGTGTTGGTTGGTTGGTTTTTGGCATTTTAATATATATATATCTGTGTATATATATATATTTGTATATATATATATGTACGTTAACAACTCCTCAGATGGACTTTCAGCACGTGCTGTTCCTCGCAGGGAGCACGTCCCATCCCTTCCTGCCTCTCTCAGGCCGCCTGCCCCACTCTAGAAAGGAAGAAGTTTAGCACCTGGAACCCGGTGCCTTGGAGACTAGGTCCTGGAGTACCCCAAACGAAACACAACGAAATAATAACTCCTCCCTTCCCATCCCTCATCCATGTCAAATAAAAAGTCCCTCCCCCCGCCCGATGCGAACGCCCCCCCTGTGAGTCTGTGTGATGGGGAGACAGCGGCCTTCCTGCTGGCCTGGGATGGAGAAGCTCCAAGAACTCTCGCCCCCCGGGTGGGCGATGTCTGCTACACGAATTATCCGCCGTGTCCCCTCCTTCCCACCTGGGAGCTGCGTAGGGACGGCTGCTGGAGGCAGCCCAGCCGGAGGAGCTCGCTCCTGGTGCCTCAGGGTCCGGCGAGCCGCGTGTCCTCTCCAAAGCCCACCCTCCGGCCGGGCTCGTGCGTCAGCCCCAAGGCGGTCTGCCGTGCTCTGGAGAAGCTGGGTAACTGCTTTTAATTTAAAAACGAGTTTGACATTGTACAAGTCCGTGTTCTGTAAAATGGAACAGGACCCTCTCGGCCCACCCCGGCTCCCCCCAACCGCCCCCCGGCTTTACTCGGGCTCGCTGCTGTTGGTGGTCTTCTCCCACTCCAAGCTCTCCTCGCTCTGCGCGGGCGAGCCCGGAGGCGGCCGTGCCTGGAGCCCCTGAAACCTGCGGCACTCGGGGCAGACGCGGATGTGCGTGCAGCCCCGGGCGACCAGGGCAGCTTCTTGTGCCAGTCTTTGTGCCAGGGGGTCTGGCTCTCCCCCGCTGCACAGCTTCCCATTGCTGAGCGTGGTCGTGCTGCGGACTCGGCGCTCCTCGGGGATAACGGGGCGAGTCCGTGTCATCCCCCCTCGCCTCCGACGAGGGTGGAAACTGTCCTTGCAGAGGATGATGTTGCGCAGCTCTGTCACCATTTCTTGGCACACCGACACCTGGAAGGCAGAGCCGGGACACGTTGCTCACCTAACCGTGCTGCAAGCCCAGCCACCCTGCTTCTGCTCTGGATCCTGATGCCAAAATGCTACGGGATCGGGTGTTAATTCGGCCACTTTGGTACCAGCACTTGGACGCTCATGCTTGTTTTAGCCCAAGAGATTCCACCTCTTGTTGGAGACCCTTCCGGATCTCCAAATCAGCTTGGGATCCAAACCTGTTGGAGGCAGAAATTCTCAGATGTTCCAGCCTCCACGGGAAGTACCTGGATCTTGTGCACCTCTGATCCTTTCACCAGCCCTTGGAGCATCCCTACAGCCTCGATCTTAGGGTGCAGGTGTATGTGAGATGTCCCTGAACTTCAGACCCCTACCCAGAGCTCTCCTGTGTTTGAGGTCTCAGCACTAGGAATGCCAGAAGCACTTCTACCCCCTTGGGACACTTTCAGGTCCTACCTCTGACTGCTCAGAGTGCCGAAGGCTCCACAAAAATTCCAGCATTGCCATAAAAATCGCTACGATTAAGCCACAGATGAGAACCACGAAGATTCCACCAATGTTCTCCATCCCCAGGCCTAAAATAAAGCAGAGGAGACAGCGCTGTGGGGAGGCAGGCAGGACATAAATTGCAGGCATCGCTGTGCACAAATCCCAACCCTTTGCCACTAGCATTGCGCACACCCAGCCAGAGACCAAAACCACGGAGCCAGCACCGTCCTATTAATAGCTGGCTGCATGACTCAGATGGCAAACCAAATGACTTGCAATAACTGCACGATCGAAGGCGCATTCTCAGAAATGATGATTTTGCAGATAAACAGCAAATACATTGGAGGGAAGTACAAAGCAATTTGTGGACAAACTGAAAACAAGGGGGAAAAAAGGGGGAGATCAATCGGGTACATTAATCCCTGCAAATTATTCACCCAGCTCTAGTTGCTTTGAACTTTGCGACAGCAGATGAGCAATGCTGTTAAGGAGGAGATGAGGAAGACAAGAAAGGGCTTTAAAGGAGGCTGGCACTAGGAAAACCTCCTTTGATCGCGTTGCAAAGTGCTGGTGAAAAATGATTAGAGCTGCTTGTGTTGCAGTAGCAGGGAGAGGTTCCAGGCAAGACCACGACCCAGAGCTGTTTGCCGTGACTTGGTGGCCAGGTGGGGATGGTGCCCAGGGCTACCTGGTTAGGGGCTGCCAGCCCCATCCTACACAGCTTGTAGGACAGAAACCGCACTGCTGGAGGGAAAACTCAGCCCTCAAGAACCCACCCTGAGCTTTCCACGTGCCAGAGATGTCACCTTGCTTCCCACCATGACTCCTGTCCCCCCAAAACTGCCTGAGCCCTGCAGAATGGGATCGAAAGGGTGCTGGGGCACGAGTAGATCCAGGGAGCAATGCCTGCCTCTCAGCACACGCTGCCCAAAAAAATGACTCTGCTCTCCTCGGCTTCTTGGGTTTGGGTCTCAAGTGGCCAGGGCTCCTGATTGGGCTGATTACTAAAAAGCATGCGGTGTTTTGCACCGAGGTGACGGTATGAGGCCATTACTCAACCAGAGCATCTATAAAAACCTTCCTCTCCCCTCTGTAACATTAAATCAAAGCACAAGAATCAATGATTTATTGACTTAATCTCTGCATGGCTTTTAGACATTAAATCTCACCAAAATCCTTGTAAATCGCTGACCTGTTTTGTTCTAAAACTTAAGAGGTCACAATTCTCCCTCCTTCTCCATCATTCTTTTGGCATTGCCTCCAGAGCAATCCAGTGACTCTGTAAATCAGCCCATCGCAGAGATGTTTCCACTAAGACAGCAATCACAGGGCAGAAAACATATCCCATAATCACAGTTTAGACCCAAGATAAAGGCCATCCTCTCCTCCCAGCATCTCTCAAATCTGAATTTAAGGCCAGGATCAGTCTCTCTTTGTCCTTCCATGGTTTCACCTGGGTGTCAGATCAGATACCTGTTTCCAAGCTCACCAGAGAGGGATTTCTTCGCTCTGTGGGCAGTTTTTATCCCCTCCGTTACCTCCCTGCGCAAATCCTTAAAAACACCTACGCTTTCTCTCTGATAGGATACAGCTGGGGATTTATTAACAAGGCAAACAAACCACCAGAACCTTCCCCAATCCCCATTCCACTGTTCACCATGGAAGAAGAGCCTCCATCCTTCCCGCTTGCCTTCAAACCAACTATTTTATTAGGTTGTTGCTTTGGCCCAGCACCTCCTGCCTCCGAACCATCAGCCAGAGCTACATCTGGGGCAGCAGGAGGAATAACCAGCACCCCATCCCTTTGGGGCCTCATCCAACCAGCTCACAAGATGCACGCACACCCCCATGTCTCCTGCAGCCTCAGGAAAGCACGAGCACAGTTGTGCAGCTGGCTCGGCTCTGTCTCTGCACTCGGAGAGGTCAGAGGACTCGCCTTGCGCCTGGGCACTGCTGGCCTGCCAGCAAATGCTCGCTGAGGAAAGGGCGACTGCCAAAACAAAAAAATGCAGCAACTGCGGGAAGCTGGCAACTGCTGTCACGCTGGGACATCAGCCTAATGTGGTAGCTTTTATGGCAATTTGCATAGCATTACCCAAAAGAATTTGCTCCTCAGTTTACAGATGTAGTAATAAAGTCCTTGTGTCCCTTCCCTCAGCTGTCTGAAAGGCGCTTTCACTCGGAGCCATTAAGCAGCGGGCCTGCGGTGGAGATCCATCTCCCTTGCAGGAACCCAGGATTTTGGTCCGATCCCTTCAGCCATCCATTTTCCCATGTAATGCTGCAGACATTCATTAGAAGCTAATTTCCCCTCCATATGCCTCCAATATTTGTCATTTGGTTGTTCCGCTATCTTTGCCCCAGGCAAAAACACACAGCATGAGGCACCGCAGAGCTGTTTGGCTTTCTCCTTGAATTGTGAAGGAAGGAACCTCGGGTCAGGAGAAGGGGAAAAAGCGATTCTCTGGCGGAAAACCCAGCCGTGCACACGTGCGGATGGACCTTCATCCTCGCACCACTAGCGGGGATGCTCCTACCTCCTGGTCCCTACGGTGAGCCACGGACGGGGGGCGCAGCGTACCTTTGGCCCTGTGGTCCTCCTCCTTGGGACATTTGCCTCCTTCCCACCACTTGCGCTTCAGGATTTCCAGGCGATTGTTCTCCTGCAGCTGGAGAATGGCCAGGTCGAACTCATCGCGGAACACAGAGCCTACAAGAACAAGAGGCAGGTGCTAAGGCACCGCTCCGGCCCGCCTGCCTCCCGCTCGGCCCCACGCGCTGCCTGCCACCAGCCTGCCCCGAACGCTCATCCCAGCAGCTTGGGAGCTTGCTCGCTCCATGGCAGCCCTCGAAACCCACTGTTCCCCTGCTGGGGCTGTCCATAAATTCACCTCAATTGCAGACAGCAGTTCTGCCTGCACCCCAAGACCCACATACAGCACTTAAAGGAGTCTGTAGCCAGGGAGAACTTTGCTTGCCTTGCTCTAAGGCTCCTGTTTCAAACTGGTGCACTGCAATGGTACTGGATCCAACCCATGTTCACGAGAGAGGATGCTCAGCACCCAGACCCACTGATGGCCCCATTATTTCTGGGGCCAGAGCTGCAGAAGGGCCGTGGGAACGGCAGCAGCTCTCCTGGTAACTCTGCACTATTGTCCTTGTGAGCAGCTTTCTGCTCCTCTTATCTGCTACAATTTCACTGCTTAACAAGACAATGTCAGAACAAATTTAGTCATGAAAGTACGGATTTGTACTCACGATCGGGTTACCGTGACTCTACAAGCTTACTCATGTCAGCTAAGCTATGGTGGCTGCCTGTGCAAGGGTTCTTGCGTCACTCAGCTCAACTTTGTGTGGCTACACGGGGTGCTCAGAGGTCAGAGACCAGGCGTCGAGCCTGAGAGACTGGCCCAAAGATCAGCGATGGTTTTGGATAACAATCATGACATCCTTTTCTTTGCTGCCCTGGGAGATGGGGTTGTCTTGTTAGCTCTCCTATTTGAAAGACAAAAGCCCTGCATTTGTTGGAACCAGATCAGTAGGTGAGATAGGACTGAATCATCCAATTCTCTGTCTGGGAGTTTTAAGAACCACCAGCTGTTAAGACACTACAGGAGTTGCACCAAGATTACTTTTACAGCACTTCTGAGGTGAAACGAGAAGCACAAAACGATTCAAAATTCAGGAAACAGTCAGCAAAGAGCATATATGCAGAAAATAAGCAGCAATTTTGAAACATCTTTCACACGAATCATTTAAAGAGCCGCAGTCACGTGTCACCTGGCTCCGGACCAGAGCAGGGTCTCGCACATCTGGCCCTGAGCGTGCACCTTGGGCAGCTGCAGTGCATTTGATTTTCCTCCTGAGTTTAAAAAAATGACCCTGGGCAGAGCCGTGAAACGTGACCTCGGCCTTAGAGCCGGTTCAGCCTTTTCAAATGCTCCGGTCCTCTGCTGACAGCTGAGAAGGACTAGAATTTGTCTTCACTGCCTACCGACGGGCATGCCAATCCCGTAGCCCTTGGTGTCCAGAAGGCCCCCGACCTGCGTGAGGTTGCAATTGCGCTGACGATAATACTCGTTCATGGTGGACTCCAGCAGGAAGGCGTAATTGGAGTTCAGCACGCGTGCAATCCCTTCCTCCGTGCTCTTCACGAAGACGCTGGGCTGCTTGGAGTACATGTAGTTCCACATCCGCTGGTACGTCTGGTAGCGGGAGTTCTGCCGGAGAGAGAAGGCAGTACAGATAAATGGGAGCACCTTGAGGTGGTGTACACCCCGACTTAGACCCTCCTGTAAAATGAGGGTCCCCTTTTGTGATGGGAAAACGAGTCAAAACAGATCTGGTGCCTGATAGCACACGGCTGCCTACCCTCCAGTTATTCCAATGAGATTTAGAGGCCCAAATGTCTTGGTGGATTTGAGACTTTGTTGGCAAGGCTGGGCATGAAATGCATACCTAATCCCAATTAGTTCCATCACGTCTCTTTGCATAAATTCAGTTTGCAAAAAAATACAGTTTCCGTAACTGTACCGCAAACAACCAAAAAACAGCCAGAAGAAATGGCTCATGGATGGCTTCTTTAAGCCACTGAACGCTTCCCATGCCCTTGTGCTCAGGAGGCCACCAGAGCCAGGCACCACCAGCCCGAGAAGAGCACCGAGGTCTGGGCACAGGGTCAAAGCTCTTTGGAGTTTGCAGCTCCCTGAATCAGGATTTTGGTGCAAAAGGGAACCCAAGTGCCTGTTCGGGAGAACTGGAGCCTTTTGGCTGAATGTAGGTTGGATGCAAAGCAAGGTGCTCCAGCAATGGGTGCTGCGGGGCAAGGACAGCCTTGGCCATGTCTGCTCAGCACACTGCTGCACTTGACTCACCATCCTGACACCCGAGGCAAACAGATCCCAGCAAATGGGGCTGCAAATGGTCCAAGAGCACCTCGTGCTCATTTCTTTTCCACCGTCAGCTACTCCAGCACGTGCCAGGCAGCACAGAGCCACAGACAGGGTTTTAGCCTTCAAAGTCTGCATGGGAAGAACCAAGTGCATCTTACACAGACACTTTATTCACTTGGGCTCTTCGGCTCATTTTAGATGTGACGTTCTGCTTAAAAGTATCTTTTTGCCAAACCCCTGAAGGGCAGAAAGTTAGGCTGAAAAGCTCAGGCTCACTTGAGATGTTTCTCAGGCTTCTTCCCAGTTCAGCTCAGGCTCAGTGGAAAAGAGAAGTGAGAAAAGCTTTCTCTCTTTCTCTCCTCTTGGTATTTCAACATGTAATAAACAAATAATCCTCGAGCAGTTTTGTGTACCATCAGAGCACTGCAGAAAAGATTCACTCATTTGTTTCCCTTCTGAATCCAGGAGTGAAGCCAGAAATGAAACTGGGCTAAACAGCATGTATCAAGTTTGCACATGCTTGACTTGTGTGTTTTCAGTGCCCCTGACCCCATGCAAACTCCGCTTTGCACCAGCACGTTTCCATAAGCTGGCCTACCAGGGGACTGCAAACATTTCTTTGCTTACCCAACCTGAGGGACTCTCACAGAGGAGCTAAGATCACATCAAACATGCACAGGGACGTGGAAATCCAACTGCAAGCGCTCTGCTGCTGAGGACCACGTTGTGCCATCGCTGACACATGGATGTGCAACGTTTTCTTACCTACGTGGCGGGGAACTCCAAATGTTAAGCCACTTTCTGAGTCTGAGCAGAAAGGTCTGCTCCCCTGAGGTCCAGCACAAACATCCTGAACCTAGTCCTCCAGCATCCCAAAAGCATGCTGGCTGCTGCCTTACACATCCCTGCCTTCCTTGGCCTCTGCTGTGCCACCTCCACCATTTACCCCATCGCCACCCACGGTAGAATTAGCCCTGTGCAACCAAACAGCCAGGAGGCTCTCCAAATGTCTCCTCAGTGCCAGAAACCAGGCTGCAACACACCAAAAGAGGCCTGGCAGGCCGGGGCAGCATCCAAAGCTGACCAAAGGGTGCCCTCCGCACCCCCTGCCCCACTTAGCAGAAGAATGGGGTTTACTTGGAAGAAGGTCATGCTGGAGCCGCCGTGAATGGTGCCGTACTCGATGGCTGTCTGGTCAGCCAGGTCATCCACGGACTCGATGGGGACGTCCATCCGCTGCACAGTGAGGAAGGCTGCCAGGTTGGCCGTGTAGGAGGAGATGATGATCAAGGTGAAGGCCCACCTAGGGAGAGAGGAAGCGAGGATGATGAGAGAGATGGTGAGCTGAGACTTCACAGAATCATTAGGGTTGGAAAAGCCCTCCAAGATCATCTGGTCCAACCATCCCCTACCACCAATGTCACCACTAAACCCTGTCCAACCTTTCCTTGAGCACCCCCAGGGACGGTGACTCCACCACCTCCCTGGGCAACCCAACCCAACACCTGGTGTCTCTTTCTGAGAAGAAATTTCTCCTGATTTCCAACCTGAACTTCCCCAAGGACTGTGTCCAACCTCCATCCCCACCCCCTGCCTCTCCATCTGACCCCGAAGGCTGCCTTCCTTTCAAGGAAGGCTGACCTTCTTACCAGACTCCACTGACGCAGCGTGTGGACAACGCCTGGGGGGCGATGGTGGAGCCTTGCTGCATGAAGCCCCCGACGGGAAACCACAGGCTGTTGCCGAGCGAGTACTGGTTGATGAGGAGGTTGCATCTGCCTTGTGAGCAGGGGTGGGGGCTGTACCACTCATACGGCGTCAGTCTGAAAAGAGAAGAAACAGGTAGCTCAGGTAACTTGCTAGGAAATGGGGCACTTGGGTGAAAAACAGAAAAAAAAGAAAGTTTAAAAAAAAAAGAAAGGGAAAGCTGAAAAGCCCTAACTCTCCTGGAAGCAGTTTTTTCTGAGGAGGAAATTCTTTGCTGTCAGTCGATGCCCATGGCTCAGAGCTGTGTGAAATGCTTGCTCTGAGATTCAGGAGCCAGAGCTTTTGTTGTGAGATCTGCAAAAGTTTTGAGAGGCTCTGCTAAAACGTGGCCAAGGGCTGTGGGGAGGCTGAAGGCCTACGTGTGAATTTGTAACGCAGACAAGAGCAGCAATAATAATTCCAGAAGCACATGGTCTCGATGTGGAAAGGAAATCAGGCATCTCCTGCTGCGTTCCCTGCCAGAGAAGGAGCATCCAGGGGAAGTTCCAAAGCAAAACACCTGAGACCTGGCCATACATCATCATAAAAAAGAAATGGTTGGAAATGGTTGCTCCAGGAAGGTCTGGTTGCCCCAGCAAGGTCTAGGTCTAGGTCCCAGGTCTGGTTTGAAGCCAGGTGCTGGTGTTTCAAAGTACCACAAGCTTTCAGCACTCACAGGGATGGGACAGGGGTGGGAATCTGAAACAAGTGACAGCACGTCACTGAAGTGATGGCAGCCTGGCTCTCTTTTTGGGCTGTTTTCAATCCTTGGTTCCCTGGTTGCTAAGAAAGTTGTCTAAATCCTACGCTGCGGTTCATTGTATTGCTAATGGTTAACAGAGCTGGTTCCTGGGTGGCTTATTTTGGGGATATTATTTTGGGGATACTGCAGTACAGCTGCAGGGCTGTGCCAGATCGTGCAGCATTTCACCCAAAAAGCTGTCAGCTTTCAGCCCTGCCTCTCCCACCTCACTGTGGTGCTGGTTATGGAGGTTATTTCCTGAAGACGTGGTGCTGGGGCCCAGGACTGGCAGTAGGACAAGCACCGAGCTGGGACAGTGCTCTGCAGTTTGCAGGGTCAGGAGCTCCTCACGGCCAAGCTCAGCATCCAAACCTCTGCCTCCAGAGGAAGCCAGGTGAAGGCACCTTGCTGGAGGAGGATGTTTAAAACTTGGAGAGGGGCTGCACGGCCCCTGCAGCGCTGACCCCAGGCCTTGAAGGGAGACGCGCCGCAGAGAAGCGCAAAGCTCTCGGTGACATTTTTTAAGGCTGAGTTAAATTAGTCATAGGGAAAATGAACTGAGAGCTGTCAGGCTCTGCACGTCAGCTGGGAGGCTCTGGAGGGATATTAATGAACTTCCCCGTTCTGTACACACTGCGCTTTGAAGGACTGACACACGTCCTGCAGTTTGCATTAAAATCTCTCAACACATTTGCTGGCATCTGCCCGTCATGGTCGAGACACGCTGTTGGGTTTCTTTGTTGCTGACTGAGAACCCACAGCCAGCAGCACCATTTGCACAACCCCTGCCCTAATCCCAACCCCCTTCCCACTCTTCCCAGGCAGTTTTTGGCACCACGGGGGCCACGCATGCTTCTGTCCCCCCCATCCCAGCCATGCCCGTGGCCACCCAGCGGTGCCACCGGGTGATGCTCTCCCAGCAAAGTCCCCGTCTCCACCTGGGAGCTGGGACCACCCTGCCCCAATTTCTGCATCCCCTGAGCTGGGGGCCTTGGGGACGTGGCCACGTGCAGCCCCTCACCACGGGGCTGGGAGCATGACGCTAGATGGCACCGCGAGGAAAGGAAAGGCGGCGGCGGCCACATTACCGAGCAACCAAGAAGAGGACGCAGCTGACGGCCAGGTAGGCGAGCAGCATGAAGAGCCAGACGCCGGGGGAAAAGGGGTCCAGGAAGGAGAAGTAGCCAGGCTTGCGGCCCTGGAAGGGAAGCAAAAGTGAGTTTGAGCTCTTTTTTTCCTATAAATTGAGCAATTTGTTCTAAAAAGGAGACAAAGAGACACACCTGGCCTGATGCTGACAGTGGCTGGGAGCAACAGAAGGGAAATAAAAGAAAGAAAATGGAGATTTGCAAAAGTCTCACGGGGGTGAGACACAGCCACGAGTGAATGCGCCCTGCAGCAGCTCCCCGCTGGGATCCCTCTCCTAAGCCCATTCCTCCCCCTACAAAAAACAAGAGCTTTTGTTCCTCCAGGCAAACAAACAGGTGAACTGATGGAAAAGCATGAAAACCGCAGCCCCCTCCTCGCTGGCAGGGTGTGCTGCCCTGCTTGTCTGCAGGATATGCAATGGGGGAGCTCAGGTCTGGAGCCCTGTGTCACCCACCAGGTTTCATATAGCACGTGGTGGCCGCAAAGGGGCACCCCTGGGTGCCAGCAATGGGTGGGTGGGAGTGACAGAGTGGGGAGAAAACATTTTAATGCAAAAAAGAAAAGAAAACAAAACAAAACAGAAAAAAACAACAACCTTTTGCAATATTTCTGGCTTGCTTTCCTCAGCCTTGAAATGTTCCTGCTGTACAAAACTCAATAAAATTATTACTTTTATCTCCGAGAACACGGTATTTTTATCTTTGGGATGCGTCAGATTTCCTGCTTCTACCTCATCAACACCACGTTGGAAAGGAACACCTTCCTCCTCCCAAAGTACCTTCAAAGTTTCACAAGGACACTGCCACCACCGAAATCTCATCGAGTTTAGCAACGTCGGAACAAAGGGAGGATCGATTTCTGGAAGTTTCCCGCAGGCTGAACACCTCCCATTCTGCTGGGAGCATTTCTCCTGCTCCATGCACGCGGCTCCTCTCCAGCACAGCCTCCTCGGGGGGAAGCAGGCGCTGATTTACCTCTGAGCAAACCCAGTGCCGCTCGGGGGAGAGGCAAAAAGACAGCAAAAGCCACAAGAGTAAGGAAAACAAAACCCCCAAAAGCTCTCTGTGCAGTCTGTAGTACCTCCGTGGAGCAGAAAATGCTTTGTTTAGGCACCGTGCACATCTGATGCTCCTCTCCCACCGTGTCCAGGCACCATTCATCGGGCTCAGCTCCTTCTTCACTTACTGTCTCCTCCAAAAGGCTCCCAGCAAAAACTCGCAACTCCTAATGTGGGGCTAAAAGCATTCAGAGGTGAGCAAAGTCAGTCCTTGCACCACAAAACCTCAGGCTTTAGGGTTTGGAGCCCTCATTTTTCTGTAATCCACTGCCTTCCTCTGCTCATGGCACACGTCAACTAATAAACAGCAGCCAGTAACAAAAAACACCTCACTCCAATTGCTGCAGCAAGCCCGGTGCCGTGGATAAACCAAAGCATTTTAGAAGTGCACTCAATCCCAAGGCAGCGAACGATTTTCTGTTTTCACAAAAGTCCCCAGGAAACATAGATGAGTTTTGTTTCCTTACACAGAGACAAGAAGGGCATTTTAAATTCCTTCTTTTCTATAAAAAGACTGTTTTACTACTGAAATATTCCTACACTTACGCAAAAACTGAATTTCACAAGGTCTTGAAATTCTTCTGAAGACTGAGATGCTGCTAGAAAAGGCAATAGTTGTTGCACAGAGACCTTCCTCTGACAAAAATATCTAGGATACTGTGATATTCTCAGCTCCCATCACCAGCTGGGACCGTAGTATCTCCAAAACCTTCTACAGCAAACTAGCAAACTCTGCCCTACAAATTACACCGTAACATCTCGTCCCTGTGTCCTTAAGGACAAGAGGAGCTGGAGCCTGGGATCTACAGTAGTATTTTCAGAGGTTCTGGCTTGTTGAGCCTTGTAACAAATCGATGAGTTAGGAGACAGTGGTTCACACCTCCCTGTATCCATTTTTGACTCGTGATGCCAACTGGGAGCCAAGGGTAGGTGTTACCAGAGCTTCTTCAACAACCACACACACCCCATGCACCCCTAATTCCCCTTATCACCTAGAGCAAGGCTCGTTCCACTGCCTCTCCTTCCACAGAATTCTCAGGAACGAGCATGGGAAAGGGGAATTACAAGGTGGGAAGGCAGCTCCTGTCTTCAGCTGAGCAAATGAGAGCTTCTCCAAAAAAAAAACCATCTCCGAGCAGCTCATCCTTGCCCGGCATCCCAGAGCCAGCAGGGAATTCCCAGGCATCGTCAGCGTCTCAGCCGAGGCTCCCTCGTGAGATGCTCCTGTAGCAAAGTCCCCCTCTGTAATTAGGGCCTCAACGTCTCCTCCGTGTTTCCGGGGCAGTTTGTCAATAAATTATGCTCATTAGGGAAATTGCGTTGGAAGCTGGTAGTTCCAGGCTTGGCAGTGAGTCTCTCCTGTGACTTGCAGCAGTAGTAGTTCTGGTTCTCTTCAGCTGCAGTCATTTCCAGGCTGCTGCTACATATTCTTTTCATTCACAGTCGTGGATAAGAATAAAGATATTCTGTTCCCACGGAGGGCACAAACTCTCTCTTATCTGTCTGTTTTGAAGATGGGATTGACAATATCTGGTGTCTGTCAGATATTTTTAGCAGGTCCCAGTACAGCGCTGTTAATTGGAAGAGCTATTTTTCCTGGAATAGAAACATTCAAAGCGCCCAATAATTGATGAAGGCCTCCTGCAGATCCTCTGATGGAGGCAAGAGGGATTCGGTCACCCTCTTCAGGGGTTCCTGGAAGTCCTCGTGCTCGGCCAGGCAGGAGGTAGGTTTCTGGAGGGGGGCAAATACTGGAGGCAGAGCCTGACTGTGCAGGACATGCGGGGAAAAGAGGAGGAACCAAATGTCCTGCTGGGTTCAGCAGTGCTCAGGCTCATGGCAGACACCTTGAGCTCCTTGTTTGCCCCCCAGCACCACCAGGACAGCCTGGAGGGACTGGCTGGGGAGAAGGAGCCGTGGCATCGGTCCCCCCAGTTCTTGCATCTCGTGCAGCAGTCAGAGAGCCCCTTCGAGCCCCAGTTCACCTGTCCTGAGCTCAGCTCTTCCAGCGTACTCACTAAATAGACACTCTCCCATCTCAAGGGAGAGCACAGCAAAGGCGTTCAGGGCTGATGACCGAGGATCACGTGCAAGCGGGTCCCTCAAACCCTTCCATTGAAGTAGGTATGATAAAAACCAAGCATATACTACAAACAAAGCAGGCTCCCAACATACCTCCGCACAGAAAAAAGTAGCAGGCACCTGCCAAGGAGGACGTGTCGTTACCTCCTGCCCTCTGCAGGGCCCACCAGCGGGACGGGACGGGAAGGCAATAAACAAAGCGAGCCTTTTCTCCTCGCAGCCCGCGAGTCAGAAAGCCTATTAGAGTCCCCGCGTCAGAAATCCATACTTGATTATATCACAACGAGTGGAATTGAGAAAAATGACAGCCCCGTTTAAAGCTGCCATCTTCGGTTATGTGTGATAAGAGGCACAGCGTGGTGGCTGGGCCGGGTGGGTGGGGAGGAGAAAAGGGGGAGAAAGCATTTGCAAGCGGAGTTACATGGAAATTAAAATAAAATGTCATCACGCTGGGAGGAGACTAGGGCACAGAGGCTACTCCTCAGCAAGAGATGCATTGGTGGTTATTTATTAGCCTACGCCAGAGCCGCGCCGCGATGAACGTACGTCAGCTGCAATTTCTGACATTGCGGAGACGTCTGCTGGGGTGGGGAAGGGGAGGGAGGGGCAGGGCGGCCGCCCACAGCTGCTCTGCAAACCCCATCCTTCCAGGAAAATGGGAGCGATGAGCCTTTCCTTGTTAAACACGTATTTACCAGGTTAATGAGTTAATTCTGCCCAGCTCTCAGCCAGCATCCTCAGCACAGCAGGAGAAGCTGGGGAGCTCCCTGCCATGGGGGGACCCCATCAGCCTCACGCTGTCCAAGGAGCAGGACCTCGCCTGAGGTTGTGGGGTTGATCGGAGGCAGAACATTCATGGGACTCGATCCCCAAACTTTAAAACCCACCTGAAAGGAGCTCCATCATAATCCCAGCCAAGTGATGCTGGCAGAAACACCCCCAGATGCACGGGGGAACTGGAGGTGGGAAGGGAAAGGTGGCAGGGACGGGGCAGGGACTGTCGCTCACAGCTGAGCTGCTGAAGCTTAAAGGGTCTGTCTCCTTCTGATCGGTTAACTACTGATCCTAAATTCTGCACGTACCAGAAGAAATGGAATTTTAACTAGATTTTAATTACTTGTTTGTTCTTGGCAGGAGCAACTCAGCGCGGAGCGATGCATGCGCAAGTTTGTTTATGTTCGTGCAGAACACTGCATCTCCAGCAGCCTTGCGAAGGGAGAGAGGGGGCAGGGAGAGGCAGCTCTAATTGTTTTATCCTTTTGGCTGCTGTTGTTGAGCTGACAGGAGACCAGGACTGAAATTCTCATCCCATTCAGCATTGTACAGAGCACATTGCAAAGTCCCAAGTTGGGAATAAAAGGGCGTCCCATTGAGCTCGCCTTCTGCAACACCTGAGAAATGGGGGCTTGGAGCTGCAAAGCTCCTCCTGGGGGCTCCCCCCCCAAAGCTGATGCAAGAGCAAGGGTGCCTGAGAGCCCCCATGCAAGGCAGCAGCACCCTGAGGACCTCCTGGTTCCCTGGGGAGCACCGAGCCGTGCCCCAGGAGGCAGCCAGCAGGGCTGGGGGTTCAGCAATGGGAACCGAAGGCACCGAGCTGACACGGGGTGAAAAAGAAAATAAATGTCCGGCACATTTGTGTTTAAATAGGGAAAGAAAATATTTTTATGAGTCATTCGCTGTTCTTCTGTAACTAGGCGCGTTTGCATGCAAATAATGAAGGACGTAAATGGCTATAAAGTAAGTCGCTTACCATATGAACTCGGTAGAGAATGCTAATTCCCAAAGTCATGAATGGCTTAGAGAAATCAATCACCTTCTCCCGCTCCGCGGTAATCGTCAGCCCCGCCACTGCCAAATCGGCTTTCTGGAGAGAGAGGAGAACAGAGATGAGGACCCTGAGCCTGGGAAAAGGCAGGGAAGGGGGCACAGCACACCCAGTGCCACGCACCCATTGTTGGAAGGTGGGTGTCCCATCCCGACAGGACGGGGTGTGTTGCTGCAGGGCAAGACGTGGCTCTGGGGAAAGCAACAGGAGTTTTCCTGGTGATGTCCGTGCTCACCCAGTGTGTGTTTCACCAAGACACCGCAATGTGTAACCCACCTCGTGCTCCACACCACTTTTTGCATCTCTGTAGCTGTGGGTTGCAGCTTCCCTCTTCCACAGCTCCCGTTTAACACAGCCGCCCCCTTCCAGACAAGGCTGTTGCTTGCAAGCACCGTAGGTAGGAAATCACAACAAAGCACCGTTATCGCTCACAAACCCCAAATCATGAAGTTTACAAGCCTGCCAAACCCAGACTCCCAAAATTGCAGCTCAGACTCCAAAAAATTCCGAGGACTGGCGTAAAAAATTCCAGATTGCCTTGCAAACCAAATGAGACTGGGGGGGGAGGTGTTTAGAATTTATTCCACTGTTAATACCCTTGTAATATAGATAAGGAATTTGAATTTTAAATATTATATTTATTACTGTAGCTCTTTTAATGTCGGTAATTGCTTTCTATAAAAATGAAACCTCCTCCATTCTCTTATACATTTGTTTGCCTGCTTTGCAGGATGGCAATTATGCATGTAGAAAGAAAGAAAAAGGGGAGGAGGGGGGGGAAGAAAAGCTATTTGCACACGTTGTCCCCGAGTTTCATAAGGTCTGTGCAGAAGCTAAGGCACCATCAGGCCTGAAGACCCGATAAAATATGCGGCTTATCTCCCTGGATCCATGCCCTACTTGCAAATGCACCACTCAAAGGCAAATTTGCTGGTGCACCGCTCATGCCACGCTCTCTGCCCCTGCCGCTCTCGCTTCTTTTCTCCTGAAGAAAAGCAGGGCCAAGTGCCTCCTGGCTGAGGTTTGCCCACGTCTTTCACTCCTGCAGCCCCAAAACCACTTTGAGGCAGATGGGGAGGACGGGTCAATAAAAGGTAGGAGCTGCAGGAGCAAAGGGCAGCCTAGAGGAAGGAGGAAAGGGGAAAAAAAGGAGAGGGGATCGGCAAGCCTGCCCACCAGCAGGTAAGGGGCACAGAGAAGGTGATATTTCATAGCCTGTGCAGGACGGCTTTATTGGACAAGCCCACTGCTGGATTTTAGCAATTGTTTCCCAGCAGCTATTACAGGTTCCTGGGAGGTGCAGGCGGGAGTGAATTATGAGCTGGGGAGGATTTCTGCCTAGCCAGACGTTTACCCACAGGGTTTTTAAAAGGCACCAGCCATCATAGCATCATGTGTGAGCAGTTGAGCCCTATGTAAACACCAGGAGATGACAAAGATGGGATCAATTCATCTGTGGAACATGGCACGTGAGGAATTTTATCTGCAGGGAAAGCCTCAAGCTTCCTAAAGCTCTCCTGTGTATGTTAAAAGGGTTTGCAGGTACCATTGTCCTGGGGAGAGCTCTGCCAGCAAAGCCCCTGGTGACGATACAGCTCATCCTGACAACAGATTTCCTCTCCCAGTTTTCCAAAAAGTGCCACGGAGTGCCAAAGGATGGGGCTGGAGCACCTGGAGAACATCCCATGGGCTTTCACAGGGTGCACCTGCTGCCTGTGCTGAATGGTGTGAAGGCAATTAGAGCCCGTTTCCCTCTGCTCTTTCCCTGCCTGCTCAACTTTTGTCCTCCCAGAGGCTAGCACCAGAGCCCCAGCCACTTGCAGGCTGCTGTTACCTCCGCACACCCACGCTCGCCTCCTCCTTTGGCAGCTGCTTCCTGCAGCAGAGACCCTGCTGCTGGCGGCTTCGTCTGCGGCTCCGCTCCGTCAGGCTCCCTTCTCCCTCTCCCTTCCATGCTCAGAAGTCAGGCAACTTCAGGGCTGCTTTCTGACAGCAAGAAACTTTGATCTGGGAACGGCACGCATCCATTTCATGCTTTCGCCTTCGCTTCCCGATGCTCACCCAACTCGTGTGATTCACCGGGGTCAGCGTATCTTGGTTACAGGCAGTGCCGCAGACCTCGGCGCTCTCCTCCCCTCCCCACCTGAGCACGGGTAGGAGTTAGCGTTTGATAGCCTGAATAATGCATTTGGGGGATAAAGGGGTTTTGTTTCGTGTTTCTGTGCTCCATCCGCATCCCAGCTCTGGGGAAAGGGAAACCAGGAGGCGAAGGATGAGGGGAAGAGGGGCAAACGCTGTACAATTTTCAGCCTTCAGCTCAGTTGCAGCTATAAATGTCAGCATGAAATCGGCTTAGAAAAAGACCCAGAGCATTTTGGGAGTAGAAACAGGAGCTCCTTGAACAAAGCACCGCTCAGACAAGGCCAAAACTCTCACTGGGCGAGAGGGAGCCCAGGTGGGCTGGCGTCGGGGATAAAAGCATGAGCTGCCACGACCATACCTGGCGTTAACTGTGGAATCTGCCAGCATCAGCAGACTGGAATGATGTTAAACACGGAGGCTGAGCCGGGCTCCTGAGGAGGAACAACAATTAAAGCAGCCTTACGAAGGAAATTGCGGGGACTGCCAGTCCGGAGGAGGCAGCCGCCTCCTCGCTGCAGATGCTGACAAGGCTCATCTGGAGGCTAATGGTGATGAATGGGGCCTGACGTCAGGCGCAGCCCGGCCAGGAACGATCCTGACGAAATTCCTGAGACACCAGGGCCTGAGTGGGTGGCCCTGCTGCAGCCCTGCTGCCACCCACGAGCCTCCTGCCAGCAGGGAGAGTCTGAGCAGCTCCAGGGTTTGGGCTTCGGTGTGAAACACACACCTGGAGAATGGCTCTGGGAGCACAATCCTGAGATTTCATGCAGGAGGATGAGTCCTTGACTTTAACAGCACCTTGGCTCCTAAATCCCCTGGGAGCACGAGTGCCCTCCTCGCCAGCACTGCCAACAGCACGCACTGTGGCCAAGGGCCAAGTCCCCTTGCCATGAGACCTGTCCTGTGGCACGGTTCAGTCACTGGATTGATGCACAGACTGCCCATCTGATCCGGGAGGAGCTATTTTGGGTTGTGCAGGCAGCCAGGGATGCACATTCTTGCATTTAAAACCAGGGTCAGGTGAGGGTCACTCAAACCTGTGTTTTTTTGAGGATGTCTGTGAATTCTGCCGTATGCAAAGTGACAGCCTGAAAGCCCCAGAGGCTGCCACCCTCCATTAGAGGATCAGTAATGAGCGCAGACCCGTCACCCACACACAGCTTTTTCTCGCTGAACACCAACACCCACTGCAGGACTCTGCCAATTTTGGAAGAATTTCTCCCTCTTATCCCCTTCCTCCATCCCCTATCCTTGGAGCAGCTGAGGAGAGGGGCTCAGAGCACAAAGCACCTCCCCTGGGTACGGCAGCGGAGCTGGAAAAGCCTCACCCCAAAGCCTTGAAGTCCTTTCAGCTCTTGGTGCTGGGGCTTCAGAGCAGGAGGCACAAGGTGCACAGGGGTGTGCTGCCCTTCAGGTGAGTGTGCTGGGGGGGGACATAGGCAGCTGGTGCTCAACTGGACAAGGCACTGATCCAGCTCTCAGAAGGAGGCTCTGGGAAGCCTCACAGCAAAACCCCAGCATCACATTCCTGCTGGTAAAGCCTCCTGGCAAAACCACACCATCTTCTGTCAGCTTAACTCTGTTCCCCGGGGGCAGCCCCAAGGTGGGTGACGGCAGGCGCTGCTGCTGCAGGCGCTCCCGGGCACAAACGCAGCTCCTTGGGGGGGAGCAAAGGGTGCTGAGCACCAGCAGTATGCTGAGAGGCGACGTACAGGCACCAAGCACAGCCACCAAGGCGCTCTGCTACCCAGACAGCGATTACAGCCATGGTGGAACAAAGAGAGAGCTGTCACATCGCCTGGAAAATACACTCGTTGGCTTGTAGCTGACTAGCGAATTCATTCCGGCTCGAGGACGTGCTGGGGAAGAGAAAGGGAAGACAAGACAACCATCAGGGAGTCAAAGCCAGGCTCTGTACCATGGCAGGAAGAAGTGAGACGTAATTCTTTTTGTGCTGTTGTCCCCTGAAGGCTCCAAAGGCAAACAATAGGCGAGAGGAAGATTTGCTGTTTCCCCTTGTTTGCTTGTTATGGATAGTAGGCGTGTAAGGTGTCAGCCCGGCTGCTGGAGACTGAAGTTTTCTGTGCCAGACCCAGCGGGGAAGCCTGCTCCATCCCAAGAGTGGCTTTGCTGCCCTGCTCACTTGAGGGATAGGAACAGTGCTGAGCCATCCTGCCCCGCGTGCACACAGCGACCAGTTATCTTGGCGGTTTCCAAATTTTTAACATCTTCATTAAGGAAGGGGTTCGAGTCCTTCCAGGTGACTTCTCCCAGGCTGCATCTCCCTCACCTGACCACGACACTTACGGGGTTCCCAATCCAAGTGCGAGTCCGGCTGCTGACCCCAACCCAGGACCTCTGCAGCTCCTCCAGTAACCCCCCAGCCATCCCATTCCTCATGCTCCTCAGCTCTTAATCGGTTTTGCGAGCGGGTCGATCACATTCATGAATCTTATCGACTTGTGAATTTGGGTCAGCAACAAATGGATGTTTGCGCAGAAACCATCTCACTCGTATCACAGCGCACAATTAGCTGTAAGAATTTTCAACACTTAGGAATAAATCAATGGCTGGTCAATCCAGAAGCAGTAATATGAAATATTTTTCGGGGTGAGGAAGGAATCCCTACCTTACACTAACACAGCACTGCACGAAGAGTCAGACGCAAGCTTTCCTTTGGGCTAGGATTTGGGATGCTTCTGAAGGGCCTGGACAGAGCAAAGCAGAGAACGCCTGTTCTCATCTCTGATTTCTGATTCAGCCTCACACAGATTTGCCAGCTCTGTTCTGCTGAAGCAGAAATAAAAATCTTCCTAAATAAAGCTGGAGCTGAAAGAGAAACAAATTGTTTCTTTGCAAAGACAAAGTTAAAACACTGATCGCTACCAAAAGAGCCCTCCAGGAGCTCCCACTTCACGGGGAGGTGCCGCCAGGGCCAGCAGGCCAAAAACCCGATGGCTGTTCCCTTCCTTTGCCCGCCCAGATCACACATCACGCGCTGCTCCGCGCACCTTC
This sequence comes from Nettapus auritus, assembly GCA_011076525.1. Taxonomy (NCBI): domain Eukaryota; kingdom Metazoa; phylum Chordata; class Aves; order Anseriformes; family Anatidae; genus Nettapus; species Nettapus auritus. The sequence goes on from CM021788.1 coordinate 4,302,781, forward strand.
CTTCTTGCCTCCCAGAAAAAACACTAAAGAACCGTTTCACACATAGTTGTGTGTGCAGATACACAGAAAGAGAGGTGGATAAAAACAATGCCAATAGCCCAGAGCATTTGCAAACAGTCGTAGGAGCAATCTCAGCTAGCGCCGAGCTCGCGCTGTGCCGGGAAGGGTGACCCAGGAGGTGGCATCAGTTGAACGGGGACCTGAGCACGTATCCTGCCCCTCAGCACCTCGCTCAGCCCCAGAGCTGTCCCACCTGGCTCAGGACACTCAATTGAAGCTGCTAAGGGAGGAGGGAGCATCATGCGGATCCCCTTTGCCTGCTGAGGGAGACGCAGCAGGATGCTGGTGGCATCACCGAGAGATGCTCACCCCAGAGGGATGGAATCGGGTCCTCATTCCTCCGCTTTGCAGCGGGACATGCAGCTGCTGTACGGGTAATGATGGGGTGGCTCGGGTGCTCCTCTGGCACGGCGCTGAGGATTACCACAAACACACCTCCCCGCGGATTTGCCACCAGCTGAGAAGCTGTCACCGGGTTCTCGCAGGCACGTCGGTAATGACAAGGCAGCGCGGAACCCAGCGAGGAGGAATCGGTTTAAATGGCATCAATCTTAATGTTAGCTTTGGCTAAGCCTGCTTTACTAAGGATCTCGGAGCATTTCATCAACTGTGTTTAAGCTCTGGGATCCCCGGGGAAGGAGCACCTTTAGCTGCGGAGGAAAACAGAGCAGGGAGGGCGGCACAGGAGCAAGAAGTTGTCAGACCCAGCAAAAGCAGGCAGCTCTCGGGCTACATCACTGCCATGGAGAGGAATGTGAACAGAGCTTGATCCATGCACAGCGAGCAAGCAAAAACTGATCCTCTCCAAAAACAATACCGAAAGTTGAGGTGCTGAAATGAATCTGCCCAAGCTTTCCTAAGTAGAAGTGGGATTCTTACCCCCTTCCCTCCCCTTTTTGCAAGTTTGCTTTGATTTCTACTGCCCACCCTGCCGGTACCTGCACATTTTCCTGTGTCAAGTTTCCATTATTTTTTTCCACTGTGGAAAAAAGTAACCAAACACCACTCGGTGCGGAGCAGGGATCTCAGAGTGCAGGCAAAGCAAACGGCCTTGAGAGCGCCCAGGGGCACTAGCACCCGCCGTGACTTCACACACTGTCAACACTGACACAACAAACACATTTACAACCAGGAGAAAGCACTGAAGAGGGATCCTCCGGTCAGAGCCTCGCGCTCAGACTAAAACCCCCATCCATCCTTATCATCCTGGAGCACTTAATAAAGCATGAGGCTTTGCCGTTGCCAAGTCCCACTAGAGCACAGCTAAAAGGAGCAGTTAATTCACTTACCCGAGCAATCAGCTCCCCGACCATCCCTGTCCATGTGCCGTTTGCCTCCGGGACTCCATACACCCCGTCACCGACCAGGTGGATCTTATAGTTGAAGCGCAGGATCTCGGCCAGCTCCTGCAGCATGTCCACGCAGAAGCCCTCGTAGCGGTCGTTGCCTTCCAGCTCCTGATGGTTCCACTTCAGCATTAAGTACGGGTTTTCCTGCATCGAAACTGGGCAGCTGTCATTCCCATCTTAGCCGGGGCGTCCCAGCAGAACGGCGCAGCGGGGAGGTGGCTCCCTGCCGGGGCTGGGATGCAAAAGCTCTGATATGGGGCACCTGGGCAACTTCTCCAGCTCGGCCTCTCTTTCAGCAAACTTAGTGGGATGTAAGGGAATAGCGCCTGGAGTGCTTCAGGGTTTTGAGGGTCTTCCAGCAGAAGTGCTGGAAAAAATCATGGGTACCAGCCCAGTACCAGACAGGGAACTTTTATAAGGGTAGTTGCCTGTATTGCCTGTACCTGTGAGGTCTTGGTTCATAGAAGTTGCACCCATCTTAGCCAATTTTAGTAATTTTTATGGGGAGATGGGACAACTGTCCCTTCCAACTTACCAGCTGTACACAGAACAAGAACATCATTCACAGATGAATGTAAAATGGCAACTTATCCCCATTCCAGCCCTCTCCCCAGCTGCTTCTGAACTCATCAAATATCATTTCCATATGAAACATCAACTTGAGTTTAATTACACTGTCATGAATTGTCCTCAGTGCTGTAATTAGAGATTTGATCGTCTGTTCTTTATGAAATCAGTGTGCAACACTGCATGCTGGGGGCAGAGGGGGGTAGGAGGAGAGGATAATATTGCAGCTGACTGACACCCCTAAGCACTGGGCTGGTGACGAGCTAACGGGAACTGTAGGTGACCCCCTCACTTACCAGGATGGTGGTGACAATGAGAGTGGTGTTGAACAGACTGTCGGATATGTTGGAGGAGAAGATCCTGTTGTCCATGCTGAGTCCTTCAGAAACGTGCCAGTGGCCGATCTGGAGAGAGAAAACAGCACAATAATGAAATTTACAGGACAAATCACTGTACGCTCCCACCATATGGCTCCGGTGACTGACAACCATCCGGCTGGCCCTGTAAAAGGTATTTATGAACACTCCATTACTGAGCATGCAGATCAGGATCCTGCTCCATTATGACCACTAGAAGAGCCTTTTTTTTGTCTCATTTGTAGACCTGCAGCTGAGGGAGGCCAGCTCACTCTGCCTGAGACCCTTTCCTCTCTCCTTTTTCTTCTGCAGATCCTCTCTGATCCCATCAGGTCCCAGCCCACCACCTGAAGAGCTGCCCCAGCCGAAGTCCTCCAACACTGCTGAAGTACAGCCCAGAGAGGTGGTGGCTGACCCCAAAATGCACACGTGCTAAAGGCACTCACTGCAGCAAGGAGCTCTGAGGGTGCTGTGAGCACCTCTGGGGCTGCACCCAGCATGGGGGCGCTGAGCCCCTGACGGGGGACAGAGGCACGGTGACGGCTGTACTGGAGCAGGTCTTGGGCATCCTGTTCTCTTGACAGCTGCTTGTGGCTTAACTTGCATCACGCTCCTAGCGGCACGGTCACACTGCAGGGCAGGACTCGTATCTGGGAACAAAAGTCTCAAACTGGGAATTTACCACTCACTTCTCGGACACGGAGCTCACCCAGCTCGGCACCAAGGCTCCTGCAGCGGCTGCTGAACAAAACCCCCTCTGCTCTAACTGCCTCTCTGAGCCTGGGAGCAGTCATAAACATCGCCTCGTTGTTTTTCTCCCCCCTAGACTTCGCAAGCAGAGATCAGTGACAGATTAACTTTAATTTGAACAGCCTTCGCTCTTCTCAGATCCCTCCCTCCCCTGCTGGCATATCGAGACTAATTGACTGCTTCCTCCTCTGACAGCGCAATGGATTTGACCTTGCTTTGAACACAGCAACAAAACCAAGCCCTCCGTGTGCCGGGGTCCTTCCACCCCATCCTGGCTCGTTTGACTGTCCCCTCGCAGGGTGACAATGCCACTAATTGTCTCCTCGCGCTGATCCACATCTGAAGTTTGACGTGTCAGAAGATGGCTGGGAACCTCACATCTCCCCCTCTCCTGCAAGACGGATGTCAAGGTGATTTTAATCATCTCTATCTACGTATAGAGAGCCTCGGAAAAAACACAAAACATATTCATCTGCAGAGCGTGTTAAGGGATAATCAAACGCTCTGCCTGGACGTGGTTATGATGGTTGCGTTGTTAAGGCTCGGGACTAGAACTTAGGAGTTTTTAGGACGCGGGAGTTTTTAGGGGAGGCTGTGATTGGTCTGTAAAAATACAGCAGGTGGAGGAGGCCCGTACAAAAAGAGGAGGAACAGCTCTCGAAGCTAAAACGATAGCGTTAGCGCAAAAATAAACAAGATCGAAAGCAGCCAGAAATAAACAGGCTGAAAAATCCCAAAGAGGACTTCCAATGATGGGAGGAGCTGAAGAGACAATGGCAGAGCTCTCCCAAGAGAGCAGCGAGGGCAACACGGCTACCTGGCTGCGATTTGGAGCTCGACGCCTTTGTGAGAGGGATTATACCACCTGGTGGCAGGTGGCAGCCCATGGCTTGGATGGAGAAAGCTCTGCACGTTCCCCCTGCAGACCCCAGAGTATCACCTCAGCACCTTCTGTGCTCAGCCTCGCTCTGCCCATCCTGCAGGAGCCCTTTCTTGATATAAGCCCTTGTGGTCAGCAGGAAGCAAACGCCCCGTTTCAGTGCAAACCAGCCCAAAAAGCAGCTGCCGGAGCCTGGGACAAGCAAGGAATTGACAGTGCCCCATCCCCACAGGCAGGCGAGGCCCCTCAGATCAGCTGCCCTGCAAAAGCCATTGCTGGGATCGGTGGCACTTAAAGATTTCTTATCTCCGGAGAAAATTATCAGCAGTTAAAGCAATGTGCGGCTTGCTCCTTTAATCCTTCAGCTGCTCCGCTCAGACACGGCCACGTTAATGATGCCTGGGCTCGCCAGCTCCTCGTGGCACAGGATGACAAAATGCCCCCCGCACTAATGATCTTAATGAAGTCTGCTGCTCAGTGCCCCGCAGGCCCAAACGGCAGTGAGAGACAGCATGGCAAGCCCTCTCCATAAACTTCAGCAGCCCCTAATTCTTTTACCTAAGAATTAAAGTAAAGCCAGCCTTGAATGTGGATGTCTGACACCAGGCAGGTCTCCAGAGCAGCGAGCCCAGCTCTCCTCTGGGCTACGATTAGCAAGCACTGTCCTGAGGATCGCATCCATCACCTCCCCTCCTCTGTGGCCCCAGGGAAAGGAAGGAGCAGGAGCTGCTCCCATTTCTCACCAGGCCTACACTTGGAGATCCTTGTGGGCACTGAGGGGAAGGGACTGTGCCAGGAGGAGACGTAATTAAGTGGGTACTCGGCACACGGTGCCTCCATCAGCCCAGAGAGGAAGGAATTAGTGTCTGGAGAGAGGGGTGGAAAAGGGAATAGAGCAAACAAATAAAGGAAAACCCTCAGAGGGTGCTGCGCAAAGATGCCAGGTGGCCGGCACTCCTGAAGGACACTGCAGCCAGAGCTGGGGACAATTTGCCCCTCGTGGGGCTCCGGCTCCCCCTTCCTCTCCTCTTGCTTTCCCTGGGGCCAGGCAAGTCCCAGCCCCTCTTCATCCCCTCTTGTTGAGCTGCCAAACCTCAGCTCGGCATTCAGCGCAAATCGCTGCCCGGAAGCCTGAGCGATGCTTTTTGTATGGGCAAAGAAAGGGAGAAAATAAAAAGATGACATTTACCGACTCAGTCCTTGTCAGATCTATGGATCACTGACACATTAATGAGCCTGTGCTTTATCGGGCATTCTGTGAGCAGAGAGCAGCTTTCATATGGCTGGGGAAAAATTTCCACTAGTTAAGCTAAATCAGGAAAAAACACGTTCAGCGCATTACATAAATGTATTAAGAATTGGATGTCAAAAAGCCCAGTCTCTCCTTGCCCAAAAGCAACAGCAAATTTTAAAATCTAAGTGTCTCTAATTTGTTTGCTGGCTGAGATCTGGATCAGCTTCAAGATTCGGTGAATTCTCTATCAAAGCTGATGAGCTGGAAGTCCCTGTGGCTTCGGTGGATGGAAGGAGCGAGCATGGGGGAGAGAAAGAGAGAGAAGTGGGCAGAGAGCGTGAGCTTGATTAAAAATAAGAAGGGAATAGGAGCATTTCAAATGAGAGCCTGGACAAATCAGCTAATATAACCCTCGGGAACAAGATTGCCCCCAGGATGTGAATGCCTGTTCCTTACCCTGTCCCCTCGCGATGGGTTTAATTAAATGATTTCTAATGATTTATTTAGTTATTTTCATTCCAGGAAGCCTGTTTGGCGAGCAGAAGATAACCACCTATGGCGTGGTGGAGAGGCTGCAGCCTCCAGGGCTTTGGCTTCCCTCTGCAGCCATGGAAGAGATTGCAGCAGCGTCTGGGGCCTCCATCCCAGCTGGAAACGGGGTGAGAGCCCCTAAAACCTGCGAGCAGGTCCCACGTGGCTCTGCTGCTAGGCGAGATCCTCCGTGGGGGTGCCTGAGAAGGGGAGAGCAGGCAGCAGAAAGGCTGCTGTGGGCAGATGGAGCGGGTTTTAGGCAGCAAAACTCCTGATGGAGAGGGCTCGCAGCCACCAAACACTCCCAGCAGGCAGCTGCACGCACCAAGGGACTGTCCTGCCGTTCCGGCGCCGTGTCGCTGTGACTCACAGCAATTTATCACCATCACTCTCTGACGGGAAATTTGAAAACACTCCGCTCCAGCCCAGGCTTCCTGCGTACCTCCGAAATGTGAAGCTGCTTGTTTACTAACCTCGTGCATGCAACAGATCACAAATGGTTTTCCCCTTTCAGATTGGGTTTGTGGAGAAAGAGCTGAGATATTTGTCTTTTAGGGGCCAGGTCTGGTTTTGTTGGGATGCCCCCCAGCACCCCACGGCATCGCTCGTCCTGCCTCCCTGCTGCACTCCGTCACCACAGGGTAAAGGGGAGAGAAGAGGCACAAGGGGGTCTGCAGCCCTCCCACCACAGAGGATTGGGAACCAGCACCAACCTTCAACCCCAAAGCAAGTCTGCAAGCTAGGAAAAGGGGTAGTAGGGACAGCACAAAGTGACCCAGCACCACCTGAAGCACAGGCAGAGACCTCGCAGACAGGGGAGATCCTCTCTCGAGGCAGGGATGCTTAGTGATGGGAAGGAAAAGCCATCGTTTCTGTCACCCAAGTGAGGAGCTGAGCTACATCAGCAGGGCTGCCAGGGGTAATGCAGCTCTCAGAGCTCTTGTGAAGCTCTCGGAGCAGCGCTGCTCCAGGAGGACCTGCACATTTAACACCAACTCCCTGCCCCGTTCGAGCACGTGGAAAATGCAGCAGGCGTAGCGAGGCTTACAGCATTTGCTCCCCTTGCCTGAGCTGAACGTAGGCTCCTGTTAATGCAGACGGGCTTGGATCTGTCACTTTTACTCAGAGCGTGATGGGCTTGGGTAATGATTCAAAGGGCACTGGTGCTCCAAGAGATCCCGCTGCGGGGAGGATGCCATCCTGAGCCCTGCTCACTCGGAGCCAGCTAAAGGCAGCATCAAAGCTGAGCTGTCACTTGACAGGTAAGGACAGGCAGGCAGCATGCTGCCGAGGCTAAAGCTCACTGCTGCCAGACCAGAAGATTTCCTAAAGCCAGAACGCTCTGCTGGCGTGGGGCAGGACAGTATGACACAACAGCTTTTGTTCTCTGCCAGCATCTAGGGGAAACAGCAATCTCTGAGAAAAGGGCAGGTGTAGCGCTGTCAGCATGGAAATAAGAGACAAAAAGTCTCTTTCAAGGGCTTCCATTTTTTTTTTCCCTTTTTCCTGAAGGAGGCTTGGATTTACCAGTAAAAGCCTAATTCCTTGGACTCGTGTCACGTAATCTCAACAGTTTGCTATCAGTGGCACCAAGCTCCGGCCCCCACAGCATCCTTAACTTTGACTGAAGCCAGAAGACATCACTTGAACAGAAAGAGGGTAACGGGTAGAAAAAGGAGCAATGCAGTGAGGAATCTACAAGCACTGAGCCAAAAAGCAAACGAGAGCCTGAGAACAAAAGCTTGTTGCTTGCTGAACACCTCCTCTTGCCAAGGGCTGGGTCTGTCCCCCTTCACCCACGATATCCTGAGCTGAACCCCTGGAAGGATGCACCCAGCCTGTCCCCAGCAGCCCGCACCGCCTCCCTTACCTGTCGGAAGCCACCGCGTGTGTGCTGCAGGATTTTCAGGGCGTAGTTGGACCGCTGGCCTTTGCTGTTGAATTCGATGTGGCCGGTGAGACCTTCCAATTCTACCTGTCCAAGAGAGAGTGAGTTACAGCGCCCGTCGAGGCGGGCACGCGCCCAGGCACCCTCCCGGCAGCGATGGCACAAGGCGAGCGAGCTTCTCAGCCCCAAGGGCAAGCTCCTGAGCCTCCTGTTAGCAAAGCAGGGGGAATCCGAAGAGCTTTCTTGTCTCTGACTAAGGCTTCACGTACATGGACTGAAGCAGCACAAGGTTCAGGTTCAGCTGATCCTTCCTCCGGCAAAAAAAAACCCTCATGAAATTTCCTCGTCTCGTGGTATTTCAGCTGCACCCCAAACTGACTCAAAACCCACGCTCGTTCTGCGTGGCCCAGCTCAGCTCTGAGGGTGAGATCAATAAACTCAGCTATGTGGGGCCCGATCCTGCGTGGGGCCAGGCTGGGTCGGTCCCAGAGAGCACAGTGCTGGCTTCAAAGGGGCTCAGAACCCTTCGCAGGCAGCTCACCTCTGGCCACAGTCTCTAAGCAGTTGTACCGCACGACCTCGTGTCAGCTCGAGTTCACTCAAAACAGAACTCATATCCCTTAGAAACATTCACACTTAAAAAAATTATTCATTGAACTCCATTTTTTTTTTTCCAGCAAAACCTGAAAAATGGGGTTTTCATGTACTTTTAAGGCTAGCGCCAAACCAGTCCTCAGATCTCCTCTCTTTTCACTGCCAGTGCTGCCTTCAAACAGACCGAAGCTCTGTGCTCCAGACCTGTCCCAGCCTGCACGTGCCTGCCCCTCGCTGCCGGCGAGCTCCAGCCCCGCTCACCATGCGCAGGTAGTTCATCAGGCTGGTGCCGTGCTGCCAGATCTGGGCAGAGCCGCAGGACAGGGGCTTCACGCCGATCTCCTGGCTCCGGTTCAGCTCCTGCACGGCGCTCACCACGGCGTACACGGCGTCGAACAGCAGGGCGGAGGAGAGCTGCGGGGGAAAGGAAGAAAAAGAAACTCACTTTTGCTAACCAAGCTCTGTTTTTTGGTCCTTTGGTGACACCTGTTCACTCTGCTGCCTGAGGGGAACACCGTACCCACAGGAGGAAACACAACTGGGCTGCATCAGCCATCATTAGGGGCCAGAGGATCCTCCCTCCAGCACTGCTGTGAGTGGCAGGTCCGTGAGAAATGAGGATTTGCTAGAGCTGTTTCCCAAACAACATCGTCTTGGCTTTCTGGTGCAACAGAGACCATCTTGTCCCATATCACTGCCTCCAGCATCCTGCTGGCTGTCACCTGCACTGCAGTGGCGTTGCTGAAGCAATGTCCAGCATCACGCAGCTCGCTCCCTCGCCTTCCCACCTTTGCTTGGTTTGCCTTTAATCAGATTTCCTTGTCCATCCAGCCGCACAGACAGTGTCTTTTGCCCACGCACCACAATTCTGAGGGTTTTGATCTAGTCAATAATTGGCCGTTTTCTCCCTTGTGTTCACTGGTGTGGCTAAGATCTCACTTCTAATTATTGTCACCTCCTGACTGCTGGAATTAAGCTGTTGCAGCTCGTTACTGCCAAGGCTACAATTTCCTTGTGGCTACTTCCCAGAGCATCCTTTGCTGTCGCAGCTCTGGCCGTGGGCTGGTCCAGCCGGGAGTTCCTGTCCCCTGCCCTGCCCTCTTGGTGACTTTGAGCAGCTCAACTGCAGCCTTGTGCCCTGGTCCTCCTCCGAATCTTGCTCAGCTTTGTTCGCTTGTGCCAGCTGCCCTGCGGGGACAATCTCACCTGGTTCAATCCTCCCCAGGAACCCTGGGCTCCAACCGCACAGCTAATTTGGACAGAGCGAGCCAGACTTAACCCTGCTTGATCTCACGCAGACCAGTGGTGGAACCTCAGCAACCGCAATGGCCCGGGCTTAGGCAGGTAACGAGCAGTGCAAAGCCTTAAAACATACAAGCTGGCAGGAGTAAAAAGGCACGATTCCAGCCTAATGCCGGCAAAACCCCGACCTGCAGCTCTAACGGCACCAGTAATCCCTCCCTTTTCCAGCTCCTCTCCCCTGGTACCGACTCACGTTTGGTCCATCTCTCCTCCTGCACGTACCTGATGTTCCTGCCTTACTCAAAGCATATCTGGGCACCTTCCCGTGAGCCCCGAGCAGTCTTGATCTGACTCTCCAGCCTGTCCTATCCTTGGCCCCCGTTCAGTGAAACTCTTTAGTATACATTTAATTTTAACTATGGACCGAATCCCGTTCCGGTTACAGGACACCAGACACAATTAGGAATTGCTTTCCTGGATCAGGAACCACATTAAAGGCAGTTGGCCAGTCAAAAGTGTTGTGACAGCAAACGCAACCCCTGTGACACCAAAATTTCACCATCTCGTACCAGATCAGGACATTGGCCCTGCATTTGTAATTGTCTCCTGTTGGGTTTTGATTTCCATTTTTCCCGTGCAGTTAATGATCTCTTATTAGCTGCCGAGCGAGAGCCTTGTAAATCTTAGCGAAGCAGTTGACATTATTGATTGGAATATTTCATCCTCAGCCTCGAACAATTTGCTAGGATTTCAGGTGGTCCCTGCGTACTTTTTCAAGCAGTTTAGGGACCGGGGAGGGGGCTGTGATGCAGAAAATCGAGTCATCTCAGTAGGGAGCAAGAAGCCCTCCCATGCCCTCATTGGACCTCTTTTATTGCTGTTGTTAAATCCCTGTGCCAAATTACCTAGCACTGGACTGCAGCACCTCATCTCTGTTCTTCGGTCTCCGGCTTTTTGGGGTAGGTAAATGCCTTCTTGTGTGGTTACCGGGGGGTGACACCGGCTCCCTGCTTCCAGCTGCCTCCTACACGCCAGCAAATCCCAACTTTCTTCACGTCGCCCATAAAACCTCTCACTTCTTTTACGCTCTCATTGTCACCAGCTTTGTCACTGTCACAAAAAGCCAATTTGCCTGCTAACAAATCGATTCTCCTCCTCGCGTTGTCTGATCTGTGCCGATCCCTGTTGGCTTCGTACCGAATCTCTGCAAGGTCACGGCTCTGTGAGGGGCTGCACATGGAGGGCTTGGCATGTGCAGTGTCCCCGTGCCCCATCTCCTCCTCCCCAGTGCCCTACAGCTCCTCACACACCTTCCTCCCAACACCAGATCCCCTCCAGGCACTAACTGTGGGTTAAACGTGGCTAAGTGAAAGACATCCCTTTATTTTCTAGGTACAGAAAACCCCCACACAAAGGCCATGTTTAAAGGCAAGCTGCTCTCCGGGGAAAAGTCAGCACATTCAGCTAGTCCAGGTTTCGCCAGGCTTTTTTTCCCTTTTTCCTAGTAAAACATTGTCATCTGTATCTTTGCCCCAAACATAACACAGAGAATTAAAGCCATTAAAATCCTGTGAAATAGACTTTACAATCTGGATTTTATTCAATGACATAAACACTTAATTACAAACATCTGTTTTAGCCTAAATTCTAATTACCTAATCTAGCCATCTGTAATTTGAATGATTTTCTCTGATTTCCTTTCTTTGCAATGTGATTAATGAGAATGGCATTAGAGCAAGCAGCTCCCTCCTCCTTCCTCAGCTCCCGCAAGATAGCCCTCGGATCCTGGAGCTCACAGGAAACCTCCCTCCTGTCACTTCCAGCTGTTGAGCTTCCTTTTCTCATTTTAGGAAGAGAAACCTGCTTCCTGGGACAAAAAGGGGGATTCTCACAGAGATGCCCTCCAGGACGTGAGACCTGCCAGGCTTCCACCGGCACACTAAAAAAGAAGTGGATTTCCCTGGCAGATGCAGGAGAGGAAACATCCCACCTGGGAATATTTCACGCGTCCTCTTGCTCTGAATATTCACAGTCTGAGATATTTTTCTCATCACCTGGGGCATGGCACTTGCCAAGAGCAGCCACACTAATGAGCTTGGGAAGCCCCGGGGCAGGTCTTGGGATGTCCCCGGGCTGCAGCAGCTGAGGATTGGGGTGGTGCAACCTGGCTGAGCCCCCTCTCCAGATGCATCATCCTCCCTGGCCCACGAGGAAGCGCGCTGTACTGCCCAACATGCTTTAGGAATGAATGAAAAGAACATCCAGCTGGCTTAACGTTGCACTGATGGGTGATTGAGGTTCAGGCTCACAAACCAAACAGCTCCATTCAGCTCGGAACTCATTCACTCTTCCAAAAAAAAAAAAAAAAAAAAAAAAAAAGGGAAAGTGCTGCAATGAGGCATACGCTTGCATCCTTCCTCCTACGGATTTTTCCAGTCGTTTAGGACAACAAAGGGTAAGAAGGAGCAATGAGCTCCGTTATTTCCCCATCACACCTGCAGCACTCCTCTGCCTATTGTCTTCCATTTGCGCTATTAGAAGGAAATCTATTTTTAATGCCCCGGAACAGTCCTGCAACCGGCAGCCAAAGGAAAAGCTGCCTGGTAGCCACCCTACAGAAATGTAGCAGGGCAGGCAGCAGCCGCCTCGGTGCAGGAGGGCTGGGATGGGGGAGCACAGGCTGGTGCCAGGCACGTACTTAGCATGGCCTGAGCATCATGTCAAGCCAATAGGATGTGGACACAAAGGGCAGAAATCTCCTTATTTTCCCCGCTTAAGATCACTTTGTAGTGATAATAAGATTTTCAACGGCACACTGCTGCCGCAGCTTGTCGAAGGGACTTGGAGTTCATTAAAAAAGCTGCAAAAGGTTCCACCGATGGCATTTTCTGCCTCCCTTCCCCCAGCTCCAGCCGCAGCCCCCTGCATCCCAATCTGGCAAAGCTGCTGTGCAAATCCTCTGAGCTTCCAGCAGTCCCTGGGGAAGATTTCGGGGCTGATCTGCACCCATCGGGGAGATGCCAGAGCACGCAGCACAGCACAGCCTCATGGCATCTGCCTAAACCCGAGTCTTTTCCATGCTATGTGCATGCAGAATGCCTCTACCTCTTGCACAAGCCACTTTCCTAAGGTAAACACAGGGATTAATTTCCCCTGGGAAATGCTGAATCGGAGCTGCACCATCCCCTGCACTCACACACAAATACAAATCAAATTCGGATTAGGTTTAATTTAAAGCTGCACAGCCATTCGAGTGCAACCAAGCCCTCTAAAGCTCTCCATCCACCTGGTTCTCTAAGGTCTCTCACCTCAAAGGGTGAGGTTTTCCTTGGTTTTGCCCTCCTCTGCCCCACGGTGCTGATGGACGAGAGCAGCTTCTGACTCACCGAGGCGATGGAAGGGTTTTACTTACTGCAGGGCCAGTGAAAGGAGCGTGGTCGCAGTTCTCCTGCCAGGACTGGTTGAGGCTCTGGACAAACTCTTGGAAGAAAGCGTGAGACTGGTTGAAAATGGAAAACCCCAGGATGTTGACTCGGTCATCCAGCAGGCTGTCCAGGCGCTGGAGGGAAAACTCCTAAAAGCAGCCCAAAACAGAAAGCGGGATCAGGAAAGGAAACAGGCACCAAAAAGTTCAAAACCAGACAATATAATTGAAGGGAAGATGGTGCCATGCAGCCAAAAGCACCTGGACCCACCACCTCCAAAGCTGGGGCTGAAATCCTCCCACCAGCCAGTAAGGAAATCCTGGGTGCTGACCACGACTGGGCTCAGCAGGCTGTTAATGAAGATGTCAGCCAAGTCCAGCACTTCATTTTTCCACAAAAAGACCCCAAATCCTCCAAAGCAGGTTCTGGAAAGTTCATTTCTGAGCCGTGGTTTGTGCAAGCCACACCTGAGCTGTGCTAGCAGGCTTGGCAGAAAGGACATTCCTGCTTCAGCACAGGGAGGGAGGCACCGGGTATTTTTCAGGCAGAGCAGGCAACCTGCTAGGAAGGGCCAGCGGTGCCTCGCTGATGCCTTGCTTCCCCTGCATGGCTTGTGCTCAGCTGAACAAAGAGCCAGGGGCCTTTTCTCTCTTGACAGAGGGTGATGGGAAAGGCAGAGCCAGCTTGCATCCCCGGGGGGTCTCAGGGACGCCCCAGCTCTGCTCTCATCTCCGAGACAAGCGATCCCATGCAGCCGAGAGCCCCAGATGGTGCGAGCACACAGGCACGGGCTGTCCATCCAAACCCCGGCCAGGAGGAATCCCCAGGCCAACAAGACCAGCAGAGTGTGAAGGGCCACGTCTGGAAAGAAATTCATGCCATTTGCTCTTCCTAATTTCCTCTGAGAGCGCCAGACCCCGACCCCAGCCCAGGCTACGGGCATCAGGCACACAGTGACGGCGCCGCACCACCAAGGCAGCAACACCAAGCTCGAGCTGTTAAACCAGGACAGGTTAAACCAGGTCCCATGGAAAGCACCATCCTGCACTGCTGCTCCATGCCACCAGGTGCCCGGAGGAGTTGCCACCTACCAGACAACCCTATGTCCCTGGGGAGGGAGCAAGGTGGCCCAGGACGGTGTTAAAATAAACCACAAGCAAAAAAGGAGAGCTCGATGCCAATGGAAGCGGTTACATGGCAGGACCAGCTTCCTGGAGGAGCGTCCAGCCCTCCCCCTCCTATTAGCAGGAAATAATGGTGCCTTCCTCACTAATTTCTCTTGTGCTAATTGCTAAAATGGAGCGAGAAGGTGGGAGTAATAGTTTCAGAAACTGCTGGGTGCCCAATCTCTTCCATCACTAATATGAATGTCTTTTGGCTCGGTGGACTAGGAGGTCTCAGCGAGTCAAGTCATTTTTTATCTTTCCTGCGTATGTGTGCGTGTAGGAACAATGCCTGTAAATCTCCGAGACACGGAGCTATGAGGCTGTTCCAGCCTGGCAAACTCCCCCGAGAATGCGACCAGCCCCAGGATTAAGTGCATTTTGGACACAACCGCATTAACGTTAGGTAACATGAAATTGCCTGTGAACTATTGATTCATTTGAATGATATTATCCTCCTGCCTGGCTGACAGGTTATCCATTTACCCACGGCATCCTGTCAAGCAGTGCGGAGAGGGCAGATGGCTAATGAGGACCGGGGCCCGAGGAGCTCCTGGATGGAAAAGGAGCAGCAGGAGACGCGCTGCAAAACAGCGGCTCCCCCAGCAGAGCTGCGAGGCAAACAGTGCACAGGGCGAGCGGCCTCCTGAGTGCCCTACACGCGGAAGGAAGATGAGATGCCGTGCACCGAAGAGCCCCAGATCTGTTTGGTGTGAATCCTCACACCAGCTTGTTCCCAGCTCGCGCTGGAGATGGATGCTCATTGCGAGCTTCTGGCTTTTCCTGCAGCCTCCTCTCTCTGCATCTGTCTGCTTCCAGGCAAAGCTCCAGCTGCAGAAAACCCCATTTCTGCTGCAGTCCTGCTCAGAAAGCAACCGTCACCTGCACACAGGGAGCCCCATCCCCGCACTGCTCCTGTCTCTGCTCCACCTCCAGCCCTCTTCTTTCAAGTGTTTTTCCATGAAACATGCACAGGAATGTTTCTGTGGGTCCAGGTGAGAAACAAGCAAACCACACGCTGCCTGTGCAATGAGATGGATAAACTGTCCTTAGGGCACATGCTCCTTTTGCAGTGGGATCAGACAGCTCTGGTAAGGTCAGGCTTGCCACGGAGGGCAAAGGGGTGAGAGCACCCGGCCACCCCCTAGCTGCCAGCTTCTGACCCTGATCATTGTTTCCCTTTCCCACAGGGTCATTCACGCACGCCTGGCACTTCCAAAGCCATGTTCTGCAAATACCAACTCGTTTGTTGTGCACAGCCTGCACCTCCCAGCAGATCCCTTTTCAGATTACCTTTTCAGACTGAGGTAGAGAAATACGGTTCGTGTTTTAGAAATGAGGCTCAGACAGGCAAACGGCTCCATAGAGGGCGCACGGGGATTTGGTGTCAGATCCCAGAATTGCTCATTGAGGTCAACTCAACAGGACACATTGAAGATGGCTTTTACCTAAGCCAGCAAGAATCTTCAACGGCAGAGCTGACACAGAACAATTCCACTCCTCTCCTCTATTCTACTCCCAAGGATTTTTCCCCTCCTTACTCCATAATCATCATCACACGTGACCAGCACTTTGACCCCCATCTTGGGCCAGCTCCCTTATGCCACCAGCGCAACCAGGGGCACAAAGACCATTAAAAAAATGCCTCCAAGCCTAATTTCAGAGGCACAAGCCCCGGCTGCCTGAATTCTCCCCCCTCTCTGACTCTGCTTTTTCAGCGCACCCACCAAAAGTCAATATCCTGTTTCCTGAGATGGCAGAAATGGGGCCCCTGAAGGCCCCCAGCCAAAATTAATGAACTTTTATAGAAGAAAAGTCCCCAGGCTTTGCTCAGATCACGGCAAAGTCTGCGGCAGCACCAAGCAATTACAGTGCAGATTTTCTGACTTCTGCTACAGGGCTGCAACCGCTAAATACGTGCCGTTAAATAACAACACTTAGCGGTTCTATGGCACTCCATATTTTCAAAGCACTAGGCGCACATTAGCTAATTGAATACAAAGGGGTTCCCTGGGAGACGGCGCTGGAGGAGTTATTAGAGGATGAAGTCACTCTCGGGTTGGCGTGCTTCATGCGGCACTCGACCTGCCTTCTCACTTCGCAGCAGCAGACAAAACCTCGGGAGCGACCCGAGCATTTAGATCACTGGGAGAACCTGCCTAATAAAAGCCACCCGGCCAAGCTCGGTAATTCATGATTTTAAAGCCACGAGCTCGGGTTTTGTGGCGTCACCAGCGGTGAGTTACAGCTGGGAGATTTACATGCGTTACATCCGTTAGAAGCACAAAGCCGCGGGGCGCGGGCACTTCGCTCCATGCCCACTTTGTGCCGGCCCTGTGATAGCAGCAGCAACACTCCAGGGGCACCTGCCAGGTGGTTTTGTGCCCATTGTACAGAGGAGGAAACTGAGGTGCTGAGCAAAAACCAGCAAGCAGTGAAAAACCTGACAGCAGGACTCAGCCTCATGGAGACGGGGATTAGCAACCTGCCATTTGAAAGCACCAAAGCCAATCACTTAAATTCAAGCTATTTCATGAAGCATCCTCCCAGATCTGCTCCTAAGTGACCCACTCATGGACCAAAACAGACCCCATTGCCCAGGTCCTCCCCGGGTGCTGCTCTCACCTGTCTGGGCAGACTTCCACCCACCTCACCCCAAAGCCCTGCAATAACCAGGATTTGCTCACTGCACCGGTACCAAGATGCCTTCACCCCTCCCTCCGCTCACACCCACACACGTGGTTATCTTCCTCCTTAATTACTGCAAGGATTTCACGAGTTTTGGCTCTGCTGGTGAGCAGCCCCAAAGACCTTCTGATGCTGGCACTGCCCATGGTCGGTGGCAGAGCCTCCCGGTGTAGCTCTCAGCAGCCTGCACTGAGCTCAGCCCCATCCCAGCCAAGGATCCGTCCACCTGATAGAGGTTGATTTACACCAGGAGCTCCAGAACACGCTGTACTGTTTCTCCTCTATTTTCATATGGGATATGGAGGAGAATGCTGGGCCAAGGCTTCCATTTCTCTATTATTAAGACCTCACGCTGGCAAAACTTCCATCGCAAGGGTGCTTAAGGAAGCTGTCACCCTCCAAACACTGCTTACGGTTCCCAGGCTGGCACTCTGGATCCTGCTGCCTTCGGGGCTGAGTTGCTGAGCATGCTAATTCCTGAGCTCCTCGAAGAAGACACTTATTTATCTACTGAAGTGGGCAATATTATGTTAAGCATTTCATGGTTTTCTTGATAGGCTCCATTTATTTATAAACCATCGGCAGAGTCAGTAAGTTTATAATGGACCACGCGTTAAAATCAATTTCTCTGGAAGGAAAAAAAAAACAAACTCATCACGGGAACAAATCGTGGCCTTTTGAAGGGACAAGTGGATGTGGACGACCTACCCAACTCACCGTGTTGTTCGGCTGTTCACATAGTTACAGAGGAACCGGGATCTCGGTGAACTTGGTGATGCTTTAGGGAAGCTGGCCATACATAACCTGGTTGCTCTTCCAAAGCTGAAGCATCACAAAAGCATCAGAGCCGCGTGCTGGTAAGGAAGGGCCTTTTATCTCCTCATGCAAGGAGAGCTGTTGGATTTTGGAGGCTGCTCTTCAAACAGAACACTTTAGGAAAACAATGCTGCCCACCTCGTTAGTGCAAGCAATTGACTTTGACTTCCCCGCAGGGAGCCTGGGGCTGAGGAGTGACAAAGGCTCAAAGAGGAAGGGGTCGAGCGGGACCTGAAAAGGAGGGCTCAAGGAAATGGGGTAGGGAGGCTGAGACAAAGAGGACGAGAAAGCACGAGGACGGAGGGAAAAAAAAAGAGGTTTGCTCTCACACCGGAGGGCCTGGGCTGTATCTGAGAGGATGATTTACTCAACAACTGGAAATCAAACGCGGGCTGGGCTTCCTAAAGGACTCTGAACAATGCAGAAAGAAGACTCGAGACAGGTAAGAGGGAGCGCAGGCGTGCAGCAAGATGCAGAGAGGCACAAATCGCTGCTTCGCCTAACTCCTCTTCTCATGCTAACTAAAATAAGGAGAAATTGCTTTGGCATCCTTGCACCAACCTGAGCTGTTTGTCCTCCTACCACGTGCCACCAAAAACATGAGCCATAAACTCAGGGTATGACCAGGGCTCCTCAAAAAGCTTTGCATCGGCTCTGGGGACCCGGGTGGGTAGGCTGGCTGGTGAGGCGAAATTTGTCAAAGCCTAACAAGAAAGTCTGTGCCCTTCAATCACACCGGGGCCCAGGAGAGAGCGAGGGATGCCTACGGACCTCGTGCAGCGGGGCTGAGCACCATGACCCGCGATGGAGCTGAAATCTGTGACATTTGGATGCTGTTTGCTTCGCCAGTCCCAAAGGGGCATCCAGAGTGACAATTCAGCTTTGGAAAACTCACCCTATACGAAGAGCAACCTCTTTATAAATCGCTAACAAAGAAAGAACAATAGGAAACAAATAAACAAAGCCCAGCTGATTTATCTGGGCTCTGGAAATCGAATACGGCAGCTGTTTTATCAGCAACAACACCTCCGCACAATATTGTCAGGGAACAAACCTGCAGCCACTCAATAGAGCGCCTGACTCAAAGCACGAGTAGAACTCCTTTACACCTCCCTTCTTACAGTAATAATTTTCATTGTTTCAATTATTTCCATCTAATCTCCTTGATAAATGTTTTGAAATTTAAGCCCAGCCTGAGGTCCATATGTTATATTAAAAAGAAACAAAAGCAAAAAAAAAACAAAAAACAACAACAAGCCACAGAGAATTAACAAGCTACAAGAATTAATTGTACCGCGGGATTTTGGAGGCGTCCAGCACCCCTTCTGCTCTGCACTGCTGAGCTCCAGGATTTCTAGCACTAGGAGAAACTTTTTTTCTCTCCTTTTCTTCCCAATTCAAAGCAGCCTGCAATGCTTTACCTATGCACTGGCCTTATTAGCAGCATTATCATAAAGCAAATTTTTAATTGGGCTTCAAATTGTGCCCCTCCCCTCTCAAACATTACCTAGCGGTGTTCTTCGGCTTGGGTCCAACTGTGACACCCTACAAGGTGCACGAGGACAGAAGGGGGCTCGGTCGCATCCTGGCTCAAAAGCACCGGTTACGCAGATGATGGACACAGGGAAGGAGCACGCAGCAGCCCTGCTCTGATCTGAGGGTTTCATCTGGGCTCCAGGAAAATTTGTGGAGCTTCAGCTGCTGACAGCAAGGGTCCCCAGAGCTGGCTGAAGGCAGCTGATAATGAATTCGCATGCAGTAAATTAGCCCGTGGATATTTTTACATCAGGCCGCTCGCCTCGGCTCCGATGGAAACACACCGGGGGCCGAGGACTTCCTCCTCATTTGGTCCCGCAGCCTCGTGCCAAAGGCTGGCAGCTGCTCTCACGCATTGCTCTGCCTCCCCTCCGAGCTCCGATGGCACCCCCAGGACCCCCGGTCCTGTCCCCGAGGGCTGGTGGCAGAGGCACCGCGGCTGCTTGCCTCCATGCAGCGCTCCGAGAGCGAGCTGGCTGCCGGCCGGGATACGCTCATTAAATAAAATTAATACCAGAAGACAGGAACAGAACCCCCCTCTAGTGCTGCAGGGCAGGTGTTTAATTCGGCATTTTCGCCCCTTTTCCATCCTTTTTTTGGCCTGTTTTTCCATCTTCAGGTAGCTTAATGCTGTGCAGACCGTCTGTTCCCCTTCCGATGGGCTCTCTCCCCATTTAAAGCCCTCGTCTTGCTTGCTCCCCCTCGCCACAGCTCGCTCTGATTTTATCTTTTCTATTAGGCAGCGACTGTAAAATCTCAGAGGGTTCATTAGGGGCTTGATAATCCCTCCAGATTTATTAGTCTAAATTGCTCGCTCCAATCTCTCGTCCCCATTTAAGTATTACTAATTTCCTTAACCACCTCGCCCATCTGCCCAGGTTTTGCCCGATGTCACCTTTCTTCTTCGGTAGTCCCTGCCAAAATTGCCGTTAGATCTGCTCAGGGCTGGTCTTTTGGATAAAGTGGTGAAATAAAGCAGGGGAAACGGAACAGTATCCTGCGGGAGCAAATGGCAGCAGAATTGGTTTCTGTCTCACCTGCCTCATATCCTCATGACACTAGATGAATGGGTTTCAAAGACAAAGAGCACCCTTTAACCCCACGAAAATGCTTAATCACACCCACGCTCACAACTAGCTTAAGTGATGAGCTTAATTAAGCAGTGGGGAGCTTAATTTCTGTAGTTACTTCCATTGTCCAAGCAGCATTTGGGAACACAGACTGCATTGTGTTGGCGATGTGCAAGTGGAAATCTCTGATTATGTGTACTATAGTAACACTGACATGCCCAAATTATGGATTAAGGCCCCACTGTGACTGAGGCTAACTGAAATTTAGCACCTTTTCCAGCAATGCTGTATGCCTCCAGCATGCAGTGTGATGGGCACGCACTACATGGGCTGCAGACCCTGCTCCTTACCAGCTTCACTGGGTGGCACAGGGGTGAGAAACCACAGGGCAGCAGCTGCTGCCTTTAAATAAGTGATCTTCAGGTCCCGGGGCTCAGCTCTGCCCCAGGTCCATCCCTGCCTGTCCTGTGCTGAGCGTTTACATGAGGATAAGCCGGAGCAGTGCAGCCCTTCCTTGCAGGGCTGATATTTAGCACAGTCAGGACCTAGGGATCGAGCACTGAGCAGGAACCAGAACGCTATTAGTCCAGGTAGGAAAAGGGGATTTTCCCTTCTTTTATATTTTTGCCTTTTCTGACACCTTTCCCCATCCCACCCCAATTGCTACCTTGGCTTTCACCCCCTTCCTTCTCCTCCTTTCCCCTCCCCTCCCCTTCCCACACGTTTGGCTCCATCCGCTCCCGTCTGTCTCCCACCCAAACACAAAGCGTGATTCAGCTCTCGGCTTTCCTGGCACAAGCACACCCTGGCATAAATATTAATAGAAATTAGAGACTATGAGTATCACTGGGGGTTGGAAGGCACCGTCACTTCATCATCCAGCCCGTCCCGCGCACTCCGGTTTCCATTAGCCCCCACCAGCAGCACGGGGCAGGTCCCACTGTCCCCGTGGGCAGTGCTCCCCCCACCACTTGGCAGCCCGGTGGAGAGCCTGCTGCAGCACCAGAAGTTTCTCTGATGTTTATTTTGGGTTTCCCCCTGCTGCCTCCTAAGCCCATTACTCCTTGTTCAGCCCGGGTGCTCAGGGATTTGGCCACACAATCCCCCCATTAGTGTTATTAGCAGCTATAAAGCCGAGTCACCAGGGGCCTTGTTGAAGTCGTGTCTGCTCTGCCTCTCCATATTTACAGCACCATCCCTCCTCCATCCTGCTCCTCTCCCAGAGCAGGGAGCAGGATCCTGTGCTCACACCTCCAGCGTGCCCCTTCCAGAACCACCCAGGAGCCACCCATCCCCCGGTGGACCCCAAATCTCCTCGCATCTTTCCAAAACCTTTTTTTCACCCACAAACCCTGCTGCACGGCACGGAGCAGTGCTCTCACCCCGCACCAGCCTTCTCTTAGCCAATGGGGTTTGTGTGGGGACCCCCCTGGCTCCTGCCCCTGCCGCCCCGCACGCAGGCAGCTCCTCCCCGTGTTCCCCCGGGTCGAGGAGATCAGCTCCCATTAACACGGCTCGACACACACGCCTGAGAAAAGCTGTGAAAAACGTCTTACCAGATTAGTGAAGATGTACGTGTAGTAGGCAGACGCCATCCCCAGCTCAGCTGCCTGCGAAGCGGAGGAAAGGAGATTAGACCCAGCCCGACAATCTTCAATCTCAGCTCCAGCACGGACACGGGGCCACATTTCCTTTCCTGTCCTTATCACCGCTGTCTCCCAAACCTACCTTGAGGTCTCCTCTCTGCACTTGCACAGGTGTGCCTGGCACAAAGAAAGCACCCGTTTGAAGCTCCAGACCCCACGATGAGGGTCCACACCACAAAAACACCCTGTTAGGAGGAAGCCACAGGGAGCAAAACCTTCTGTCCCCCTCCCAGCAACCCATACCAACCCCATGAGTGGGATCCTGAAGCCGTCAGAGCCGCTGGATGTTCGTTGATTTTGCCATGTTTTGAGGAAAGGGAGGTTAGATGAGGTTTGCTTCCCTGTTAATTGGTACTACTTCTCTTCAACTATAGACTTAACAAGGGATTTTTTTTTTAACATAATTTTTGAACATAATGAGGGCACGCAGCAGCTGAGAGGGCTCAGTGCTCATCTCCTTTTGCTACGAGCACCGGGACATGGTGACCGAGGCAGGAAAAGCTCCCATGGAATGACAGAGAAAGGACAGCCATCCCAGCAGTGCCTTCCCCACGTACGTCTGCCAGATTCGAGCTCCAGTCCCAAAAATTAATTAACAGGAATGAAACTTAGCAACTCCAACCGCTCTCCAGAATTTAACAAGGGTTGTGATGGCCTCGGGAGCAGAAAATAAGAGGGTAAGAGGGTATGGGGATGCAGGGAGAAGGACGTGGATTTGTGCGTGAGATGATCTGTTCTGGAGACCACAGACCAGATCATTGAAGTTAGTCTCCAAAATTCAAAGTTCTCATTAGACCAGGAGCTGGTTGTTGGAACAGACGCTCAGGATTAATCTGCAAATCCTCCTGAAGCCTGTGTCTCGCTGCCAAGCACGGTCGGTCTCAAATCAGCTGCCGGACCTTGGCGAGGAGGTTTGCCCATCGCCCCAGACCACCCAGAGGCACTGGAGGCAGGGAGGGACCGATGGTGGCTTTGGTCTGGCCATGCCCAGCCCGTCAGTCGCACACTGGCACCCTGTGTCCTTCAAACAGGTGCCAAAATGGCCACAGCAAAATCATTTGACCAGAAGAGCACCCCGACCCCACTGCAGGCTTGCAGCCAGCTTTCCAAAACCTGCCTCGTTTCAAGCTTCCTGCACAATAAAACGTGGCGCCCACGTCCCTCCCTTCTCCCTTGCTGGGGCCAGCGATAATGTCAGCACTGTGTGACCTACTTTGAAGTCAGCCCGTTTGATTTCAAGGGCAGAAAATCAAAGGCAGCCACAAAGTGGCTCCGCAGCAGCGCTCCCAGCCGCTCGCTGTGCCCGCGGCCAGGTGGGTGGCCGGGCCAGGCTGGTAATCGAGGAAGCAACCATGTGTCTCCAGACCATATGTGGAGGGTGAGATGAGAAATTGCCGTTTCCCTTGCCATCCAAAGGCAGGCCGGCTCTGCCGAGGCAGTTCCGACACAGGGCGCTTTCAAAAGGCTGGCACGTTTCTCCTGCTTTCGGTCACCTTTGGGCAGGACGCAGCTCCTCAACCCTCCTCCAGCTGCAGCTCCGTAAAGAAAAACACTTCCCAGCCTCCCCAGGTATGAGAAGCCGCCGCACCATAAGCTCATTATTTACAGCCTCCCACTCCTACAATCCCCTGGCCGGGAAGATTACACCAGGTTTTACTGAACTGCTGAAAAATCGTGGCAGTCTCTGACATCTCCATCAGTGGTGGCAGGAGGATGCTCGGGCTGGGAAGGGAGGCTGCGGGTGCCTGAATGCTGCCGTGTGCCTGTGGGAAGTCACTACAGCAACAGAAGGGAGGGGGGCAGCAGGCTCCTGCCCTACTGACATGGGGATCAGGGAGTAAAAAACACCCCCAATTTTTTTTTTTAATTTTTTTTTAAAAAAAAGGCATGGAGGTGCCCCCAGGATACCCCAAAGTGCCCATTTAGAAATGCAAAATTGCAAAAAGCACAATAAAAATCTTCTGTTGGGGGGGGAATAATAAAACAGCGCTAATTTTTTCAGCTGGCTGTCATCAGGGATAAATCGAAATGGTGCTGAGGCACCCTGATAACATGGCCAGGGTAATGCCTGCAGCAGCAGCCGAAGGGAAGGGGGACACCGCTGCTTGGATTCGGCCTTGAATCAAAAAAGTACTTCTTGTTCCTTCCAGGATGTGGGGAACTACACACAGCTCCGGGCTCCATCTGGAGCCACTGCTCAATTTTGAAGCAGGCTATCAAAACAAATGCTAAAAATTGCAGCAAGAGACCATTTAAAAATAAACACGATTAAAATAAAATCTTGGTTAATAAGACAATCAAAGAGGAAGCAAAAAGTTAGAAATGTATTTGGAGGGAAAAAAAAGGAAAACTGATTGGACTGACTGACTAATTTCACAGTGCTCAGCAGCCCCCCGGGGCTGTTTGATGGCACCAGGAGCCACGGGCAGGCGCCGCTTCTAGAAAGCAAACACACCAGTTCCGAGCAACTAAGCCTTTGCTTCTACAGTCCTGAAAAGCACGAGGAAATTATTTTCCCCAGAAACTCCATCAGTGACGATTCCTCTCTCGGCAGAGAACATTTCCAGCATCACTGCAGGAATTTTTAGACTTTATTATCAGTAACACCTGCACGTGCACACTTGTGCATCGCACGCTCTCTTGTGGAAGCAGCAGCACTGACAGCTGTGATGCCTGGTCGGCACCTACCTTCTGCAGAATGGTGTGGGACATGGAAGCATTGGCGTGCACGATGATGGTGGCTGTTTTGTCGTCCCTGATCTCTTTCAGCAGAGGGGTAGGGTCCCGGCTGTCGTCCAGCATTCGGACCGAGAGCGTGTCCTTGGAGATGAGGAACTGGCGAAGCAACTTCTCTAGGTTTAAAAGGCCTGCGAGTAAAAGGGAGAGGAGAAAATAAATAAATAGACACTTGGATGTTTTGGGCTCGGTTTCCAAAGCAGCTCTACCCTGCCCCGCAGTCACTTCTGGTGGGAAGCAGCCCTGCAGCTCTGTGGCTGCATGTGACGAAGGAGAGGGCTGCAGCCCAGGCTCCTTCGTGGGGCAGCAAGGACCGGGGAAGGACGGACGGAGCCCCTCCACGTGAGTGCCTGCAGCAGGGAGGCCTGGCCAGCCCCCGACCCTCCCCAGCCCTCTGCCTTCTTGCCTCCAGCACGGCCGGTTGAAGTTTCTCCCTGCAGAAAGGTCACTGCAAGGGCTCCTTCCAGCGTGGCTGCTTTGATGTCTAACAAGACGTCAAAGCTCCTGCCGCAGCTTTTCTTAGCGGAGAAAGAATAGTTGATAGAATCTGTCTCTTCCAGCCAGCTGCTGGTTTTCCTCGGGAAATAACCTCCTCTGTCAACTTTGATTGACCGGAGGCCACAGGATTTAATCATTAGCAAGGCACAGACAGCTAGTGTGGCCCAAAAGGAAGAAGAAAAGCTGAGCTGAAGGAAATGCAAGGAGAAAAACCATGAGCAGGTGCCAGGACAAGCCGATGGAGGGGCCAGGCTCAGGTCAGAGCCCCACTCCTCACCTGCCCCTTCCTCATCAGGAGCCAAGGGGACATGGAGCCACACGACCCAACGTGGCTAGCAGCAGAGCACTGCTTTCATGGGCTCCCTGCACTTCCCCAAGGCAACAAAGCAGCGTGCTAATGGGCGACCATTCAAGCCAAGCAGCCTCCCCTTCACAGCGAGAGGTTTCCAGCAAGCTGAGTTTGCCCTGAGCTCTTAACAATGCTTTCGCCTCTTGCATTTTCCCCAGCTGTGGGTGGGAACTCAGCGAGGGTCTCAGCAGCAGCCAAGGCTTCTCTGGATCACGTCTCCTCTTGATCCTTCTCAGCAGCTGGCAAACTCCTCCTGTGCACAGGAGGCACAGCCTGGACCTCACCTGGATACTTGCTCCGTGTGCTGGCTCACGTGAATGGCACATTTGATTCTTGCAAGGTTTGTTTTCACCTTACCCCACCTCTGCATGGGATCACACAGGCTGCTCCGAACAGCAGCCCCGTGAACACACAAGTTGCTCTCAGCTCATCCCAGCAAGACCTGGTGCTGCAGAAGTGAGAAATATGGGGCAGACCTGGGGCCCCAGGGGCTGCTGTGGGGTCCCTGCAGCTGCAGGACACAGCTGGGCTTACACCATGGCTTAGCTTGCGAGGGGATGGAAACTCACAAAGCAGGGTGGGTGCTGGAGGGGAAAGAGCAAGCCACTTCTAAATTCTCTGCAGCTAAACCTGCTCCTCCAGGGTGCCTCTGCTGCAGCTCTGCTTGTGGGGTTTCTGCTGGTGCAATCCTCGATGGTCAGTTCCTAAACACTGGCTGTTACTTCCTCCTGTTGGTGGTCGGGGCTTGCCGAGTAGCTCTTTTGATGGCATCCACCCCAGTGCTGCTCTGCAGTTGACTTTTCAGGCCAAGGATTCAGTAGAATCACACAAAGCCTTCCAGGTCAGGACAATCCACAAGCTACCTAATTATTCCACACCCCAGAGAAACAGTCACACAGCCTTGCTCTATTCACCGCTGCAGTACACTTACGCTGGCCCAACTCCATCGACTTTGAGGTCATTTTCTGCTTCTGCCAGCAGAAACAACAATCAGTCCTCAGAGGAAGGATGCGACTTCTTCCAGTGACAGCACGAGCACGGCGGGATAGGACCCAGGAGTCCCATCACACAGCCTTGTACTTTAACCAAAACAGCTACGACTTTCCCTCCAGGGAGCTAAATAATAACATCCTTCAAAACAAGATTCTCTCACTGATGAGCAGACAGCTCATATACTCCCTTATTTGCCTCCGGGGAACCTTCCGAAAGCCCAGAGTGCCTGGAGTCAGTTGTCTAAGGACTGTGCCTAGGAGCACTGCTTGTCCTAGGGGAAAACGAGGGCTTGTGCTCCTGCACAAAGCTGGATTCTGCCTTTCTTGCACTCTGTAACAGTCAGAGCAAGTTGTGCTTCAGCCCTACCTCAGATAAGGTCCTTGCTGAGCAGGAGGAGCAGGAGGCACTGGCACAAAAGGCACCCACCTCACTGCTCCCCTGGAGCAGCGCTGCGCAGCACCTCCATTTACGCAGGAACACCAGAGTGAAATAAACTGGGCTAATTCAATTAAAAGGGTGATAACCTAATGCAAGCAATTGCCTCCCAAGGTTCTGATCCAGTTAAATGAAGAGCACCAGGCTGCACCCAAGGGGAGGCACCTGGGTGGGGTTTTTTTTGCAGGTAGCCAGAAAGAAGGGCGAAGAGCTGGTGTGTGTGTGTGCTCTGTGCCTGGCAACAGCAAGGGCAGGACTGTGAGCATGCTGCACAGCAGGTTGGGACACCCAATTATCTTTTCTTCCTTTTCTTTCCCTTCCTTTTTTCTTTTCTTCCCCTTTTCTTAAGGTTAGGGTTACTCAATGAAAAATTCCAGTGCTAAACGTAATGCAGACTATTTGAATTAGTTTAATTGGAGGATTTGGGTCAGGTCCTCTGCTAGGCTAAAACCTGGGCATGCCTACCAAGAGCAGTTTAATGATTACGCATGCCGAGGATGTCATCTCCTTGGGTGCATAAAGCAAAAAGAAAATGCAAACACTGTCTTACTCCTGTCCTTACTCAGGAGTCTGCCACAGCAGTGTGCCACTAGCCCAGCTGGTGGTGTGAAGTCTGCCTGTCCCAATTTAGGAAGGTCTCTGCCTCTCCTAGAAACTCAGCCCCACCATCAGAGACTGCTAAGCTCTTGCCAGCGCAAGAAATTAAAAGGAAACTAGGCTGGGCTACTCCACAGCAGCTCCCCGCCCGCAGGCTGACCTTACAGGCACAGGACACGCTTTGCTCGAAGCACTGGGATGCAGAGCCTGCTCCTGCCGTGCTAGGAGAGTTCTGCAGAGACGAGTCCGGGCTCGCTGAGGTGAACACTCCAGCATCCAGATGCACAATTTCCAGCAGATGTATGGCTACAGAGTCCAAGAGGGTGTGCGGTGTAGAGGCTATTAATCAAGTCCTGCTTTTAGGCCACAAACTGCATGTGGGTTTGGGAGAGAGATATTTCAAAAAAGTGAAAAATCGCCTAGAATAATCTCCAGAAACAAGCTTAAGACTTTTTTTTTCCTCCAAAAACCCATCTGTGCAAGCGAAACACTCTACAGACAGTCAAACAGAAGGCAGGCGAGTCTCTTCCCCATGCCATTTCCTCCTCCAACAAACACCTCCATGGGGCACCAGCATGGAAAACGTGCTGTTGGGGGGGGGGGGGGGAGGAGTGGGTCTGCCTTGTTTCGGGCTGCTCTGCCTGAAGAGCCCCTGCTACAAAACCTTGCACAGCAGCGAGGCAGCACAGCCCTGCAGCCGTCACACACCAGCCACCCAGGTCTTCCTCGAACAAGCACGGAGCATGCAAAGGGACATGAAAAAAAGGGCAACCAGGAGCAGAGGGGCTGCTAACCCTGCCTGGGAACGACTTACATTCAGCTTTGGCGCAGATGAGGCAGGCGGTGGTGCAGTTAAAGAAATTCAGGATTCCTGCCACGGCCACGCTGATGTCGGTGTTGCTGGGGTGGAGGTTGAGCGTGGTGAAGCGCTGGAGCTGCAGCTTCAAGAACTCCTCCGGTGCCACTCTGAAGTGAGGAACCTAAGTGGGGAGGAGGGGAAAGGGAATGTAATTAGAGAGGGAAACAAGAAATCCAAACAAGTAAATCTACCATAAAGGACCTTTGGTGTGAAACGCACAGCATGCAGAAAGTGAAATATCCCAATAAAACTGCAGAAGCATCGCTGGAGTGAGGACAGGAGGGTGGGATCTGTGCAGGAGCAGAGCAAAAATAATTATCGCAGCCCCAAGAAGCCACAGGAAGGAGCGGATCAGGAAAAGTCTTGCTGAGCCACTCAGAGAAAGGCAACGGGGTTTGTGATTACAGCACAGGAAACCATTCCAGATGACTTCAGCCTAATTAGGTTGGGTACTAATTGTAGCCAGGCCCGCATTTCATTTCGGGCTTGCTGCCTGGGTAAACGTGGAGGCTGCTTCGCAGGCAGGTACCCAGCCCGTGCTGCTCTGTGCTGCCCGGCCACCTCCACCTGCAGTCCCTGCGTGCCACCAGGTAATTAGGAGAGTTGAAGGGAGGAACACGATGACCCTGAGCCACTAAGGAGAGAGAGGAACAGATGCAGCAGCCAGAAGCTTTGGGGTTTTTTGATCAGCAGAGAGGTAACAGGTGGCTGTGCAGCGGGCAAGCTCCAGCAGGGCTCTAACCATGAGTCCTAATATCCCTGGGTTTGTTGTTAATGAAGCAGAGCAGGAGGTGGGAGAGGGATGCCACTTCCCAGGGAGCTGGGAACAGGGATAACACCACGCTGTGGGACAGCCCCTGGGCTCCCTGCGAGCAGCTCCGCTGCCACCCTGCACTGCAGACACCAGTTGGGTGGCCAAGTGGGGGCCAGTAACATCACTTCCCTTTTGCTGAGTGAATTATTTGGAAGAAACAGAGGACAGAAAGGGAAACATCTGCTTCTGCTTCATTAGAGGACTGTCAAGTCCTCTTTTCTTCCATTATTAGCCCTTCCAGGAGCTATCATCCCGTGCCTTGATCTCTCTCCTCGTGGGAGAGGCCATTAGTAGGTTGTGATGGCTGCTTCATTGACAGCATGAGCTGTTGGGTTAGCAACAGGAAAGTTAAAGAGTAAGAAGCTGCTATCTGCCTCGATTTCACACTGCAGCCCTCGTCCCGAGCTCTGTTAGCAGGGGAGGAGCAGAGTGCAAGAAAAGACAAGTTCCTGGAAGCAAAGAGACAGAGCAGCTCCTGCTCGAGCTTGTTGGTCCCTCCTGGGATCCAGACGGAGTCTGAGACCTGCAGAAGCAACCTCTAACAGCGAGGTGTGGATGGGGGGGAAGGCAGCCACCACCCCAAGCTGATGTCAGTCCTGGCTGCAGCTCACGCTCTGAGCCTTCCTCTCCTTCCCCAGGGCTCTGTGCCCTGTAAGTCCCCTCCCTGGGCGGGAGGGAAGGGAATCTTAGGCAGGCAAGGCACTGCAGGAAACGTAGGTGTCTCCCCCAGGCTCCATCAGGCCCGTCTCTCCTCCAGCCAGTGCCCAAGAAGCACTATGGGACACTTTCTCCCTCCTTCACCTGTGGAGGGCTGTGAGTGTGACGTCTCCGGCTGGGCTGCTGCATTGCATTTAGCACAACGGCACCAAGCGATGCTCCCAAGATATAAATCACGGGGAGTTTCTGCGGGTTTATATCACCAGGAGGGCAGCTGGGATCACACTCAAGAATCGAGTACCTCAGTAGTGCACTAACACTCGCCTTTCCTTCCTGGGAAAATAAAGGGACTCAGATCAGACTCTGAATGGGAATTTTAGGGGAAAAACATTTGCAATCTGTTAGTGCCGAGTTGCCTTTGCCTGGGATGGAGCACGTGTCTGGGACGTTTAACTGCAGAAAGCACTGCAAAATGCACTCAGGAGACCCATCCTGCTGTAGCCCTGAGCACTAGGTCTAACAGACCTCCTCCATCTCCTCAACACTTGCAGTTCTCATGGAACAAAGGACAGCGCTCGTTTGTGAATGCAAGTTATTTCCAGTGCTTGTTTCAGGCACTTCCCTTGCTCCGGAGAGCCCACCGAACAGCTGAGAGATGTTATCTGGCTTTCAAGGGATGAACTGCGAGAAGAGAACTCAATTTCTTCCCCGTGACCAGAGCTAGATCAGTGTAAGACAGTTCAAGGCTTATAAAGCACTGAATCAGGCACTCAGCCTGGACACAGATTTATAGGGCTGGCACTGGTGGAGCAGCAACAGACGGAAAGGGGTGCAGCTTTCCAAGGGGACTGTGCAAAAAGCGCACAGAGAAACACACACACGATGTCATTTGGACTGGGATCTGCATCCTCCAGAGCAATTGAGGTCTCTGCACCCATTAGCTCTGACACTGCTCACATTGGTGTTGCACGTGAGGGAAGCTGAAGTAAAAGGTGACAGAGACGAAAACAAGGACCAGGGAGGCAAAAGGGAGAGAGGAAATGGCAAAAGAAGAACCTGCAGGAACGTGAGCATTAAGAGAAGGGGAGATCAACCAACCTGCCAGCTCTGATCATTAGCAGGCATGGTGGATCAGAGGAAGGGCTGCACAGCAAATAGACGGCTACAAAGCCCCTCTGCCAAGGGTGTCCTTCAGTGCCACAGGCAGAAAGCCCGTCTGCTGGGGTCTGCATGACGGCACTGCTGTTTGAGATAGCAGGAACTTCAAAACCCTGATGCACACTCCCTAAACCCCCCAGCAAAGCGCTGTGCCCTCAGGGAGCCCCAGCAGCACCTGGCAGCAGGATGGGATGCGGGGGCAGGATCTCTGCGGGGCCCCAGCACGGGATGTGCCCACTTACCTCTTTCTCCCCACAGATATTGCTGATAATAGAGCTGGAGGCTGGGCTGGAGGAAGGTCCCAGGACGCCTACCACTCCTTTGGGCAGGATCTGGCACACTGTAGGCAGCAGAGAAACAAAACATGCATTAGGTTCCATCCTATTTCCAGCTGACAGTGATGCTGACAGTGCCTGCTTCACCTTCCTCGGCACAGCATCACGTCCTGCACACACTCAATGGCCCTGTGCCATTCATGTCCCCCCCAAATCCCTGAGGCACTGTCACCCTGCCTGTGGCATCCACCTCTCCATCTCTCCCCAGCATTTCCAGATCCACCCCAAGCCCCACATCCCCATCCCCAACTCAGAACGAAGGTTTCTCTCTTAAAATTTTGCTTTTTTTGACCCCCGCTGTTACAGTCCAGGGACGATGTAAAACGAAGTTTATGGAGGCCACTAAACGCAGCAGTGACCTCACTTCAAAGCATCCTCCAGCAGCAAACTTGTCTGAATCTGTTCCCTCACCCTCTGCAGAGCTCGGTGGTAATGCTAAGGATCACAATACTGGGTTTGATTTATTTTTTTATTTTTTTTTCCCTGGCAGTAGTTAATCTTCTGGCTCCGTGCCACCAAGGTTAGCAAAACAATAAAAAGGCCCTGACAAAATGAAGAAGTTCAATCTCTTCCCTCAAGCTTCCTGGGCTAAACTGCAACCTTTTGTCCTTTTCATTTGCAGCAGATTCCGGCCGAGTGATGCTCCAAGGACTACCCCAGCTGGTGGCACCTGCCCGCTGCAATCCCAACCCGCCGTGTCGCTCCAAAACGCTGCTCTGGAGCGCTTTGCTTGCAAACAGAAGGCAAAGCCCCTCGTGCCTGGATCCCAGGGCTCAGGAAGGCTTGCTGCCAGCCCTGGCTTCAGCACCACCATGCACGGATCCTTTCTCCCTGGACAGGAGAAGCCGCAGGAACACGGGGTAGACAAAGCTGAGTTTGCTCAATGAGCACCGAGCGACTTCTTTCTGAACAAAGACCATACCACGGGGGAGAAGTGAGGCACCGCAGCTACTTATCAGCGCTGGCAGCAGCAATCTCACAGTGTTGTCATATGTAAAACCAAGCCAAGAGATTAAAAAGTGGAGATTTTCAAGATGCTGCCTCTTCAGTACGGCACGGCTAGCCTGTCTCAGCGCGCAGCCCCTTCAGCTCTCGGGTTTACGTATCGGTGGCTGTGAGAAGTCAGCTGTGTTCAACAGCTGGAAAGAGGAGCTAGAAAAACTCAAACTGAAACATATTTGTGTGTGTGTTTTTTTTGTAGTGAAGATAATTCATCATCAGAACTGTCACACCACGGAACAGAGCAGGTCTTCTATCAGCTTCAGGTCCTTAAATCAAGACTGGACAGGAGATGAGGGCATACACCGAGCTGCTTTTTGTTGTTTTATTTTTTAAACCAGCAAGATACGGGGCTGGGCGCAGCGTTTAGTAGGCAAATGCCTACAGCCCACTGGCTGCAGAGGACCAGATCAGACAGTCGAGGTGGTCCCTTGCAGCCTCTGTAGCTTCACAGCTGGACTACGAAGCCAAAAGCTGAGGGTTTAGTTTGTCCCTTTGGGGATTTTTGTTTTACTTCTCTCCAAGCACTACTTAGAAAAAAACCTCCATACATTCCCAGGTCCCTGTACATGCTAATCGCCCTGATTTCTTGCAGAAGGTGCCCATGATATGCAAACCTCTTCTCTGGGGTTTTCCTCCCTTCCACGCTCTCGCCCTGCGCCGTCTCAGTCTGAAGCAGACCATGAACGATGTTTTGCTGTGGCATCTTCAAAGGAACCCAGCGCTCGCTTTTCTCTCTCTGCTTAAAAATTTACAGGCACTTATACCTCTTCAAGAAGATCCTTTTGAATAAGAGCCCTGGTGTTTGAAAACCCCGCACGCCGTCTCAGTGACGCTCGGCAGACAGCAGCAGCCCCTTGGGTGCTCTGCTGCTCAGCCAGGGGTCAGTGGGGCAGAAGTCCTGGCAGGGGGATTCACTTTGAGCACGCAGGAGAAAGTTTGGCGAGCGCTTTTCTTCTCATCTCGCCCGTGGAGAACAAGAAGTGGGTTAAGTAGCCATAGCAACGGAGATGCAACAGCTGTCAGAAGAAAAAGAACCCGCCTCGCTCTCCAAGGGTGTAACATCCAGCAAAATTAAGGGAAGTGAATGGAAACAAAGCGGAGGCGCCCGAGGCAAAGGCCTCAAACATGTTGAGGAGAGCTTCTCCTCCCGTAATCCAAACACGTTTCCCATTTCACAATGTTACCTGGTGCTGTTGGTGTCTGCAGGAGGAGAAGTCTTAACCCTGCTGCCACCGTGGGCAGGGTGGATTCAGACAGACGCTTTCAGGAACGTCGGCTTGGTACCAAAACCCATCCCTGGTAACTGCACAGAGCAAAGCCCAGAGACTGGCACAGCCCCTGCCGCTCCTGGCTGCTTGCACCCCAGCACCCGGGTGCCACGCGGGCTGTACGCTGTGCAGGACACGGTGTCGGTCGATGCAAACTCACGTACCTCTGCCCAAGGTTGCATCCAATTTTCATGTGCTCCAGAACTCAAAATCCCACCAAATATTGGACCCCGGGGTGACTTCACACACACATGAATGTTAAAAACCATCCACGTGGATGCACAGGCACATATAATGCAAGAGTTACCCACTTGTTGTTGTGCATTTTTGGGTTCAAAGACAAGCACGCGTGCACAGCCACTTGGTCAGGCAGTGCCCTCCAGGACCTCGGGGCATTTTGGAAGCGTTTGCACGAGCCCTGCCTGCACGAAGGTGTGAGCATCCCCCTGCAGTGCAGGGCACAGCACCTCCTTAGGCAGCAAGAAACCGAATGAATGGGCTCTGAAATAGCAGTGGGAATAAATAGAAATTAAAAATCATCTGGTTGCTCACTCTGACTGTCGGCCTGCCCTGAAATGTTGGGTTTAGCAACAGAGGGATGCTGAAAAGAAGGATGAAACGACAGGGGACAGGGTGACAAGCAGAAAACCTGTCTCTCCCTTGGCATCAAAAGGAATGAGGTGTTTTAGATAAAGACACGATTAAACGAGCTGTTTTGGATCTCTGTAAAAGGAGCTGAAACATCAAACACAAAGAGAAAACAAGCTTTACTTGGAAGGGCAAAACAGCTCAATCCCCAACCTTCCACTACAAACCCATCTCAGAGCACAGGGCTTTACAGGTGTCACTTACGGGAACAGTCAGTGTTTGCCTTCATTCATACATGGAGCTGAAACAGCACATCAGGCATGAATATGATTAAGATTGACTCATATTTTACCTGCTACGGGAACCGTGATTCTGTGGTCCCTAGCAGGAAGATGCCCGAGTCAGTCAGGAGAAAAAGGGAAGGAAGATAGCTCAGTGCCAAACTGAAACCAAGTCTCAAAAAGTCTTTCCCCTCCTAAAGCTTTAGTTGTACACAGAACACCTCGATGGGATGTCGCAGCAGCATTCCTAGGCCAGCCAGGTAAGGGTGCTGTGATATTTAAGGGGGATTACAAAGGGCACGAGATTTGAGAACAGTGTTATTCAACAGCTGTCCAACTACTGCTCTGCAGCCATAGGTTAAAACACCTAAACGGCTTTTATTAATATTACGTGCGATAACAAATATCAGTGCTGTGTTAAAACTGGAAAGTCAGACAATTGAAAGCCGTGAAAGGCTTGGTATTTAAGGTACAGGATCTGATATGTCTCTGCTAACAGAATAAATCAAAAATAACTCCAGTGACATTAATGGCGGAATCATGCAGAATCCAGATTTTTCCCCCGTAAGAAATGCTTCCAGACATTTTTCCCTCTGAAGAAAAGGCAAATAACATATTGCAGGATTCTGTGAGTTCTCACTTCACCAAAATCAAGCCATTTTATTCCAGTTTCTATTTCGTATATTCTTTAATCAAAGTAAAGAAAACAAAGCAAATCTCCCCGAGGTAGAAATTCAGAATGGAAAATTGCCTCTCCCCCACTTATCCCATTTCCACGTTCTCCCAAACACCACATTTGCTGAAATCAACGATTTCGTATATAACACTTCCTCCTCGGCAAATGAGTATTCTTCTGCTAGAAAAACATCCCAACAGAAAAACCCCGGAGCAACGTCGCAAGCGACAGAGAAATCCAGCTGCCAGCCCTACCCGCAGCTGTGGGGTCACCCGGCGATCGAGCCCGCAGAAACACTGCTGCATGCCATGGATTTAGGAAAAAGGAAGAAGAATGGATCTAAAACCTTTTCCTTCAAATGCACAGCAGGCTAAAGAAAGCTAGCAACTTTCTCATTTCCTACGAGGCTCACTAGGAGACGGAGAGTATTTTTCTGGGACGAGCTGGGCACAGCCGCGGGTACACACAGGCTGTCCCTGTCCCTTTTGCATCCTACAGGTGACCCAGCCCGTGCATCTGGATTTGCATAATCCTCACCATATGGGAAAGAGTCAGAAACGACCAAGAAAACCCTGAAGAGAGGAATCCAAAAAGACAGAACTGCTTGTTTTAAACACCCCTTGCGACGCCGCACGTGACGAGCTTCATCTAGCCTGCCTGATGGGCGACAGGCGCTATAAATAGGCGCCCAGGTACTTGCTGACGTGCACTTTATTAACTCAGAGCTTCTATAAATAATGCAGATGCTAATTGAGGAAAGGAAGGTGCTACCTGCTGGTCACACAAGGCTGCTGGTCCCATCCTGCCAGCTGCTGGGGAGCTGCTCCAGCCTGCTGGGCTCCCAGGCACGGGGATGCTCAGGACTGCACAGCACCAAGGCCAAAGCTACAGGAAAAGGCAGCCTGCTCCGACCCACAGCACCCCGCTGCACCTTCCTGGGATGCCCTGCCCGTTACGCAGGACTGAGAACCATGGGAAAATGAGTCTAAAATCCCCCTTTAAATGATTTCTCCAGCTTCCCCAAGACAACTTGCAATAAAAAAAAAGATATAGTCCTCCCCTGAACTCAGTGGTTGTTGCAGAAAACATCCTAAAAAGAAGCTATCATATTGCAGAGCATTTTTCCCTTTTACAAGAATCTATTACAGATACTTCTGGCCTCTGTCACTCCGGTTCCCAAGAGGTCTGTGGGACTTTGACCATTGAGGATTTTTAATTCACCAGCGTGCAGTTACCACGTTGGGTGTTGACGTGAGCACCTATCCCAGAGACCTGTTTGCATGAGAGGATTTTAAGTAACATGGAAGGCGTGCTGCTCTCTCAAAAATAGCTCTTTTTCAATCCACATGATTTCAAACATTGCTTGAAAATTCCACTTTGTGTAAACAAATCCACTGCCAATCTAACGCTCTGAGAGAGCCATCATGTTTGCTGACATACAGCCTTCCGCAGGGTGTTAAAAATAACTTAATTGCACTGAACTTGCCC
This sequence comes from Nettapus auritus, assembly GCA_011076525.1. Lineage (NCBI taxonomy): Eukaryota > Metazoa > Chordata > Aves > Anseriformes > Anatidae > Nettapus > Nettapus auritus. Next base: position 4,339,310 of record CM021788.1, read on the forward strand.
AGAGTCTCTTATTTGCACACCATCGAGGGCTTTACAACGGAGCAGCACCTCCTGTATCACTGCTCCTGTTTACTGACACATAGAGGGAAGAAAATAACTTGTCCTCAACTGCTTAGCTGAGCGGTGGCAATGCTCATGGTGGGACCTGGGTCTAAGCCTCAGCTATAACAGATTTACTCTCTGCAGTGAGTATAGTTTACCAGGAGCCTCCAGAGAGGAGGCAGAGAGGAGAGCAGGGGAGGACCAGCCCCACGTAGAGATACTCACTGGTTTCTGACGTCTCATACTCGCTGTCCCGCAGCAGCTCGAAGATGTCCACCTCCACCTTGGCCTTCCCGGCCCGCTCGGGCGCGCGGTTGATGCGGTTCTTGGCCAGGGTGATGGAGAGACGCTCCCCTCTGCTGCACTCCATCGGGTCATCCAGGATGGCAGCTGTGGAAGCAAAAAGGATGGCAGAGGTTAGGCTCAGCAGGACTCAGTGCACCCCAAAACTCCGGCCGTGTGCCCCCCAGGCTCTCCAGTGCCGTGCCAGCAGCCACCGCAGCGGCATCGCTGCTCCTGCCAGCGCATCCTCCCTCCCGCACGCGGCCTTTCGCGCCGCTTCGCCCACCTCCAGGCCTTGCCAGACACGGGGGTGGTGAAGTCTCTGCAGCAGCGGCCGTGTTACCTGCCGGCACGCTGCGGCTGCCCACGCTGCTCAGCTCCAGGTGGTGCTGGCACTCACGGCACCCACGTGCTCCGGATGCTCCTGCAGCGATACCCCGGCTGTGCCACCCCCGGCAGCACCGACCGGGGCGCTGCCCCACATCCCGACACACCAAGAATGAAAAAAGTCCCCAAACAGCCCCGGTTTGTTCATACAAAAAGCGTCGGTGCAGTGCTGAGAGGAGCCCATCAGTGCTGATAGCTGGAATATTTCGGGAAGCGCGTGGGCAGCCGTGGGTGGGGAGGGACAAATATTTTTCAAACAGAAAGCACTTGACTCTTGAACCCAGCTCCTGGGCCCACCCACTCAAATCTGTGTTAGGCAGAGGGTGATTGTATGGGGTAGTATTTTTATTTCCTTGACGGAAGGCAAAAAGCAGCCGGAGCTGAGCGTTAATCACAGCTTTTCATGGATCTGGCACAGCTTCTGCAGCCCCCCCAGCTCATGGGGGGTCTCTTCCAGCTTGCCTGGGCTTTGTTGGGTATATCAGAAAGGTGCCAACGCTTGTCTTCCCTTTCTGAAGTCACTCCAGAGGGAGCCACGCCGTTCAGAAGAGCTGTCTGGGCTGGAGCAGGCTCTGCACATGCAGATTAGCAGGGCTCCACTGGGCTGTGTGGCAGGGAACTGTGGAGCTTCTTAAAGCTTTGAAACGCATCGTTGTGCCGGTTTTTCTCCCTTTTCTGCCTTCCTACTTACCCAGTTTTGCATTTTCAAACTTGGGAGCACACAGCTTGTTAGAAAATGCAGGTGGGATCGCAGCACAGCCATACGGAACAGAAGAGCTGTCTGCTCCACAGGGACAGACGTATACCTGGACTCTGGAAAGCTGATGTCCAACAGTCCTGTATTCCGTATAATTTAAAGGACAGCCAAAAAATTCACCTTTCTGCACCATTTGTGAATCAGAAAAGAAACCTCGTGGAAGGTAACCAGGCACCAGCCCCACTGGTGAGGTGGAGGTGGCCCCCATTACCCCGATTTACTTCGCATCCCAGCAAAAATGAATACCCACGCGGGAACTCCTCCCCTTCCTGCTCTTCCCAAGTTTTACAGGAACGTGGCTGAACTCAGGACCGATGAGGAGAGACATGGCAATACTTCTCAGAAGAGATGCACAGATGTCTTGGCGAACATTGCCGGTCCTCCAGGCACCACCAGCTTCCCTGCTGGGCGAGCACGCACGCACCAGCGTTATCTAAGGGCTCGGGCCGTTAATCTCAATCTCATTAGGCGAGGAAAAAAGTTGTGCTTTTCCTCCGAGGCCAGGAGCACGGATCACAGGTTTTGTCAGACGTCGATATGGCTGGTGACCGCTCTTAATTACGAAGAAGCCGGGAGAGGAAGGGGCCCACCAAGCAGCTTGCTCAGGTCACCCCTTCTCCAGGAAAGCAGCAGAAGGCAAAGAAGGTCCTGAACCACCCCTGTTTCTCAGAAGAAGGTCCTGAACTGCCCCCGTTTCTCATCTACAAAACCATTTGGTGTCTGTGCACTTTTCTCTTTGGCCCTGCTGCCAGGAAAGGGTAGAGCACTGCACTCAGACAAGCATCACAAAATGCCTCCCAGGTGCTGACGGAGCAGAATTAGAGCCCGGCGGGGGGAGCATGCGTCAGCATCCCACACTCATTATTCTGCAATTTAGGGCTTCAGCAATCACTAAGCTGGACAGCGTTTCCAAGTCTGTTATTCGATTGTCATTTTCCAAAGTTCACTTTGCTTTTCCCCCGCTATATAGTTAAACACATTTTAAAAATGAAAGTCTTGAAGCTGAAGTGGTTCTAATGATTTCCTCGGGTCAGCCAAGCACATGTTTGCACAGTGATAGTACGTCTCTATTCTGGATGATGGCTCTTTTTTTTTTTTTCCATTGTTATTTTTGGAAATCTTGAAAACCTCCCTACGGCTGGTAAAAAATACATAAATTCCCTGTTCAGTTCTGATTGAAACCAAGCTCTGCAGCCCACCTCGGGCTCAAACCCTCTTCTCTGTACACCACCAGACGCAGCCAGACAGCCCAAATGCCACAACGGAGGTGACACTCAGGGACCAGCCACCAAGCAAACTGCAGCACCATGTCCCATCTTCCTGCAGAAGAAACCCCACAACATTTGTAGGAACCCCAGAAAATTTGTTTGCTTGAATTCTGGGAGACTAGTTAGTTTTAACCACATATTAAACCAGTCCCCAGGACAGACTGGGTAATGAGACCGAGCTAATCTTTATGTATTATAGCGAGCGGATGGAAAAGGTCATTTAATGTTTAAAAAAGGTTGGTTTTAAAACTTCATGTCTTGGGATGCAGCACCAAAGCTCATCTAATAGTGGCATCATTAAGTATGAACGAAAATCTTTATATAAATTCCCTTTCATCTATTCCTGTCTATTAAAAATGGGAAGCTGCATCGAGTAAATCTTTAATCCTGAAAACTTACAGCAAAGTCTTTGAACTTTGTTGGCCTCAAAAATCACTTCTCCCTTCCCCGTCATAATAAATGTCTCCAATCTCCACTGCCTTTGCCACAAATTATGGGGAAAATATTTCAGAAGGAGCCGAGAGCACGGGGGCTGGCAATGCTCGATTTGGGCTGCAGAAGATCTCACGGGGGCTGAGACTCAATTGCAAGTGGAGCCAGCAAGGTGGTGCTCAGCGGAGGTGCTGAGCTTTTCTCAGGAGGAGCTGGCTGGCAACATCTTTTCCCATGGGATATTCCCATCCTGATGGACAAAACTTGTTAGAGTAATAATTCTTATTTTGGTCAATACACCTGGGTTTTCCTTACATCTAAGACAAAGCCCACGAATCCCAGAGACGAGAAGCCAGAAGAGTTTATTGCTTTGGATGTGTGCTGGAATGGGTTAGTCACTCAGGATTTGAGCAGCAAGGGGCTTCTTAATTTGAAGTTTCCATCGAGTCCAAATTTTAAATTAAACATTCCGAGTTGGTGAGTGAACCAGAACCAGAAGAGAGGTATCACCGGTAGCCAAACACACGCAAGGCGGCACAACAGTGCCACTGAGAACCACAGCATCCATCCCTCGCCTCTCCTATATCCATCACGCTTTCCTCCCAGCCCTCGAGGGCACAGGAACACGAGAGCTTCGCCCAGATGGGCTTTAGGCAGTCCCCAGCTGTGATCTCCTTAAATTCAAGAAGCCCTGACCCACGGCACGGGCGCACGTGGCTGCCCTTACGTGCCCAGGGGAGCTGACATTTGGCTGCAGCGTTTTCAGTATGAGAGGCGGGTGCTCCAACTCTGCTTTTCTCCTCTTGACCTGAAGAATCTCCTCCAGGAGGAAGGACGGGCACTCATTGCCCTGAACAACGCAGTCCCACTCCCTTTGGCCAAAAAGCTGATGGGGACAGGCAGTGCTGTTAACATACATGGTTCCAGACAGCTGAGACACGACAACACATCCTATTAAATGCACCAGCCAGTTCACAGACACCCAAATTCAGTCCTTTCCACCCTCAGCTGGGTTTCAAGCAGCACTAAAAGAGCAGAAAGCCTTTGTCTTTCCGTTCCCCTAAGCCATGTGGCTCCCCAGGGTGCCAGCCGCCGGGCTCACGGCACGCGCACGCCAACAAGCCCAGCATGATTCAAGTCTTAGTGCATATCACTGCTTAATTCATGTCCCAAGCAACATCTAATGAAGCAGCGTTTTTATAATAATACCACGGAACAGATGCTATGGGGAGGTTTGTACACTGCTACGATAGGCAGCGCGCAGCTGACCTTCCCCGTTAACTTTATTAAGCGTTGTTGGATTTCCTCAGAGGCTCTCCATGCCGCTGAGATGTAATGCCAAGCTCAGAAACACAAGTGTGTGCAAACACATCTCTGTTCTGGTGGCTTGGAGACGGAGGTTTAGCAAAGGCCTGGCTGAGCAGACATGGGATTTCACCGTCCTAACCTGTCCCTCTGAGTTAGGGAGATATAAAGCCCCCCACACTATTTCTCCAGTCTGTCCTCTGACAGGTTGAGATCCCACCTCCGACCTCTTGGATTCATACCATAAGCACAGTCCTCAAAGCTGCTGTGCTCCCACAATGGATGGCCAAGAATTGTCACCTCAGCTCCACCAGATCTCAACACTTAGAAGAGCCAACACCTCCCCCAGAGCCGATCCTGGTCCTGAATCCAGGAACCAAGACACAGCAGAAAGCCATACCATGCTTCAAAGCACAAGTGTCCTGGGACTCACCAGCCCCAGGAGCTGCCCTGGGCCATGAGGAATTGCCCCACAGCTCCAAGCCTTCCCTTCTTCCTTCTCCTCTTCCTCCTCCTGCCCATCCGCCTGCTGCTCCCCGACCCCTTTTGCTACCACCACCACCCCAGCCCCACCTGCGCCTGCTCCTGAGCTCATTAACACCAAAGTAACTCAATCAACATGAGGCTCCAAGCTCATTTGGGGGGACAAAAGGCTAAAGACAGGTGCAGGAGCACCTTGTTTTGCAGGCTTCCCCTCTTGTGCATACAGCATCCACCCCTCAGGCTGTCAATACAGCAAACGATGGGGAATTTGCAGACTTCCTCATTACAGGGCTGCCAAGTATAGCTCCAGTGGAGAAGCAGGTGGGATTGTGTTGCCATTACCATCTCTGAAGTGCTGCTTAAAATTAAAATAAAAAGTTGTCAATATGCTATCGCTCGGAGAGGAAAGGAGATCTCATCGAGGAAAAAGAAAATCTAAAAACATAAACTCTCTCTTTCACAGACAAAGAGACTGGATGATGTTTGTCTGATCAGCACAGCACAGGGCTATTTATTGCTCTTGGCCAACATTTGAGATCTGCATTTAAATGGAGCTTCCCTCTCCTTTCTGCTATCCAAAGAGAACGAATTCAGGAGAGACAGGGAAGGGGAGACGTGATAAAAACAGCTCAGGGCTTTAGTTTCTGCTGCTTGAAATGCAGCCTCCCTTTTCTCTTCTTTAATAATTGCTTTGTGTACATAAAAGCAGAACGGCGGGCTCTCGGAGGGGGAGTTTCCAGGGAGCCAGGCAGTGCTGCTTCCCTCCTCGAGCTCTCTCTGCAGAGCTGGGGACCCCACAGCCACATTGTTTTGGGCAGGTAAAAGCTGTGCCTAGTCCTCTGGCAAGGAAAAAGCATCTGTAAGAAAGGTCTCATCCTCCCGCTCCTTTGCAAGGAGGAAAACCCACTCAGGAGACACAGTCCTGCTCTTCCCACCACGATCACCTGCTTTTTCTGGATACAAAGCTCGCCAGGAGGTAGCCAGTAAGGCACCTGAGCTTGGAGACAAGAGCAGAGGTGTGCAAAGGGATGAGGAAGGGGTTGGACATGGAAATGCTACGTCCAGACCTGCATCTCTCCTCTTGTGCGGAAGCAGGACAGCAAACTCAGCTCCTCCAAAGCTAGCCAGGAAACTGCTGGGGGTTTCTACTGCCACAGATTGATACTGATAAAACCCAAGCTGCAAATTCAAATAACGTCTTTGCAACCAGACAAGTCACATGTAATCCCCTGAGAAACCTCTCAATGGGCTTCCCAAAAATGAGGAGAAAAAGCAGTGAGAAGGAGAGATGGCTGCTTGAACCTCCCTGAGGTGTAGGGTCGGGCTGAGGCACGGAGTACCAGTGAGGGTTCTGGAAGTAAGGGATGCTGGAGGCCTCAGGGGGACAGGCTGAAGGAAGGAACAAGGGCTGTCCACCTTGTGTCAGTAGAAAAGGCAAGGAGATGAAGGCCTAATGATAAAAACGGAGCAACGGGAAGGTGTGGTGGGACACCAGGCCATCCCAGGAGCCCAGACACAGAAATTGCATGTGGAAGGAAACAAGGGCCCAAAATCTCCCAGCAAGAGCCAGGCAATTCCATCCCTAAGACCATCACAGCCTGGGTGCACGTACCATCGTGGTGCCTTCTTCTTCCCCTGCTGCCTTGCTCACAGCAGGAGGTGTTTGTAATTGGGCTCTCCATCTCCATTTATCTGTCAAACTGGACTACAACTTGCCACAGAACTCCAGCTCCTGGCTGGACACTTACCCAAACCACACACAGTGAGAATTAGTGCCTAAGTCTTGTTTTCTTGGGAAAGCAGCCTAAATCCACTGAAGTCGTGAACACGGTTTTCCTGCCTGTCTCTTGCTTCAGTAACGTCAAGCTGAGTTGAGTTCCATGAGGAAGGCTTTCTGCCCATTTTCTTGGTCCCAGGTGACCAGCAGCAGCTGTGGTTTTTAGGAAGAGAGCAGTGGGAAGACCTGGTGGGGCCAGCGAGTTTGGCAAGCCCAGTGCAGAAGCAAGATCTTAATTAAGTCAGGAGAGAGCATGAATACAAGAAAAATAACCACATAACCCCCAAGTGCTGCCGCCAGGCAAACAAACAAACAAACAAAAGAATAATGAAGGAAGAAACAATGCAGAAAATTCTAAGCTTAAAAAAAATAAAAAATAAATAAACGCCAACAAACAAATGGGGAAAATCCACCAGGATTTCTAGCTATAATCAGAGATGGGAGAGGTGGCGATGCGCAACGCAGCCGTAGGGCTCTGGAGGCTGGGAAGTGGCTGCAGAGCCCTGGACGATGCAGCACGCTTTCCCGGTCACATACACACAATAAAGCATGTTCTGTACCTACAAGACAGATCAGCAGAGCAGCCCAGGGCTCTGTCCCCATGGGTGGCCATATTTCAGTGGCAGCCAAGGCTGCACACACGGCTCTCTGCAGCACTCTGGGATTTACGGATGGACAACTGTGCACCGAGAGCAACGCTGCCCCTCTTGCAGGTGGAGCCATTCCTTGAATCTCCAGCACGCATCAGGATGAGAGGAATTCAGGGCCGGTGGAGTTTCATTTATCTAAGTGGGGTTTGGAAAAGGCCTTTTGTGACCGTTTTTCCCTTAACCCTTCCTGGTGGCTTTGCACTGAAGAGCGAATTTGCTCTTCTTTCTGCATCTCCCTCCTTTCAAGCTCGGGTTTTGGCACCGCTTGCTGATTTTTCCCAGGTTGGCAAACACGAGCGCACTGCAGAGGAGGCAAAACTCAGACCAAGTGATGGAACAGAGAAGCGCCAGGCCCCACTTCCAGGCTCCCCCCAGCCAGCTGATTCATCGTATACACACAGACAAAAAATAGCCTCGGATGTGTCCCCAAAGTCAAGGTGAGAAGAGGAAAAATAATCACACTAACTAAGAAATCTGGGGTCCTGCTCTCACCGGTAAGGAGAGCTTACAGATATTTTGCACCATTTCTGCTCCTGTTACAAATCATTAGCCCTGCTATTATTACAAATCTCTAACAGATACACCCAAGGACAAGGACCTGCCATGCTGGATGCAGATCCCAAATATGACAGTGCCTTCAGAGACGGGAGACAGACAAATGATGGGCGGAATGGCTTTCAGTCGCTTGTGATGGATGAAGAACAGAGGCGCGATGAGATAAAGCATCTCCCCAAGGTTTTGTAAGACCACATGGCAAGAAATCAGATGTAAAATGCCAAAAACTTCAGAAACTCTTCTTTAGCATCCAGGTGCATCGCAAACGCCAAGTGAGAGCTGTTAGCTGAGCTTCGGGGAGGCTGGAAGCTCCAGGAGAGGCAGCACACTGAGAGATACATGTCTGAAGATAAATAAAGACCTAGGTCTGTGCTACTTGGCTGGGCATGGATGGAAGGCTCAAACTACACGTGGAGCCTTTACCAGCAGCTGAGAGGGTCAGGACCCATGGAGGACAATTCACAGCCCATAAACCAGGTCACAATTTGGCCCTAACAAGCATGAGTTGGCCATTTGGGTCACTGCTCCGTGACCCGGCCCCATGGGGAGCACCACGTCCTACCTGGCAGCACCTCCTTGTCCCCACACTGCCTGGCTGTTGGCACACAGAGCTGCAAGAGAAGAGCATGGCCTGGGAGGAGGAGGTGGCCGCAGAGAGGCTGAGTACAAGAAGGGCAAGGGTGGGAAAAGGTGACATTGGGAACCACCCCAGCTGCAGATGGCCCAGATTTAAGCGACATGGAAGAGCTCGATGCAATTACCAAACAATGACACCCGAGCCCTTCAGGATTGTTTTCGTCTCTTTGTTTTACTGTCAGAAAAAACAACTTTTCCTGCTGAGTCATACTGAAATGAGATGCTAAAGAGCTGCCACACCAGATGTGGAAGCCCTTCAGATCCAATTTCCATCAATCTACACAGCCTCTATTTATTTATTTTTTGCCACTCAGCCCTCAGTGATTTAATAGGTTACTTTAATGTCTTCCTGCCTTTCCTCCCTGACGTGCTCTGCTCACGGCATTTTTTCCCCTGGCTTTCAGCTTCTGGATGGGAGAACAAGACAAGAATTCTCTTTGCCCTGGATTTTGACACGATTTTCCCTCCCTTTGCATCCCTCGTACTAGTAAAATGCTACTTCACCTACACACAGCTTGTAAATCTGATTGATATAAAAATGATGTGTTCATGGAGAATGGCTTTTTCTTTCTTTGCTTGTGTACAGGGGCTCCTGTCCAACCCCCAAGCAGTGCCTGTGCCCACTTCCCTAATGCTGAATCCACACTGCAGCTGAATGCACGACTGCAAGGCAGCAGTGCTCAACACCAAGCAGTCTCTTCTCAGACTCAGAGCACAAAAGACACAGTCCCCCCACCGAGGTTTCCAGAAACCCATCTTTCGCCTTTAGCACGGAGTCTTCTGACACCTCCTGCAAACTGTACCGTCTCTAACACAACTTCCTTGAATATTTCTCCTCGGGGTACCTCCATAAAGCAAAGAAACACTGCCGAGCCCCTTCAGACGAGGTCAAGAAACGCGTGGATACGCAGGGAAGCTGAAATGAATTGAGATCTGCAGGTAAGGTGCATCACTTACGGTACATTACATCCTCATGTGGGTGCTCTCATTTGGAAAAAAAAGCAGCTCTGCTTTGTTGCTAGATTACTTTTTAAGACAAGGAACCTACAGAGACCTAAGGGTTTCTCGTGCCTGAAGTGATGTGCAATAACATCCCTGCTCGAGGCAATTTGTCTTCGCATCCTCTGGAGAGCATGCCTGTGTGGGGTGACAAAGACCGCCTGGAGAATCATCGGCACAACAGAAAGTAACCACAACATCCTCAAACATTTCTCAAACTTTTCCCAAAGTGTCTCTAGGTTTCTAGCACCACGTTTCTGTACGAAAAGAACCGTTTTTAGGCAAATGGATTTTGCTTTCAGCTTGGGAGCTCATTACGGATTCCCCTGCATCTGTGCAACGTGGAAGAGAAAGGATTTAAATATGTAAAACTGGAAAGGGCGGAGAGAAAGAAAATAAAAAGCAAAGATAAACAAAAAGCTCAGCTGCACGGACTAAATCAAACCAGACACAAAAGTTCTTAGTGGACATGATGGAAGAAACCCATAAGGAAAGATCCCACAGGCTCCAGCAGCTCGGGTATGAGGTGGTGGAGGCAGCACCGTGCTCACGCAGGAGCAGAGAGGAATTGGCTGGGTCACGAATGAGACGCACCAGCACCAGCCACACTCGTCTTGTAAAGCAGGGGTTGAGCAGAGTGAATTACATCCCCTGCAGTTTATTATGATGCTTCTTCGAGAGGATGCTGGATTAGTTACATTAATGCAGCACGGAACTGGATTGGGTTCCCAGTGATAAGCTTAATTAAACAACAGAGTTATCCATAGGCTGTGGTTTATGTTAGAAATACGCAACACTTATGTTGATTAATTAAATAAAGTCATGGTTCAGACCATTAAATCCTCCTACGTCCAACCACCTTAATGAGGAGCTGAATCTAGCCAGACATCTCGATACTGTCAAGGCTGGGCACAAAGCGGGGTGGGGGCTCCCACTGTGGGCAGCCGGGACTTCTCCGCTGGGGGCTGTTCTTGGTGCTGTCACTTCAACAGCTAGGGCTGCTAGCCGCAGGTGGCACTGTGTTCCCCCTGGATCTCAAAATCTTAGCAGGCACCTTAATGCAATGCTGAGAACATCTCCGAGACAGTGAGCTGCGTGTACTGCCCTCGCTGATCCAATTTGTTCTCATTATCCCAGCCAGCAGGACTCGCCTGGAGGAACAGCGCTGCCTTGTCGTCCTCTGCGCACATTAGAGATGTCCAGGGCCTCCTCCAGGACAGCCTCCCATCCCCATCAACGCCTCCTTGCCATCCCTCTTTCCATCCACATCACAATCTGGCCCCACGCTCCAGCTGACAAGGAGCACACAGAGTTAGAGGGAAAAGCCCTGGTCCTAGTGAAATCCAGAGCAAAACACTTCCCTCCGTGAGACTCAACAGGAAACAGGGCTGAACCTTTTTCTTCCCTCTTTTGCAACTTCCTACTGTTTCTTCCCAGAGCCTGGGAGATTTTCACACATCAAGGGCTTCACGTAGTGACCTAGAGCGAAAAGCCAGCCTGGGGGCTGGGGTTTGCTACCACTCACCTCTCACAGCCTCTCCCAAACCCCATGGCCATTAAAAACCAAAGCTGGTCTAATCACCATTATATTCTGACCACATGGAGAACATTATTGACAGCCTTCCCTGCTTTCCGTGGCTTGTTCTCTTGAATTGTTCATGAATCCATCCCCATGCTGCAAAGGGCTGGGCTCGTGCCCTCTCATGCCACTGATGGATGTGACACCGCAGGGGCTGAATTCAGTGTGTGTGCCTGCTCCTGCCAAAGGGCACCGGCAGATGCTGTGCTGGGAGTGCACGGGGCTTGGTTACGTGCCGGGCACGCAGCTATCAGCGGGTGATGGATGGATGGTGGCTGAGGACAGGCACCATCCTCCTCCTGGCTGGCACCAGTAACTCACGCCGTGCCCGTGGCCTCGCCGCAGTCACCTACTGCCCAAGTGAATTACAGGCGGAGAGAAGGGGCCGCTGGTGGGGAGTACAAGATCGTGCCATCCATGTGCTTCCTGCTCCTTACGGGATGTGAATCAAAGATGCTGTGATGGGACGTCTGGCACTGACTCTGGGGGAAGCCAAGACGTGGCCCTAAGTCACCACTGAGCCCATCAAACGGTCCCGGTGAATTCTTCAGGGATGATTATCAGCCCCATCGGCTCTCCCCGGCTTTTCCCTTTTTCTTCACACAATCTTACCAGATTGGGAACTGGCTAATAACAATAATAATAAAATAAACCTCGTTTACAGTCACAGGATTGGAACTGTTCCCTCCATCTATTCGCTATCCCAGAAATTGCCTTTTAAATGGATAACAATGATTGTGAGGGTCCAGTTATTACCTTGAAACCTCGCATTTTGATCCATCCAGTGTTGTTCTCTTATATAAATAACAGTTATTACAGTAAAGTGATTTTTCCCCTCTGTACTTCCAAAGAGTTCCTGCAGGAGATGGCAAAGAAAATGGGTTCCATTAATACCTCACTTAGGCCCTGTTGCTTTCATACTTTAACTCCCGTCACTAATCTTCTAATGTGTCTTTAAACAAATGTCATTTATTCCACAACTCTCTGGCAGCTATTCTTCCCTCTTTTCTCCCCATCCCTTTCCCCCAGTATCCTCCGCCGTGCGGTGGGAGCTCTTCCTCCCCTGACTCATCAGTGGGTGGTGTGCTCCTGCCAGGCAGGGAGAAGCATTTCGGCTCTTTTTCAGGCTGTTTGCTGGTAATTACAAGACAAATATGAGAGCCCACCATCAGGAAATACACGTCCGAAGAAGCCGTGATGGGAGGATTTCTGTCCTCTCCGGAGCTGTGCGGCAAGGATCACAGGATGACTTTGATAAGAGGTTGTTTTGCACTAATCCGAGGGTGCCAGTCACCTCCGCGGCGCTGGGTCCTTGTGCAGGCTCTTAGCGCGGGGAAACGCTGCCTCTGGCATGCAGCATCCTCTTTTGAGCATGCTACAAATGCGATTGCCAGATGCCGCTTTTAGCTGATTTGACGCCGATAAACAAGGCTGTTCATTTCATTACACAGTCACAGGTCAACCGAGGGTGCACCTGCCAACCTGCCCATGGCGCTCGAGGCACGAACCCCTGCGCCACTTCTCAGCAGGGAGGGGAGAAGTGCTGTCAGCCCCATTTCGGGGGGAGCAAAGGAAGAAAACACCGGCTAATTACGCATTGACCAGGAGGTAGATGGGCATAAATCCAGAAGACCATGCTACATCCTGCTTACAAGCTCTGTATGTGAAGACACAGCACCCACAAAGCCATCTCTCCTTCCCCACCCCCATTTGGTGACTCAGTGCCCCATACACCGTGTGGGTTCCCCAGCTGCCACACAACAGTGCAGGATCCCTCACCAAAAAAAAATGGTTATCATCAATGAGTTAACAGCAAGACCAAGCCGTGATGCCAACATCAAAACAAAACAACCTTTACAGGCTACCCGCCTTCAAGTTGGGAATTTTCCCCTGCAGCCTTCAACCCTGGCAGCAGACATAGCAAAGCTTCATGTCTTGAGTTGCCTTGTGTAACTTCTGGATGTCTGGACTTTTCCATTTCTCTTCCTCCTAGGAGTTATGACATTCCTTCTACCCTTTCTCAGCTACAGCCTCGTCTTCATTAGCATCTGTCAAGTCCAATTAACACGTGCACCAGCACCAGGGAAGATGATTTCTGAAGCCTCCTGCGCGAGGCAGTTGGCAGGAGCTTCCCCCCTGGAGAAACATGAGCAAGCCCCAGCCAGGGGCAGGTTGCCAACCCTCAACAAACCACCTCCCCAGGGAGCCTTGCAGCATCCTTCCGTGGTGATGGAGGACATTTTGCATGCTGGGGGACATCTGACTGCTCTCTGACCCTACAAGCCCGTGATGTCTGAGAGACATCGATTAGGTACCTACTGGTCTTTTCAGCAGCCTGCAGGGTTAGAAGCAGCAGGGCGTCCCGCCGTGCCTGGTAGCTTCGTGCTGGATTAACCCCTGCATGGAGAGGTCAACGAGGCATCTGAGTGCTGCTGTAACCCTTCGGATGGGGCTTAATGGGAGTAAGTTGTGCAGAGGGTTGATGCTTAGCTCCGGTGAAGCACCGTGGATGGTCATTATTTTCCATTTAAGCAGTCGTCCTGGTTCTGATCAGCTGCTGCCTACAAACCGCTGCTGTACCCCCATCTCTTCCCAAGGACAGCTGATGCTGCAATGCCTGCTTAAAACCCTCGTGGAACTGCTCAAACCACACCAGCAAGATGTGCCCCATCCTCCAGTTCCTACCCGGCACTTTTAAGATTTCAGGCCAAGTTTTGCCATTGCAGGTGCCTCCTCTGAGCTGCCTTGCTCTCTCCAAACTCAGCCTGCTTCTCCCAGAAAATGCCTGGCCTGCTTTCTTGTGTTCCCAATTAAGCAGTTAATGAGGAGTCTGGATAGAGCAAAATGGACAGGAAATAGAGGCCATATGCCACTATAGCTCTTCTACTTCAAACAGGAGAAAACACAGGGAAAACACAAAAATCCCAAACATTTCCCTCAAGACGAGTGGCACAAAGTGACAGGACAAGAGGTGAAGTGCTAAAGACACCGCTCACCCTGGGGAACACTCATCACGTCTTACAACACTGCACATCCTTAACCCCATGAAGCATGTTAACGACCAGCTCGTTAACACCACTGGTGCTAAACAATAACCCGCGCTCCTCTGGGAATAGTTCCCAATACAACTGGCCCCGGACATGTCACTTATGCATGAGGTCTCTGTTTTTGCTATTTCTTTAGGTGGGTAACTTCACCACCAGGTTGTTTCCTCTTTGTTTTATTCATTTCTTTTTTACTAGAAGGTCACATAAAGAATAAAAACAAAGAGACAGACCCAAGTAATCTTGTTGGCATGAAAACCCCCGGCAATGTCTTCTAGGCCCAAACTATTTTGTTTCAGACCACGAAAGACATTGAAATTTCTCATGGAAACAAGCCCAGTAAATAGTTTTTTTTTCCACAGAGAGCTCTCGTTACATCTCCTCGATGCCTGCTTGGTTTTGTGTCAGTATTTGTGCAGGAGCTGGTACGTGGCTCCTGACGAGATCTACAAGATGCTGCTACAGCACAGCAGATGTAAATCACCTGGCCATAACTTTAATTTATATAACCAAAATCTAATACATATGTGTGTGTGTAAATATGAATAAAACATGGAATGATGACTTCAGTTTAAAACCAACCAACCATCAGGCTAACGGGACTCCAGTGCTACCAGGAGCAGCAAAATCCCATCCCTTTGCTTGCAGGAGCTTGGAGGCAGCAGCCCCATCTCCCCTCTCCCTCAGAGCAGGTCCCAGACCCGAGGACCTCAAACATCCCTTCCTCCTGCACCCAGGTGGAGATGAAGCATGCCCACCCCACCTTTCTCACCCCAGATATTAAAAACTGCCACGTACCTAGACTAAAAAGGTTGGCAAGACCCACGGCTCAACATTCAGAGCTTCAATTAAATCAATTAGCATCCCCATACACGGCTAATATTGGAGACATAGGAGAGGCTTTACTATCCAAGTAGAAAATCAGTCTGTGTGTCCAGATGGTCACTGGAGGCGCTGTAATTGCCATCCCATCACCGTAACTGCGCGCGTTTGGGCCCGTTTCAAAGGCGCCGGCCCCGTTTGTCTGCTTGGAGGCGAGCCTGGGCCATCTGGGCGAGACGAGGTTCATTGTCTGCCTGGCATCGGCGGGATAAACACAGCTCCCCCGTTCACTGCCACTTCCTAATATCGACTCCGAAAAGGGAGGAGAGGGACGTGCAAGGACTTTTCATGGGAACGCAGTGGAAGAAGCCTCTCGGCACTCAAGGGTGCCCCAGGGAGGCTCTGGATCTGGCTGCGTGGTGCGAAGGACTCCAAGTCCTCGCTGTGCTGCTCCAGCTGCAGAGGGTGCCACGGGGCTCTCGGGATGTGATGGGTGAGGCATGGAGGGAGCCCCGACCCAAGCCAGAGCCCCAAATATTCCCATTTTCTGCTCTCCAGCATGAGCCTGCAAGCACAGAGGAGCTAGGTGGGTTTCATCCTCACGTCACCTCCGCCTCTGATTTGTTCCTCATGTGTGCTCTCCTTCTAAGGGGTGCAGGGAGGGAAACCCACCTGCACAAAATGCTCTCTGGGGCAGTGCTTTTTAAAGGCAAGAGGCAGGAAACAGACCTGAAAAGGCAGCGAGCAAACCAGCGCCCCTAGGGCAGCCAAATGAGCTCGCTGTGCTTCCTGCGCTACAAAGGTGCTTAAAAAAAAATGACCGAGGTCTGGCCCCAGCCATAAAGCAAGCAGAACGTGCACAGGACGGGCTCAGCCATAACTTTTGAAAGCACATCAGCTCCCTACCTCGCATCGTAACGACAGGAAGGGGATGCTCAGAGCCAGTGAAGCCTCTAACTACCTTTAAAAACCTCCTATTAGTTTCCTTATGTCATCTCCCTGTCTGAACGAGCAGGAGGATAATCCTTCTGTTCCCGCACACTCAGTCGAGTCCAACCTGTCAGCAGCAGCACTCATTATGCACCTACGTATTAAACAACACGCGGTTCCTCGCTTACTGCCACGCAGCTATTAAAACAAAGGAAGCAACAGCACCAAACGCTTTTGCCCATGTGAGAATAAAACGTATTACAAAGGAGCTCATGATTGGAAAGAAGATGGGAGAAGTCTGACAAGATGAGAAGCCCGGCGTAGTTCTGCTAAGAGCAAAACAGGTTACAGAAGTGAGCCTGGGAAAATGGAAGCATCATTCTCTCCTGACGTGACACCACTTCAATTAAGTTTTCTTACCGAGGTAACCCGGAGCCAGCACGGTGAGGTAACAGATGGAAGGGCTGCCCAGGAGGGAAAGTGCAGGGCTTTCCTGTCTGGAGTTACACGAAGCAATTTATTGTTCCTTTTTTTTTTTTTTTTCCTTTGCTTGCATTTAATGTTTCTGACGAGGTCAGCAGGGAGGGAGTGCAGAAAAGCCTAGATTCAGGCTCATGTTTTCAGGCATCAGAGAGGAAACGTTCAAATTGAGAAAGCTACAAGAGCGGCAACTGGAAATTATATGCGTGCCTCTCCTCACCTCCAGCTATGTCTCTTTATCTTCTTCAGAACTGTTGCATTAACAGTTTTCAAGAAAAAACAACAGAGAGCTCCTGTACACTTCCCAGCACCGTCTGCTGGTTCGCACCAACCAAGCAACGCTCCCAGGACTGCCCAGGCTGTACCGAACCCCAGGAGGTCGGCACGTCTGCGGGCACCCAGGGATGATGTTTTGGGAAACGAGCAGAGGCAGGCTCCGAAACAGCCCCAGGATGCAGCCAGCAGGTATTTTGGGTCCTTCCTTGCCCTTCCTTTCCCATCCAGCATTTGCAGCCCGAGGTGCTTTCAGCAGCTGGCCAGAAAGCTGCAGGGTTTCCGCTCTTACAGAGACCTCACCGAGCTCGCTGGCCCCATGTAGCCCTCGGGCTACTCCAGCGGGCTTTGTTTAGAGCCAACCCTGGCCAAAACTTCTCCCATCCCTGCTCTTCGCATTTCACATTGAATTAACCAACAGCAAGGGAAAGTTGAATCCCTGCCTTTAAGTTTCCGAGCTCATTCGCTCTTCGGTTTTTCCTTTCCAAAAAAGCTTATTTAACCTGATGTTCTTCATTCTGCGTGCCCGGGGAGACAACGCCAGAGATGTGCACGGCTCTGGCACAGATTTTCCAGAGCCACAGCACTCTGTCTCTTTTCCCAGTACTTTTCCTGGTGACGATCCCCATCCAGGGCTGGGCACGCATCCAGCTGAGCCAGACGACAGGGAAACCCAGGGGACAGAGCGGAGCCTGGATGCAGCCCATGTACAAGCACCTTCAAAAGCATCCCTGGCCTCGGTCAGCCATCCTTCCTCCTCCGCTCCTGTGCCTGAGGCTGCTGCCGCTGCTGCTGCTGCTCTGCTCCCGTCTCGGAGCTTCTGGAGCCGACACCAGCAACCAGCACCCTTCCTCCATTAGCCAGGACGGAAACGGTTTCCCTGCCAAGCAGAAGCTACGCTAGCAATTTCATTTCCTGTGTATCTTTAATTTTAGTCTTGAATATATATTGCTTGCTTAAAGCATACACACAAAAAAAAAAAAAAAAAAGAAAGAAAAAAAGAATCACATGCCCTGCAAAGCCTCGGCGCAGCTTTAACTCCCCACGGGGACAGGTGAGACAGACCTATGTCGATGGCAGAAACAAAAGAAATCGCTGTCGCAGCCCAGGGAGGGGGAGATGAGGGGCAGCAGGGACAGCAAAGCGGTCCCTGATGCCTCTGAGGTTACAGCTACCGAGTGCTTGTGCTGATAGATAGAAAATTTCTCCCCCCACATCAGTACCAGGCACAGCCGGTGGGGCTCAGCCTCCGGCATGAGCTGCCAGCGGACCTGGCGAAGCGGTGCTCGCAGTGATAAGGTTAATTAAAAACACGAGAACACACGCACACGCCCAGGTAGAAGGAAAAAAGAGACCAGTTAGGTTTCTTGCTCCCTGTTTTATCTCGCTGAAGACATCCCGATAAC
This sequence comes from Nettapus auritus, assembly GCA_011076525.1. Taxonomy (NCBI): domain Eukaryota; kingdom Metazoa; phylum Chordata; class Aves; order Anseriformes; family Anatidae; genus Nettapus; species Nettapus auritus. Next base: position 4,357,417 of record CM021788.1, read on the forward strand.
AGCAAACACGGCGAGCAGAAATATGGATTTGTTATTACCTCTGTTTGCTGCAGGGACAAGGGAAGGCTTTGTAGGAACGCAGCTCCTCGAGTGCAGGCAAACAAAGCCTCTTTGTTTACTGATTTCTGGAGCCAGTCTACAATTGACAAACACAATTAGCTCAACAGTGGCAAAAGGAAAACGCTTTTCCTTACAGGTTACGGACAGCACCGGGCCATATCCCCACCCCTGCAGCCCTCCCAGCTGGGCACTGTGCTGCCCCTTCCCGCAGGACGTCCCCAGAGAAACGCTCTCAGGCTCACGTACGCACCACGGCTCTGGTGGGACGAGCAGCCCAGCTGCCCCTATTAATTAATAACGCTGCCCTTACCCTCATGGCTGCTCTCGATGTCACTGAAATGTGTTTCTCGCTGTCAGAAGCCATCCAGGCTTCCACTGAAAACGAATCCTGAAAGCGGAGGCGGTGTGAGCGGGGTGGGGAACTCAAGCCCAGGGTTGCCCCAGGGAGCCCTGAGAGCTGAGCCACCTCGCAGAGGACAAGATCCCGAAGGAAAGCACAACACGAGGTTGGAAGGATGGGGAAGGAAAGGTTTTCTGCAAGAGGCCAGCACCACCAGTCCGTGCCTCACTGTGTCAGAGAGAAGACCTAGTGCAGGGAGAAACAAAATTAAGATTCACAAAACTAAGGCTGAATACACGGCTTACACACGTCAGGCTGAATAAAAACTAATACCTACATGATATATCACACAAAAAGCTGTTTGAGGCTATCACATGAGCTGCATCACCTAAAATCTCTTATTACTTTTTTTTAAAGACAAAGGAAAAAGTACATGACATGACATCTCCCCTTTCGTCTTTGCTGCCAGATAATCTGCCTAGACAGATACTCGAAATAAATATGTTTGATTTAATTTGGGGCTTCCCGCTCCAAAGTACTGCAAAATCTATAGCCTGACTTCAGCCTGGAGTAGATCCAGAGAACAAGCAGTCTTATTAACTATAAATACATTTAGGGGGATGAGAGGAGACCTCCTGGTTCTCCACGAGACAGATTTCATTTGGGGGCTATTCCTGGGCAGGAACTTTCTGCTCACCACCTCCAAAGAGAACGCTCCAAGAGAGGAAATTATTTCCTATTTTAAAATATCCCTGTACTGACGGGTCCGCCCTAAAGCGTGGGAGTCAGGAGTTCAACATTTGCCTTGGAGTTGGGTAAAAATGAATGTAATAAATAACGGAATAAATAAATAATTACAGAGGCTCACGGGCAGCTCACAGGGCTCACGGAGGACAGGGGCCAGGTCCGTCGGTCGGTACTGGAGGTAGGGCACAAGGGCTTGTGCTGCTCCAACCGCTCCTTGCTCATCCCCAGCCCGCTCTCAGCACCGTGCAAGCACTGAGTGGTGGCCCACGGTGACAGTGATTGCTTTTGGGACGCATCCACGTGGCGCAGGGTGAGCGGGAGGACTCGTCCCAGCCGCTGCAAGGGCAGCGCCAGCCCTTTTCTCCATGCCTTGCAAGCACAATGCTGCTCGTGCATCTTCTTTCTGAGCACTTCTGATCATAAACGGCTCAAATATTTGAGCGCTGAGCATTTCTGCTCGCAAATAGCTCAAAGCCTGCAGGGATCCGGCTCAGCCTGGGAAGGCAGAGGGCACCGTGCCCTCCCGGGGCCAAGGCAGGTTGTTTCAGTGGCATGGAGAAGGAGCAAATTGGCAGGATTGCCACAGCCCTGACAACTGCAGCGTCCCTCCGGCATGCCCTCCTCCTCAGCCAGGGCTGATTTAGTTATTTTTTTTATAAAACTCTTTTCTGTTTTGTTTCCAGCCCTTTCACACCAACTTTACGATCCCTTCAGTAAAGCTCTGCGCCAGGTTCTATTTTGCAATAACCGAGACAAATGGTGTTACGATAACTCAGACTCCAGGCATGGCTATCGTTAATGGTCTTGTGTTTACTGCGGGTGTACGACATTCACACAATGATTTCTAAAAAGCCTGCTATATGGGCTGATGGAGCAGTCCTAGGTCTGATCCCTGACGGGGGGGGAGGAGGAGGAGAAGGGAGGTTTTCCAGCTCAGCTTTCTCCTCATTCTTCTGCCTCCATTACATGCAGATTGATCACAAAATGCCCTGAGTTTCTGCTCTCTTGGCTCTAATTTTTTCATCAATTTCCCCAGCTTATGAATTTGCACTCTGGGCTCCTTTTTCTTCCCTTGAGCCCTCCAGGACCCCCAGGAACTGAACCCTGAGCTGGAGCAGAGCCCCCGCGGCTCCTCGTGTCGCAGGTCCCCCTCCTCAGGTGGGCAGCACCAGCTGAGCTCCAAAAGGAAAGGTCGGGCAGAATAAGCTCTCAGATAAGCTCAGGCACAAATAACTTCAGCCAGTTAATGCTGGGTACACAGAAAGGTGACACCGGACAGCCTGGAAATGTCACCGACTTTTCCAGCTCTGTGGGCTGTGTGTGTACCTCGCCTGGGGTGGCTGGAGTCAAACACACAAGCCACGAGGTAGAGGGAATGATCTACGCTGCCTGATTTTAAGGGGTTGGTGTATTTTGGTGTTCACAGCTTGGTGTTAAAGTCTTCTGCCTCCCTCCCCACCTGGATCTGCGCAGCCCCTAGCAGTAAGTGGGGCTAGCCACGTGCTGCCGCTGCGGCCGTAAAGAACGGCGATTTACCAGCGGATCCAAGCAAGGGTGAAATGGATTTATAAAAATCAACAGTTAAACCAGCACAGCATCTGTTGCCTACGTAGGATCTTGGCTGAAACACACTTCCAGGAGATTCACAGCCCTCTTTCCCTGCCTGCACACTGCTCGGCTCCCATCGCAGTGTTTGCAATAGCTCCATCCATCTCCCAGCCATGCCACCAGAAGCCATCCTGGAAGGAATAATGATAACAGGTCTTGGTGCATTGAAAGCAAGCATTAGCCAAACACTTGACTCCATATTTTTCTCACCCTTTTAAGCTGTCTCATTTGAGAAGAGACAGTAAGCTTTATATTGTGCAGGAGGAGGTGGTTATGTCTCTCTGGGGCTGAGGCAGGTGGTTGTGCACAAGCGACCTCCAGATGTTTCTGCCGGCTTCGCAGGTAGCAAGGGAAAACGAGTCAGATGCCTCACTGCAGCCTGCGCGCACCCTTCGTTCCCCCCGACCCTCCCAAATATCCTTCAGAGTTTCCTCAAGAAGCTGCTGCAGCAGCAGCCTCAATTACCCTTAGAGCACCAGGGCCATAAATCACGCTGAGACAAACTGCGTTAAAGCACTCTAACCAGCGAGGATGACGGGGGCCTTGTACAATAGCCAATTATCGCCGGGGAGTGAATTAATAACATAAATATAAGTGACGAGGGCCCGTTTCTAAGTACTCCATCCAATTCCCTAAAACACCCTTCCCCGTGTCAGTGGTGAAGCAGGGCTCCACAAGCTGCAGCGGTGCATGCAGGGCTGGGAGCGAGGGAAGGACAGCACAGACGGACAGTGGAGATCCAGACCTGGGTCTCCATCGCATGGCACGTGCAGGAAACCCAACATCTGACAGCGCACGGACAGACCTCGTGGCAAGGAGCCCAGTCCTGGTCTGAGAACATCAAAGGACAAAGAGCACCGAGCTCTGACAGCTCGCTCCAACACCCAAAGCTGTCCTCAGCAAGGACAGAGCACACACACCGGCTCTGTTTCATACCAGCTCCATCAAACCAAGATGAAGTGTCGTTTTACCGAGCTAATTACTGAAGCTTTTATAAAAACGTTGAACACCTAGGGCAAAATTCATCAATATGGATTATTAAGCATGTGTAAAAAGGGCTGGAATGTATCCTTCATGTTCTCTGTAAACACGAAAGTCAATAAAAGATAGATATATGCTTTGAAGACAGATAATCTATTACAACAGAGTTCTGTGAGTTACTTTTAAGCATGGTTTGATTAGCAACTTGCTTATAGTTACGTGCTATATGGGCTACCCCGGCAGGTAGCAAATACCATTAAATTATTCTCAAGAATGGTGCAGAAACCTTGCCAAGGCTTTGGCGTGTGCTGACACCCAGTTGAGAGAAATAAGTAGCATATTTATAAGGACTGGTTAGATCCTGAACCAAAAAAACACCTTCTCTCCACCACCTATGAATGCTTGAAAAGGTCTGCACAAATAACACACCGCGTACGGCCATGCAAAAATTCAGAGATTAAATTAGGCATTTGTCCCACGGGCATTACAAAAAGAAACTGAATATAATTTTCTCACAGATGGAGCAAATTTTTAAATAAAGTCTTATTTGCCTGATTTCTTTCCTAATATTAAACCTTTGGGTTCCCAGCCTAGTTTGCCTTGCTGCTGAATGCATTATTGAGAGGGGATTTTAAACCCCGCTGGTCAGCCCGTGGATGGCAAGGCAGAGCTCGTTTTATTGCTCTTTTCCCTCTGCAGCCATTGGTGGGGTTTTGTTTTCTCTTACATTAATTATGATGGCTTTTGCTCTGCGTGCCAGCAGCCGGCCAGTTCCACGGTTCTGCTTCGCTGGAGTTCCCCCAGTCACCTAGAGAGATGGTCATGGCTGTGGCCTGGTGGCTGAACGCAATTAGAGCTTCATCATCTCACCCTGCGGGAGGAATAGGAACCTCCAGCCCCTCCTGGCTCCTTCCAGCCCGAGTTGGTCAGCAAGAAGCGGTTTTTAGGCTGCTCACACCCCTGCCACTTCCCTGTCCAACCCTAAGCAATCGGTTGCAGCCAAAAAATGCAACCAAAAAGCAGACAAGACAGTGAAATGCAGCTGTTCCTGGCGTGAGACATCACCAAGGGGCAGCCTTTCCTATCCCACCCCTTGGGAAGAAGGATCTGTTGCAGATCACAGTGGAAATGTCGTCATGCCATTATAAACGACTGCAGTTTGAGTTCAGTCAGTAGCACTTTGCATTAAATATGGGTTTACCTTCATTTCTCACCCGATAGCCGGTTAATCCGAATGGTGAATGCTCGCTTGTTGCTGGTACAGTTTGCACGGGAAATATTCAGCATTTTTCTTCCACGCGCAGCTCCTGGAGGAACGTCCCACCCACGCGGCTCCTGTTATTGCACCGGCCTTAGAAGCTTCCACCACTAAGCATTAAGTTTTGTACGCGGGAAATGCTGATACCTGGCGAGACACAAGGCCAGAGGCTGACTTCTGAAAGCCTTCAGCTACCTGCCAAGCCCAGCCAGTGACTTGTAGAACAAACTCCCGGGCAGACCAGAGGCGCTGAAGCAGAATGAGAAAACACGGCACAGATGTCGGCTGCTGGGGAGGCTCAGGCCAAGCAAGAGCACTGGTGTCAGGATTAAGACCTTGTCCCTCTGCATTGGGGACCTGATGGTGGGTGGCAAGGTTTTGCTGCAGGGCACAGCTGGGTAAACACCCGGGAACTCTAAGGAGAGGTGGAAATCCAGGGATTTAACAGCAGCACCGGTCTTTGGCCCATGTTCCCGAGCTGTCTGTAACACGAGTTTGCCAGAGTTAACACCGCTGCCCTCAAAATGAACAGTTTAGAACTTGCTCTTGTTTATCTGTGTCTCTATTGCTGCCATTAATATTTAATGTCTCTGGAGTAAAGGCTCCTCTCCAGCATAACAAGCCCTGCTGCAGCATTAATCAGAGCGGCAGCAGCCCGCGGCTCGGCGCGGCGCTCGCGGGCTCCCACGACTGGGAGCTGCCAGAGGCATAGGGGCACGGGCACCCTGCCAGCTCTGCCACCGACCAGACTGTGTCTGGAATGGGAAAGCATCAGCTCTTTCCCTTCTCATCCCACCAGCTGCTGTAAAATCAACACCCTCTGAGGTCTCAGTGTCACTGTGGGCTCTGCAGACAGCCCCATTCCCGGCCCCATCCTCACCGAAGCCAGAGGCAGCAGGGAGCTGAACCCGAGGCTCCATGTCCAAAGCGGTGTCCTCAGTGTTCAGCTGCTCTGACCACAGGAGTCCGGGGAGAAATGAGGAAGAAAAGGCTGAGCCTGCCCCCTGGAAGCCACAAGAGCTCCACAGACCTTACAAAAACCCGAAACAGCAGCTTCTCAGAGCACAGTGTGCCTTTGGTGTGCCCCTGTTAACAAACCCCTTCCATGCACCCACCCACAGATGTCCTGGGCCACCCTCTGGGTAAAAGCCTTGAGGAACAAGGGTCAAAAGCTGATGTTTGATGGCACCCAATTTGTGCCAGTCTTAAGTACCTGGAGGTCATTAACTCGGATACCCAGAGCTTTGCACTTTTATTTAGCCCAGTGGAAAAGGAAATGGTGAAGAAGAGAGATCACGATGGACAAAGGGAACAAGATAGGATCATCAGTTTACACAAACACGCTCTCCTAGACAGCCTCAAATCCCAATTACAGACTAAAAGCCAGTCCATCACAAAGGGTTCCCCATTTGCCACAGCTCCCCAGCCCGAGTGAAGGAAGTGAACTAATCCCAGCTCTCTGGAAAACATCCACGGCCCAGAAAAGCCACCGCCGCTCCACCACACACACGGCGAGCTCCAGAAACCCTTGCACGAGCAGTCTTGCTCCTGCACTTACTCCAGAGATTGCCCGCGGACCAAATTAATTAACATTTGTAACAGCTCAACAAGGGAGAGTAAAAACATGTTTACCTGGGATCACTTCTTCAGAAGGTCCCCGTTAGCGCTGCAGGGCACGGGTTGATAGCCAGGGCTTTTTGCCACAAGCAGCCTAGGTGAGGTGATGCCTGTTCTCTTTGTTCTATTGAGCAGAGATTTTTGGTCCAGCCCTTCTTGATGCTATTCAATTAAGTAAAACACAGCCTGAAGAATTATTTCCTGTCCTTAAAACGTACAAAGCAAGCTCCCCCTTTTCCAATCTCAGCTGCCAAATCTTGGCCCTGGACTTCAGTACCAATTTCTCCTTTATTTACTGAAAGCTCACTCTAAATCTTTCCATACTAGAAATGCCAGTCCTCCAAACAATTACTCTGCCTGCAACATTAGTCATTTGCTACATTTTCCATCAGCATTAGTCATTTAATGGCATATCATGTTTTCTATAACAGGATCCAGGCCATCCCTTTTCTGTCCTGCCCTCCTCGGTGCTTTTCTACCCACGGCCTCCCAGATTTACCCTCCTGCTCAGGAGGCACCAGGTGTTGCATCTCTCCCTCCTAAGCCACCGGGAAATCGATCCATGCATGGCTCCAGCCAGAGCTGGTCTCACAGAAACAACGGGGGGCACAAACACCAATCTACTTTGTAGCTACTTGCGAAAAAATCACAGCACAAAGGGGTTTTTAAGGCTAGAGAGCTCCTAATTGCAGTCCTAGGGTTTGAGGCAAGGGGTAAAGAAACCAGCCTGGAGCCGAGCATCATCTCTGAGCCCTCTCCCACCACGAGGCAAGGCACCAATGGGGCAACTCTGGGGTCTCTACCCAGTGCCAAGGGTAAGGAGACTGCTTGCATGACACGAGTCTTACAGCTCACGCTCCAGGTGGGTCAAGGACTGGAGTTATCCCGAGACGTAGTCCCCATCTCCCCAGAAGACAAACCTCAAAGAGAGGGAGATGAGATCTAGGAGCACCTTGTTCTACCACCAACCGAGCAGCTCCCACCATGCCAGCTCTGCTCTCGTTTTGGTCCAGGGTTCGTGCGCAGGCCCCGCTGAAAACAAACTGAAGCATTTTTATTCAAGGTTTTCTTCCCTCCCTCATGAAACGCTTTGATAGAAAACTTAAGACTAAAAATGGAACTTTCCATTTTCTGCTGCACCAGAAAAAAAAAATAAACTAGTACTCCCTTTCTGCATACATATGTTTGATGTCAAAAAGGCAGAGCAGGTCATTCTTAAAAAAGGCACTTCAAATACCAATACTCCCCGTCATCTTGGCTCTCCATCACAAAATGACAGTCTCCTACTTCAAAACAAGATCTAATGAAACCACATTTATCCCCATCTCGCTGTAATCACATTAGACAGTTTGACCAATTTAACTTTATTGGTTTCTTAACCGTCTGAAAAAAAACACCCAGAGACCAGCCCTACGTGTCGCGCTCCTCTCAAGCAGCCACCTGCAGCAGCCTTTCAACAACAGCATCCGACGGTCAATAGAGCCTTCTGTTTGCTTCCAGACTTCCTGCTAACATCTCATTTTCTTCAAGAAACGCGTGCGGCTTCCCAACACATCGCATTTTGTTTAAGCAACAGCCTGCAGCATGCGCTCGGCCATTATAGGCACAACTGATAATACTCCAAGGCTCCTCGGTGTGCGAATGCTCACCCGTGGGAGAGCTGGGGCGTGAACATGGATGGGAATATCGCTGTAAACTGCTACCCGGGCACCTACACGATGTGCCTGCTTCCCCCTACAGAGAGAGAGGGGGCGGGAGCGCTGCACACCTGGGGCAGAGGTTACTGCTATGGCAGGGATTCAATTTTGCAGTAATTTTTCATCCCTAAACACTGCTTTGCAGCAGCACCCCAGCCAGACGCAATTAACCTTTGCAACACACCACCGCTTGCTGCAAGCATGAGCCAGTGTTGCTCCCCAGGTCCCGCCGGAGATTTCCATGAAGGAGCAGTAGGTGTCTCCCAGGGAAAGAAGCTGGCCCTGCTCCAGGTACCAACAACCGTCGGGAAGTGACAGCGACCCCAAGCTGTGTTCATCCAGGCCAAGCCCTGCAGTACCATCCCTCTTGTATCCTCCTCAGCCACCACGATCTCCAACCGCCTGCAGAAAGCGACTCCTCAACCCTAGAATTACTCTTTCCTTCTCCCCCAGTTACTCCAATGTTGCCTGCAAACAGGTTACTAAAATAAACAAGAGCTGGAGGCAAAAGAGACAAGCAAACAGCAACGCTCCCCCCGCACGCTGCTGCCTGGGGAAGGGAAGCAGCGAGATGCACACTCCCCCTTCCAGCTGGAGATGCCATATCCTATTTTCTGTAGGGCTGGCTGTTAGCAACGTCAGCTCCTACCTCCACAGACGTATTAGCCGAGACACATGCTTGCAGACACCTCTTGCTCTTGATGGGGTGTTTGAACACATGCAATGCTGCACAGCGGGCAAAAGCTAGCAGGGGAGGTGTTCCTAATTAGCCAGAACATGGAACGGGAAGCAGCGAGTGGCTGTGTTTTCATAGCACCAGATTAGGCTCATCAGGTTACCCGCTATGGGCACGATAATTTTTTAAGTGTTCCTTTGAGGCAGATAAAAGATAACAGAAATTATTTCAGCCAAGCACTTCAGGCTATTTGGCTAAAAGGAGCTTTTGTCTCTTCTGTGCTTTAGCCGAGTTGGAAAGCAACCCCTGTGTTCCCTCTTTCCCCAGGCCCCAAGGCCATGGGGTGCTTGGACCACTATGCCCGATGCACTGTTCTGGCTCTTGGGAGCCCAAAGCCCAGCACAGAAGCAAAGAGCAGCTTGGCAGCTCTCAGTGCTCGCAACCACGCCGATGCAAAAGCCTCCCCAAGCACCTCTAACTCCACTGTTGGGGGAAGGAGGAGAGTCTGAGCCCTCAGATCGGGCTGCTTCACTTCCACATCAGCACGTGCACAAAGCAGAGGTCACCAGCACAAGTCTCTTGCCCCAGAGAGACTCCGAGGGATGCCCCACGGCTCACATGAGGCAGAGGTTGCCAGGTCCCAATTCCTAATTGGATGTACCAGTTCCTTGCCTGCGCTCTCTGAGCAGAAAAAAATAGCTGATGAAAAAAGGTAGCTTGCTTTGCAACATTAAGAGTCTGTTTTCCTTTAACAAGACACAGTGGCAGCAATTAGAAGAGAAAGCCATTAGATGAAATTTGTTTAGTCAAATTAGTGATACCGTCTGTGTAAAAACACGAGCTCCCCAGGGCCCTGACCTCACCAGAGTTTTGAGGCCGGATGATTGATGGAGCCCCCAGTCCCGTCGCCTCCACCAGCCAGCATGCAGGAATAAGCCTTCCCCATGGATCTGTCGTGCCAGGTACCACTTCCAGTTCCTCAGAGCTAGGCAGATCCAAAAAATAATAATAATTTTAAAAAGCCACCTGAGGTGATTCATCTCCCGAGGGCACCTTTCATCCCCGTAGGATTTCGGCGAGATCTGCGCTGGGTGTGCCCGCAGACACAGCCACTCACCCGGCCTTCAGTCAGCTACAAAAGCACGCGAGCACTTCACTTGCTGCACGCCTGAAACATCTCCAGCTAGTTCAAAAGGGTTTTGGTGAGGACCTCCAGTGCTTTGCTGTGCCCGGTTCTGAGAGGCTCCTACACACACGGCTGCTCAGTGATACGGTGCCACGCTCCCAGCTCCTGGGGTTAATTGGCCCTTTGCATCTCTGGGGCTGCTTCCTCCTTTAATAGTCAATTAGGCCTTATTAGCTACGTTGTCATTTACATCCAAGGCTCTCAGCAGCAGTCCTGAAGCTACAGATTTGCCCTGGTAGCCCTTCTTGCAAGGCTGCACGGCCTTTTACATCGCAAGCCAATTGTTCTGCTTAGCTTGTGGCCTCATTGCTGCGGCACCCCTCCTGGCCCACCTCTCAGAGCATGTCCACGGGGGACCTACCTGCAAGGAGCCCAAAGGGAAGACCCAAAGAAGCTCTGACCCATCAGAAAGAGGCCAACCTGTTCCGTGCATCTCCTAACAGGCCTCAGCAAACCTGCGCACGGACATGTATTAAGTGGGCCACGGTCTGCTCGTAGCCACCCGCCAGAACATGTTGACATAGTGCAGCACAGATCAATAGAAACAGAGCTAGATAATGGCAATTGATTTTACCCATGTAATAAAGTTGTTGAGTCTCTGATTCACGCATTAGTAAGTGCTCATTTTATTGACCTGAAGGGCAAAGGGACTGAGTTGTTGTATTGTTTCCTTCCAAGCAGCAAGCATCATTTGCTAATGAGAGATGGCCTGGTTCCCTCCTCATTATCTCTCTGCTTCACCCTTCCCTCTCTGCCTCGTCCAGCTGCTGCTGAAACCCACGGAGAGCTTGGCAATGACTGGCATTTCGACTGACAATGCTGGTCGCTCACTCTCTCACATCCCCACTCATCTCTTGCCACGGAAAGTTCCCAGCCCACCCACTGCAGATTTCCCTCCCCGGACCAGACAGACCCTAACTCCTTGCAGAAGCACGATGCAAAGCCCTGACACTTATTGCTTCTTCAGAAATTGGACCCATACAAATATCATCTGCCTCCCTTCACCCACTTTTTTTTTTTCCTCTAAACGCTCTGATCCACAGTGCTTCAATGAGGCCAGAGCCAGATGCTATCCAAGATTTTTGCAAGAGTGATGAAAAGAGTCTGCTGCACTCCTGCTCAGCTGTCAAATTGGAAAGCTAGGAAAGGACTCGTGCCAGCTTCTAGCCTCTCTGTGCCTCAAATATTTACAAACTTGCAGAGCTGGCATCCTTTGGGTTAATAATTATTATTCAGATCACTCCTTTGGACTACAAGAGGCAGGACTTCACACTGTCTCTGGCAATAATCAGGCATCCAGCATCTGTGAGGACACAAGGAAGACATCAAAAAAAAACCTCCAGAGAAAAGAAAAGTCCTCGTCTCCCAGCACCAGCTAGGAAAGCTCCTGCGTGTGCCTATCACCAAGCCTCATCTCCTGGGCTTTCAGCATCAAGGGTGCATCAGAAGACTTCTGGTTTGAAAAACAATGCTGAAGAAAAGAGGTAGGGGAGACTGGATTAGAAAAGGACTTGCAATAAGGAAGGATTCAGAGGCATATCATGGATAAAGTGAGGCCAGGACATAACTCCTCCTAATGGAGTCTCAGCAAGGTTGCTCTCCTAGCACCACGTGTACGTACAGAAAGATAAAGCAAGGCACCCACAGCCATAAAAACAGATGTTGAAATTAGCAGGGATTCAAAGGAGGTTAATAAAATGCTGGAAGGAATTATGTGTCAACATCTACGTGGAGGATGAAGGAGCTTAAGACGCTATTCCTAGAAAAGCAGCAACTAAAACCGACACATGAGAGGGTAGAGAGATTGGGAGAGCAAGATAGCTGCGCCATAAAGCGCAAGAGAAAATCGCTTAGAGATGAAGAAGATATTTAAGGATGGCATTAAACAGAAGAAATGAACATGAAACCGTGGAAATGGGAGAAGGGCATTTTATCATGCGAGAAAAAACAAACAAACTTAGGTTTAAACTAATTCTGCTTCCCCACAACCTGGGAACGATTTCAAAGCAGCGGTTTCCAGTGCTGGCCTTGTGCAAAGACCTCCTCAAAAAGCTTTGCTGATCAGTTTGCAATAGCCTGCACGGCCCAGAGGAGTGCCTGTGGCTCTGTGGCTGCTGATGGAGCTGCAGCATGCACTGGCCGAACTTTGGAGTGTTTCACCCCAACCTGCTCCACTTTGCCACCCCACAGCTGCTCCATTGCAGAGCTTTTTGCACGTGGACGCCCCACACCCTGCACGCACCAGCCACATGTGCTGCTTTCCGCCACGCCGGTGCGCTGCCCACTGCCATCCCTCTCTGCTCCACACATCCTTGGGATGCCCTCGCTCCTGGTACCTCCTGGCAGGGAAGGCAATTTCACGCTCAGGCAGTGCTGCTTTCCATCCTACGCATGCGTGCACGCTGCAGGCTCCCAGGCAATCACTACCAGATGCCTGGGGCATCAAAAGCTCCACGCACGGACACCAGCGAGCAGCAGACAGCAAACTGCTCCCACCTCTTGGTGCCCCTTGCACCTGCACTTGCTGACCCCATTCTGTGCTGCTGCAAGTTCCTGCTGCTGGCAGCCTGGCGGATTTCAGCACCTTTCAGTCTTGAAGGACGGCGTACCAGGCGGGGAGTTGGGAGTTGCAGGTGTTAATTTGAGAGCTTGCTACAGGCGATTCCTTTCATTTTCTCTGTGCCTCTGCTTCATATCTAGACCGTAAGAACAAATGTTACCGTCAAAGCAAAAGTCCATCCAATAATTCGCACTAATAGCTTCCCAGCCTTCAGCTACTCTCAGGTTAGGAAACTTTTGAAACTGATGTTGTTTATATATTTAATAACTCCTAAGTGCTTTTCTCTTCTCTCTGCTTGGCCAGAGCCTTAAAACGTCTGGAAACTTTTTGTACTCGGAACATCCTCTGAGCTCAACGTGTCAATCACCGGTGAACAAAATCAGCGTGGAATCATACAATCACTTAGGTTGGAGAAGACCCACAAGATCACCAAATCCAACCATCACCTAACACCACCAGTCCTCCACCACCGAACCATGTCCTGAAGTGCCACATCCACCGATCTTAAATACCCCCGGGGATGGCAACTCCACCACTTCCCTGGGCAGCCTGTTCCTATGCCTGTTCCTCCTGTGAAGAAATTCTTGCTGATACCCAGTTTAAACTCCCCAGGTCTCGCAGCAGGAGACATGCAGAGCCAGTGATGCTCTCCACCTTGCCCATTCTGCTCACGATTTCCTTTCCTGTAAGCACTTTGGTACAGACGTTACCTCCCGCTATAAATAACACCGCACAGCAGTGGCACCGAGGGGGCTCCACTTCATCTGGGAATCGTGGCCATCACAGTTTGTGGAAATTAGTGGAAAAAGCTTTTGTGTGTGCACTCTTACAGCATGGACACACACTCACCGTACACCTGGGGCTTGCTCGGGGCTTCTTCGGGCACAGGCTCCCTTCTGCACAGCGGCTGAGTCTGGCCCTGCCCGAAACCTGCAGCCCCATTAGCAGCTGATGAATTGTTTTCCGCTCTCCTGCTTGGCTCCATACTGGGTTATCTGCGCGGAAACGTAATTTGTTTGCTGATATCAAAATGCTGCCACTCACCTGCGGGATTAACACCGTGACAAAATCGTTAGAAACGTGATGGAGTACCGGAGGCCTTCGGAATTTGCAGAAAATTCATCCTTCAGCCTAATGAACGCCGGCTTCCCAGCAACCACAGCAGGACCGCCCCTGCTCCTCGGATCCCCCTGGACCAGCCAGAAACGCACGTGGATGTGTCAGGGCTCAGCTTTTAGACGAGTTCAAGGGCAAACGACACCAGAAGGTGGGGACAAGTGTGGGGGTTCAGCAGCAACACCCCAGCATTGCAGCCCTCCAAACCCCAGCGCGGCATGGGGAGCAAATCCCACACCCCGGTTAACCAGTGCAGGGGGCCTGCAGCCTTCCCTGCTGCTCTCCCGTACCCCATTTCCCCCCGGGCACACTTTAGAGGAGACAAAACATCCCTCTTATCGCTCTCGCTGCCAGTCACCGCTGCTGCATGACGCCATGGGCTGGCAGTGAGTCACCGCCGCTCCTGGGGAAGAACGGGGAGAGAAGCGACCTTCCTTCCACTGATGCTCTGCCAAAACCCCCCCGCAACGCGAGCCGTCTGCTCCGTGGCGCTGCCTTCCCCCCCAGCAGGCTGCAGAGCGGCTCGCCGCTGCCCTGCCACCAAGGTGACACGATCAGTTATTTTTTTTTTTTCTCTCTCCAAACGGCGCTCTGAGCCGCCTGCCGGAATTTGCATTTCCATTTGAGTTCGGTCTCGCGGTCGAGATGAACTTCTGGAATACCTCGTGGTTACGCAGCGCGTTCCCTCGCCCGGGCTATACACACGGATGTATTTTTAGCCTCGATCCCTGCATTAAAGTCACCCTTTTAAAAGAGCGGTTTTATTGCCAGGCGATATTAGCACAATGAAGAAAAGCGCTCCTAATTTTTATAAATTATCTCATCATCTGCGACTAATTAGCAGCTGCCGAAAGCTGGGAAATCACTCCTCGCCCCGGAGAGACTTGCTCCGAGCTACGCGGAGTTCAAACAGCCCCTGATGGCCGAGGACTTCACGACAAGCCTCCGGCTGGACCCAGCACAGCTCCTGCGGGCTGAGCACCCTCAGCACCTCCACCCCGAGATCTGGATGTGATGCAGCTTAGCCAGAAACTTTATTAGGATCCAATCTAATCAAGCTGCTGCGCCTCTCCATTCTCCTTCCCCTTGCTCCCAGGCGCTGGTGCCTCTGTCTGTGCCGCTGTAAATGTGTCTATAAAAGTAAAATGAGCAAGCAGCCAGCGGCTAAATGGCACTTAATCAGAAGAAAATGTATACCCTGGTGGATAGTAAACTGCTATTAAGTTGGGGGGGGGAGAGAGAAGAAAATAATAAGCTATAAATGGACAACCAAATAAATCTCCTGCCATACCAAGTGAGAGCACATCTGGTTAGGTGCCACCTCCAATGAGTTGTGAGCAAAATATTTATTCGCCGCCAAGCACCTGGCAGCAGGAGTGGGAAGGGATTCGAGCCTGGAGAGCAGCGCTGCTTGCACTGCCTCCCCACAGGCAGGGGCACGCCAGCTGCCTGTCCTCCGTGGGCGCCCCAAAATCCCTTCTAAAACAGCCGACCATCCATCGGGCCCCAGGCACTGCTGGCCAGGCTGCAGCGGTGCCCACAGCTGGTGGGACTGCTCCATCTCATCCTCTCTGCTGCTAGGACACAGATTTGAGGTTGAAAAGCCATCTCCAAGAAGAGAGCCCCTCGGGCTCCAGCCCTACCCCAAACCCCGAGAGGGTCAGTAAGGCAGCAGGCCATAAGGCTGAGCCACCAGAGACGCCGATGCCATGAATACCAAAGGACCTGCAGACCTCTGATCCTTTGGAGAGCCTTAATTTAATACAGAGCGCTTCAGCATTAAGGGAAAATGGGATTTGGGACTAGGAAGTCCCCAAGGGAAGAACTCCTTGGAGAGGGACACCATTGCGAAGGGGATTATCATCATAATCACAAGATTAGTCGAATAATCCCAGCCTAAAAGCGAGTTTCTGACTTGTGCGGGATGCTCAGCATCCTCCAGCTTTCATGGAAATGCATTGCAAAGCTGGATCAGCTTGACTTGGAGGAACGATGTGAGGGAAAGAAGGACCTGCTACAGCAAATTCTGGGCCTCGCAGTCCCATTCAAATTGCTCAGGGCGTTTCTGCTTTGCTGAGCGGAGGTGGTTGTTCACCTGCTCAG
The DNA here is from genome assembly GCA_011076525.1 of Nettapus auritus. NCBI lineage: Eukaryota > Metazoa > Chordata > Aves > Anseriformes > Anatidae > Nettapus > Nettapus auritus. Next base: position 4,373,366 of record CM021788.1, read on the forward strand.
CTCCTGCCTCCCTACGCCGGCACCGGCTTTTCCATTCCTCACTGCCGCAGACTGAGGGTTTTGCCGTCAGTTCCCCTTGTTGCTGATTTAATGCAGGAACGGGGTTCAGGGCTCCCAGAAATGGCAAAGCCAAGCAATCCCGTTTCACCAAAATAAAAGACAACGTGACAGGGCAAACAAAATAATCATCCTCATCTAATCCCCTAGGCTGCCTTTTCTAACGCAGCTCTTGCACAAAGTAAAGAAATAATTATGTGCTATTCTCCACCATAGGTCAGGGAGCGCATTAGTGAGCTGAGACTGAAATCCAAATCATGGTGTGTCATGCCCGGGCCTATTAAATAAAAAAAATAAGAAGCCAGCAAGGAGCACAGCCCTGTCCCTGAGCGCAGCGGTCAGCCCCTGCTGCTCCCCAGGAGACAAACTCTTCTGCACAACAAGGAACCTGCTCATTCTCAGCACTCACACCTCAATTTCTTGGCTAGAAAAACACATATAAATAATGCTAGTTTTTCATATATATTTCCAAATGCTCAGCTTTCAACTTAAAACCTTTAGATTTATTATCTAGGCAAAGATTTTCTGTAAAGGGAACGAATGTTCCGTATTTCATCTGGAAGTGGCTAAACCTTGCAGCCAGCCCAAAGGCCTCCGGACCCAGGTGTGCACTTGGCTGAAGTCAGTTGCCAGAATCAGAAGGGAAAGAAAAGAGAGGTGCAAGAAAAAAGCAATGCCTGGGTTTAATTCCACCGCGTTTTCCATTTATGCACCCGAAATCTAAATCCATCCCCTCAGCAGTGCTGCACCACCAGGAAGGATGCTCGGGGTGGTTAGGAGCTCCTGGCCAGGAAGCCTGCTTAATTTTTCTCTGGTAGAGAGATGTGTAACACCAGGAGAGGAGAGATGATATTCTGAGCATCCAGAGCAAACCACTGTGAACTATCACATTGCACAGCGGTGCCTGTGCTCCTGCACCTCCCGGGAGAGCGGCGAGCTTCAGCCCTGGAAAGCTGTGCTCACCTGTGCAAACCACGAGGCTGCGGATGGGCAGCCCCCACTGCCTGCAGATGACAATAAAATAAATAAAACAAAATAAAATAAAATGGCAAGCAGGCAGCAACCTGTTGCGCCGCTCCCTGCAGGTGCTGGCCGTAGCTCAGGCAGCTCACAGAGAGCCAGTTCTGCCTCTTCCACATGAATAACGCTGGGCGATTTCCAGATGGAGGGGTGGGGGCCAGCAAAGCATAGAGCCAGGACATTTACAATGGAAGCAGTGCAGCTATATTCAGGAAATGACTCTTTTTCAAAAGGGCTTTGGGCGTTAGTCACTCCGATGCTCTTTCTGGCATTTCTGCTGCAGGTTTGGTTTGGTTTATTTGGTATTTGTTCTCAGTTTTACCTTCCTGTGTTAGAAAGCATCCATGCTCCACGCTAGAGGTGACTCCTAAGCCAAGGCACTGAACCTATGGGAGGTTCATCAGTTCCCTGGGTGTTGGGGCACGTCTGTCAAAGCATGCCTGGGGGCACCAACTTCTGCTCAGGGACTCTGCGATGCTAGCTACTGCCTGAAGCTGCTTCCCACATCCTCACAATGAAATCAGTCCCCCCAGGACACCAAACAGCCCCAAACCCCTTGCAGTTTGCCACCAAAACCCATGGGACCCAGGCCACGAGGAGAAGTGAAGGCAGCAGAGAGGCCGTGACCATCTCAAAGCCATCCCTAGAGATACACACCTGCCCCAGCAGCCCTTTCCCCACCGCCTTGCAGAGCTGGGGGTCTGAAAACATCTGCCGGGAGACCTCCGTGCGAGAGGCTGGCTGCCAGAAAGCTCCCGTGGATCGTGAGCACTAGAGCTGGCAGAGATGACCGAGGAGAGGCTGGGATTTGCTAAGCAGTGACTGCTCCTCCAGAGCTATTATAGGCTATCAAGTAAATGAGACATGTTATAGGGGGGAAAAAAATAGTAAGGAGGCTGTATTTACACAGGAGCCTGTAATGACTCCATCGCTGTGTCAGCTTCACATGCTTGACAAGACAGACACAGGTGAACCTTGAGCCTCCTGCATTCGTTTCATTTCCTCTTCATTAAGCCAAGCACGGTGGCTGCAGATGAATTTCTCTCTCTTTTTCTTCCCGGACTTACCTGGAGATGCCCTGATATCTCTGAAGCGCAGGGTGAGGCTGGGCTTGCCTCCACATCATGCTAAAACACCCCCAGCATCTCTGGGCAGCAGCAGAGCCCCGGAGGACCAGCAGGGTTAGAAGCAGGGCTGAGGCGTGTGGCACCTTCGTGTTCACGCCCCGTGTTCCTGCTTCATTTTTCAGAGCTGTTTGCACCTTCTCACTCCTGCTCTCCAGCAGCTGGCAGGATGCCGTTTCCGATTTATTTCTGTTTTCACCGCCCTTTGTGCTTACAGTTTAGGGCTCATTTTCTATCACTTGTGAAGTCCAGAGATGAAAGAAACACGGCCGTGCAGTTTGCTGTAGGGACCAGAGGCAGGGAGGATGGCTCCGAGAGGAGCTGCTGCTCTCCTGCCCCAAATACGCACAGTGAAGCATCCAGATAAAAACTTCCCATAGAGACTCAGGGGTTCTGGGCACCATTTCCCAAGGGAAGAGTTGTGGCTGTGTCCCCCCAGTACCATCTGTGATGTACTCAGGGCACCCTTCTCGAAGCCTAGCTGCGTGTTGCTGAGCTGTGCACGCCCGCTCTCCTCCATTCATTTTGTTCCCAGTATCAACAATTCCACCAGCGGTGTTTGCAGGGCTGTTGGGACCGAAAACACACAGAAATAGAAAACAGTAACCTAGTGACGGGGAAGGGAGGGAGTTCAAAGAGCTTTCCTGCTAAACGACAGCCCAAGCTGCCTGCAAATAAAACTCGGGAGCTCATCAAGTAACTCTGACCGCTGAGGGTGCTTAATAAAGATTACTTTGCTATAGCTCCGCTTGCCTGAGGCATCATTTGTTTCTAATGAGATGCTCCGTGGGATTTAAACGCATGAGAGAAGAGGCTTTTCAGCCACAGCGATGAACACAAGCTTTCTGCTCCAAAACCCAAGTGCTCAGCCCCAAGTCCTACCCCAGTAATGCTCCTCGGCTGTGCCAAGCTGGACAAGGCAGCGCCTGGTGCCAGGGGAAGCCTCTGCAGCCCCACCGGGCCCCTACAAACCCATACATCTGGCTCTGGCATGGGTTAGCTAAGACTTTGCACAAATACTGCAATATTTTGGTACCAACTCAACCATTCTTCTGCTGTGTGATCGCCGAGATTGTATTTCTGAGTATGCCCAGGAAAATGAAGTACTCCTTCCCACCGTACCAGGGCCCCAGTGAAAGGAGCAGGCCAACAAATTCCACATGCGACCAAAATGGGTAAAACCACACCAGATAATAAATGCTAAAGGTTCTCAACTGCCAAGCTGTGCAAGGGACACGGAACAAAATGTTCTGAAGTGTGGGAGCCAAATGACAGAACAGACTTTTGCCGCTGGTCAAATGGGAAGATGCAGAGGGCAGCTGGGTACGGCCAGAACAACTCCACAGTGGCAGGAGAGGAGCAAGGATGATTAGGGGCATCCTGCCATGGTAAAAATAAATGCCTGTGAAACAAACCTGGTACGAGGTGGATGCTCTCAAATGTATTGTTGGACACCAAGGAGGGCGCACGCGTATTCAGAAGCACAAATCCTGGAGGATGCTGACGACTGGAAAACTCTCGAGCAGTGAGATGGGACAGCTGACCCTACCTCTTGGCACAGGTCAGTGCATTTGTCTTGCCAAGCAGAAGAACCACAAACTGGAGCTGGGAATGGGTTGGAATCTGTAACCAATGTAGACATCCTCAGACAAATCTAACCTGACACCGTGTAGCGACTCCTCCGACTTCGTTACCCGTAGGCTTGGCAAGAAGATCACAGAAGCCTTAAGCTCATGGGGGATGAGCCTAGGGCTAGATCTTAGGTATTCAGCCTGGCCTGCACCTCCGTGACATGGAACCAGGTCTCGTTGCAGAGAACACAGCACATACTGATCAGCCCCGCTGTCTGCACTGTGCCAGAGCACAGGGCTGGAACTGAAAACCGCTCAGCCAGAGACAAAATAAGGGCACACAGAGCCCCTTCCCTGCTGCCCCAGCTCTAAAATTGCTTGAAAAATCTTGGATTTTCCAAGCACAGAACATACAATATTGTGAAATCTCACAGTTACATGGCTGAGAGTAAAAACCCCTTTGTACCTCTCACCCAGCCTGCTGTAAACCCAGGGCTCAGGTCCCAGCTGCAGCAGCAAAAATCAGAGTCCCATGGAGCTGCAAGCTGACTGCTCAGGCTGAGGTCAGGTCCTTCCCTCCATGGATGGTTTTAGAAGCATCTGGAGCAATTAGGCTTTCGTGACTGTCACTGAAGAGAGAGATGGGTCAGAAACACATGCGATGACAGGTGCCATCTGCATTAAGTCAGGTGGGCAGCTAAAGTTAGCTAGAAGCACCTGGTTGCTCTCCTGCAACAGACCTGCTCTTGCAGAAGCAGATAATCAGGGCCTATTAATAATTACTAGGATCTCTCTTCATAATGAAATTGCAGCCCTCAAGATTTCCTGTGCTCTCCTCCCCTCCTCCTGCATCCAGCGAGGTTTCCTTCCCTTGCAGTGCTCCCTCCCAAAGCCCTGGGGGGGCCGACCACATTTACTCACCCTGGCAGCCTGGAAAGCCACGCAGGGACGCGTGGTACCCAGAGAAGGTATCGCCTAACCAGCAAGATATCAAGCCAGCTAAAGAAGTGCCCAAGCTTGAGCAAAGATCAAACCACTTACCGAGCGGTCAAGAAGATCTTCATAAAGCACAAAGCACTCATGGGCAAACCGTCACCTCCCCTTAACTCTCGTGGCTCTGGAGGATGGAGGCCCAGCCCATCCTTCCCCTCATGCATGTACCCCATAGGCTAAGCTCTTCCTCCAAAAGCCCTACAGCAGATTAAAACTCAGCTTATTGAATAAGGCGGTGCTCTAACGAGGGTAATCCACAGATAATTTCACTCATTTAAACCCTATTTCATCTCTACCAAGTAGACTTATTTCCATTTAACAATCTTAATTCTTTTAGCACTTGCCGGCTCCCAAATTGGCTTCGATGGCAGAATTGACATTCAGCCATCATTTTCACATCAAGTTCCGTTTAGCCTCTCCAAATCCCTACGGCGCCTGGAGGTGCAAGAGGAATTCATTAGCGGTGTCTTTGGGAAAACGAGCCATCCCTCCCCGCAGCCTCCTTCCAGCCACCGTCCTCGCTTGGCAGTGCTCGAGGCAGAGCCAGCGATGGTCAGGCTAAGCTGCTCCTCTCCAGCTCCCTGCTCAGGTCTCCTCTGTGCCGATACACCAGCATCTGCCTTCTCTGCTTCTCTGCCCACGGGTTGTGCTTTTATCCACAGGCCACAGAGCAAAAACCTTGCAGCCTGTGCCTTGCTTGCTCCCTGCTTCCCTCGTGGCCCAGGTCTGCGTTTTCACCCTGCAGGGAGGTCTCTGCTGGCCCCCAGAGCTGCTTCGCTCCCAGCCTGCTCCCCCTGGCAGGAACCTGCGCCCCCAGACCGCTTGTGGAGAGGGAGCTGAATGCTCCTGGGCAGCAGAGGGGTCGAGAACGGCACTGCTCTTAATGTGCTTTTGCCCTCCTGGAGCTTCCCAGCAACAAACAAAATCCAGGCAGAGCACACCCATCCCTCCTGCCTGCTGCTTTAGGTAGGAATTATGCCCCGGGTGCTCTCCCCTCGTCTCCCACATGCACGCTGCTTCTCCAGCCCTCTAGCACAGCCTGCGGCTCTGTGCTTTCCATCGGAGACATCCTACAGAAAAGCAAAACTCCTTCTTTCAAGGTCTTCCATCCCTTTTCCTGAGCTTTTTCTCCTAGCCCTCAGCCTGCAGCTTCAATCCCATCACGGTGATGTCCTGGTGAGGGAGAAAAGGAGCAGGAGGAGCACAGAGGCAGGCTGCGTGGGGAAGGGCAGGATGAGCCCATCGCAGAGCCCCCAGGGCGCCTGGCAGCAGCGCACAGCGAGCCAGGATCCATCCCAGCTGCTCTCAACCTCGGGTCTTGGGGCTTTTTCAAATGGTAGAGCTTCAAAACACCTGGATATCAAGAGCTAGAGCTTCTGAACGTAAGCCAGGACAATTTGGGCTTTTAGCCTTAGAGGCTGTGCTTATCTTACACGGAGCCACGAGCAATTAGCTGCAGAGGGAGCACTCGAGATAAGCGCCCTTTCGGGTCAAAAGCATCTTTTCTGGGAAGGTTGCCCGACAGCCCTGCAGTGCCTTACACTTGCAGGGGGGCTTTAACACCTCACTGAGCTGCCTACTGCACACGTTGCGCCCAGGAGAGCTGCTCCCTGAGCTTGCAGCCCTGCAGGGCAAGGACAAGCAGGCTTGCCAAGAGTTGCCCAGCAGGAGAAGGAGGAATAAACCTCGGAGCACAAGGCATAATGCTTCAAACAGAAGGAAACCCTACCTTACGCTCAGTGTGGGGACCTCAGCTCTGCTCCAACAGCCTGTTACGAGCTGGAGTTGCCTCGCTGCCTTTGTCCTCCCATCTGCCACCCTCCTGCTTGCCTTCTCGCGAAGGTTATAACGGCTCACAAGCAATGACTTCGGCTTCATCTCAGCTCACCTTCAGGAGCTTGGGCTGCTGCCTCAAGCTGCAAGGCTATATTCTACCTCACGTCTTGCAAACACCTTTAAAATCATGCCCCAGTCACTGGGGACGTGCACCTGAGGGCAAGCAACCACGTCCTTCAGCCACAGGTGCCCCAGCCTCAGCCTCACACCAGCTTGGAGCGAGGGCTTGCTTACCCTACGTGATTATTCCGGTTTTGTAACTCAGCACAGCTCCTGTCCACATCCTGCTCAATTCAGGTGGTGCTTTAAATGCTAGGTAATTGGTCCACAGGGAGGAACAAATGTAAAGCTCAAAGTATTGCTGACGCCGGCGCTGAGTTTTCAGGTGCTCTGAGCTGCCAAGACAGCTGCTCTCCATCAAATGAGCGCTGCTTTGCGGCGTGATGGTGCTCGCTCCAGCAAGGGGCTGCTAGGGACATTTAATTCTGCTTTATTCCACCGTGAAGTCAGGCTCACCATCGAGCACGTGAAATCCATCCTTCCTCAACTGGCCACGGGTAAAGCCAAAGGCGCTGGGCATGGGAATGGGTAACGCAGAGCAGGGCATGAGCCCGTCTCAAGCCGCACTGGAGCTTTTCTGCAGAAAATCCCGCTTTGCCGAGTTTGGCTGAGAGCTGGAATTAATTTTGGCAGCTGTTTAGGCAGGGAACCAAGCATCTTTCATTCATGTAATTGACTTTTTTATTCATATATATATATATATGAAAAAATAATGAAAGGCATGACAGAGTAGCTCTTGCTATTACTAGCTTTCACTCTATGAAAGAGAAAGATCCCCATTAAAAATGCCTGAGCAGCTAAACCCACCAAGTGCTGCCCAGGGGCTGGGGTGGTATTTAGATGTAAAGCAGGCTGTGTGACTCTCGCATCCCGATCCTTTGCTCGGGGACACTCCTCAACATCCAGGAGCAAAAACCAGACCTGTAAAGCAAAGCTCTGTACCTCTCCATGTCCGTCCTCTGCCTGTAAGAGTGAGGCGGGACATTTGCAGCCCTCAGCCCCTCTCCTCCTGCACATTTTCCACTTCCTGCTGAATTAGCAGCTGCAGGGCAGCCAGCCAGCTTCCCAGCCCCGAGATCTGTACCTGTGTAATGTGCATGTGGATGTAATAATGAATCAAAACAACGCTCAGCACCTCTTGGGGTGTGCAACGCAGCCTGGCTCTCCGACACAAGGAGCAGATCAGGAAGGGTAACTCCTCCACAGGGGTAGAAACATGCCAGGAGATGCTCCATCTCTCCGAGTCCATGCCTCCTTTCACGCTGTGCCCTGTAGCATCAATCCGAGATATAAATCTGCTTATCATCTGTAATATATTTGTAATATAAGGAACCCAGGGCTGGGATCCTTAGCGGCTCGTTGTGTTTTGTGTGGCAAAGGCACAGCCTGGAGACAGATAGACAGCCCGACAGACAGCCCTTACACCTGCCTCCCAGGCAGGGGACATCTGGGGACAACCGCCAGGATTCGTAGCCAACAAATTGCTCCAAGGGCCTGCCATCTCCACGGGTGATTTTTTTTTAAATAAGGATTTATGCACAGAACTCAGAAAACATAAATAAAATATCACTCTCCTGGAAGAATAACGAAACCAAAATTAAAAGGGCAAATAGTTAACAAATTGATATTGTATTTCTCTCTCCCTCTCCCCACTCGGTAGCGAATGACAAATAACCACCGATCTACTTCACCTAAATGAACTTAACTGGGCCTTTTTAATACTGGGGGAAATGAAATATTTATAACGGCTCAGCCAGGCAAATTTAGCAAGTCATGCATCAACAAAGACGTGGGTACGTCTCCTCCTGCCCGATTCTCTATTTCTTTAGACGCTCGGGTTCTAGGGAAGTCCTGTGAAAGCCTTTTCAAAAAATCAAATCAATAGAGGGCAAACCAAACGGATGAGTGCTGGGATGAGCCCGGCCAAGCAGAAATGGAACAGGGGAAAGAAATTCAGGGACCCACAGCATGGGGCTCTGCAGCTGGGGGTGCTGGTGGCCACATCCAGGAGGGTCCCTGGGAGATGGGCAACCTCAGGGCACCTCCAGCAAGCCTCCAGCTAGGGCTCCTGGGGACTGGGACCCCAACATGCGTTTGAGCAAGCAGCTACCCCCACCTAAACATCACCCAGCTGTGGCCCAAGCTCCCTGCTGCCACCGCAGCATGGGCATGGCTCTCACTTCTCCAAATTAGATGATTTTGAAGCCTTTAAAAACCATAGGTCTGCACACAGAGAAGCTGGCTAATCGCACGCTTCTCTGTGACCTTCCCAGCCCAGTGTTTCCCCTCCCGTAGCAGCAGGAGGGCTGACCGGCAGAGAGGAGGCACCCAGCCCCTGCCAGCAGCTTTGTTTTATGAAACACTCATCATAATTACCAGCAGAAAGGTTTTCCGGCGACAGCACGACCGCGTGAGCCTCAGCCATCGTCTCCCTGCTTTCAGCTGATGGCAGCAGCCTGGCTGCTGGGTTCAAAGCCAGGGTAAGGCCATTTCTCTGCTGGGGAACAGCAAATTGGTGAGCGGCAGTTTACTGCGCTCACGTTGCTATCATCCACAAAAGGGTTGCAATCTGCCAGAAAGCGTACGGGAGGGAGCCGGTGCTTTGTCACAGCACCGACCGCTGCTCTGCTTCCCGGCACGGGGAGCCTCAAGCTGTCACTGGGGTGCTGGGACTGGTACCAACCAACGTGCCACAGTGCCTCAGCTCTCCCTGCCTGCCCTAAGAGACCCAGGCACGTCCCCCCATCCCTCAGCATGATCCTGGAAGGCTTTCACCTGACGCCTTTGTGATGCTCGGGGATTTTTCCTCGCCTCAGCCCTGGAGCTCAGACACAAACCTCACCGGGCAGGTCACAATCACACCGTGCAGCTCCCCAGACAAGCAGCTTAGGATCATTAGCAGCTCAGGAGGCTGATTACACACACAAAAAAAAGCCATACCAATGATGCGACACGGGTCCGGGACAGGGTAGGAAAGAGAGAGGTGCTATGCAATCACAGGGATGCAGAAAAAGCTGGCTGCAAGGCTCCTGTCTGCCTCCTGCCACCTCCAGTAGCAGAGCTCCAGCAGCAGAGCAGGTGTAGGAGACTCACAGCCCTTTTGGAACTCCCAGTTTTCAGAACCATGCCTAGAAACAAGGACATATGTCCCAGGCTGGCTCTCCTGGGCCCATCACATGGCCACTTTGGATTCTTGGAGACTTCTCTGGTGGAAAAAGCCCTACCACGAACCCTGGGCCAGCCAGGCAGAGTGCCCCACTGATCAAGTGGTGTATGCATTAGGTACGGGGTAGACAAACCCTACGTTTCACCACAAAAAACACCCTTAATGCTAGGGCTTAATGCTTCTGTGCGGTATTTGCAAAGCTGGGAGGGATTTGGGCAGGCAGACCGAGGCACTTACCGAAAGGAGCACTCCAGGGGCCAAAGGCCTTGCAAGGAGTTTGTCCGTGGACACCACATCAGTGCTGCTGAGCCCACTGCTAGGGCAGTGCTGTGAATAAACCACAGCTTGGGCTTGTGTACGAACGTGAAATGAGCTGTTGGTATACCCACTGTTTTCTGTGCCTTTGGGGTGGAAAAACACAAGAGCAATTGCAAGGGCACATCCTGGCAAGCACCAGTTACTGGGTTTCCCTCCCATGACGTTTTGGTAGGACGTGTACTGTCTCTTTCAAGGGCCACCATATGTCTTGAGGCACTCCCCTACACCTCTCCTGGAGCTTTTGAAAGTGTTTGAGAATATTCCCACTCCTTCCTGCTGCTTCTTCCCCTGATCTCTATCAATATTTGAGCATCTATGGAGAGAAAACCTCACTGACATGGACCAGGAGAGCTGACTGATAGACAAGACTCTTTGAAAAGAGGAGCTCTTGTGGATGGAGCATGCAGGTCTGTGGTTTTCCCCAAAAAGGTCTCCCAAACAACATGACCTAGGAGACTTTCTCTAGAATGGGATCAGAAGGGAACGCAGAGCTTAAGCCTGAAGAAAAATCCTGAAAACAAGGCTCAAACCAGTGGTATTCCCTGTGTATCAGGGAGAGAAACACAACAGTAACAGCTCCAAGTGTGCAGGAGGCTACAAGTTGTGCCTGTGCACACCAAGGCTGCGAGGAAGGTCTTACACAGCCCATGTTCTGCTCACTGCGATGCCTCTGAAGCTCCCGGCAATGCAAAATGCAGCGGGTCCTGCCCAAGCCAGCAGAGCAACGCAGCCCTTCCCCACCGTGTACTCGAAGCAATCCGCCACCAGAAACTCCACCGAGAGGTATCAGGGCCAAGACCCACCTGAAGCCCCGGGAAAGCAGCAGCAGGAGGGCTCAGAGCTTGGTGTAAAAGCCAAATACCCCCGGCTCAGCACCATCCTCACACGCTGATCGTAGAACTGCGCCTTTCAGTGGCCCCTTACCAGATGGCTCTCAGAATTATTCCGAATGTTAGCTTGCATTTTCTTTGAATATTCAAAGGCTCGCGCTGGTCTGTTTTCCTTCGCGATGCAGCGCATTGATTTATGTCGCTAGATACCGTATCCCCCTGCCTTGCCAAAAGCATGCTTTGGGGAATGATTTCAGAGCTGCCAGTAATATTTTTCCTCTCCTTTTATGTTGTACTTTATTTTTTATTAACTTTTTTTGCTGGATATGTTTTTAAAATAAAGCTGTGTCTCGAAGAGACAAAACCAAAACCCCAAACCACTCCTCAGCTCTTCGCCCATCTGCTTCAGGCTCCATTTTCAGAGAAGCTGCTTGAGACTTAAGTGGGGGGGGGTCCCGAAACCCCTAGAGTCACTTCTTAAGAAGCTGTTTGTCCTTCATGAGCTCAACCAAGGTCAGGACTGCTGGAGACCCCCAGGACTTGACTGCAGGGTCTCTGGCCACTCCAACATTTAAGACTAACTGGGACAAAAGTCATGGTCTCTGGTGTATTTTAGAAGGATCACAGTTGTTCCTTCCCATTCCCACAACAACATTACTCCTTCTGCTGAAATCCTGAGTTCTACACCCCCTTTGCAGCCCCCAAATGCAAGTTGTTCAGTCCCAAGAGGGATCCACAGGTAAATTTGCAGCTCCTTGCCCTATGCAGGCTAAGGAAATCCAGTATCTCTAACCTGGACTGGGCAGCAGTGCTGTAAGTTTTAAGAGCAACGATTTCCAGAGCAGCTCCATTATTTTTGCTAAGAAAAGTCAGAAGCACACAATTCCTAAACGCACAATGATTTTGAAAGCGGAGAGACGGGTCCAAGGGAGCGTGACCGCAGTGCGAGGGAGTGCAGAGCCACCAGCGGAGCCGTCTCTGGGACAGACACCAAAGCACCAGAGATTTCCTGCAGCCCTGGGCCTCTGCGGGCACACGATGCTGACAGGGAGATGCTCACATTTACCCGGCATGTGTCTGCTGTTCGCCACCCTGCATCCCTGCTATGTGAAACTTTGACATGTGAATTATACCCAAGAGTAATTTATATTAGGGATGTGACTTAAAACCCCACCAGAGCATCAAGATCTCCTTTACCAGCAGCTACCGGCTACAGAAGACAAAACCAGTACCTGGATCAGATGGAGATAGGAGGAGGACTTTCTACCACCACCGCAGCTACTCGTGGTAGTGTCCCAAACACAGACACCCCAACTTCATCTCACCTGCCCCCAGAGACCAGCAGGGACTTGGCCTCACAGCAGCCACCATCAAATTCCTCAGGGAACCCCTGAGCACATCCAAACTGAGCCACGACAGGCAGATCCTAACCTGTCCATCACCATCCCCATCCACTGCCTCAAGTGGAGGATCTGCCCATTGACGTGAAATGCAGCCCGTGGGGCAGAGATGATCCAGCACAAGTGCTCCACATGAATGAGGGATGCCAAGGACATAAACCACCCCGGCTCCTGCCAGCACGCACCCTCCCTCGCTGTATTGCCGAGCTGCTCCGCGCTCTGCTGGCAAAGGGGAGAAGTAATTTTATTTCGAGTGCCACCTGTGAAAGTTGCAAAGGGGGACGGGAATAGATTAGCTTATCTGCAACAAATAGTTAATAAGAACAGCTAGTAGCTCCGGAGAGAAAAGGCAGGAGAAGCCGTTTGCTTTCCAAACAGCAGAGCACGGTGTCAGTGCTGTGAAGCAAGTTTCATTACAAGGTTTCCGGCTGCGTTTCTTTTCCCTAATCCACACAGGCAGGGAGTGAAGATGACGGTGCCTCTTCCTGAACACTTTTTAATAAAGCCCAAAGGAGAACAAATGCGAGGACTCTCTTACAAACAGAGCGTTTTGCAGTTATTAATGTTCTCGTGACACTTTCAGTTTGGGCTCAAACGCTCCTTGCTCGTCAACATGGGGACAAATAAATCTGCAACAGAAAACCATTTCCTTCTGTTTGGAGCTCAGGAGAGCATCACAGGGGGGATGCAGGGTGGGGGAAAGAGCCTCATCCCTCAGCATCTCTTCGAGGAGCGACTTTCACTTCACATTTATGCAGAGAGAGATTCCCATCAGGGAGCATTACCACCGTAAAAATCAATGCAGATGCATACGCTCACCGTACGCCGCATTGCATTTACAAGACGGGGACCACATTGCAAGAAGGCAGGCACGAGGCCGGAGCTCTGCAAGCGACCCAGCCCCATCTGAGCCACGACCACGACCACCAGCAGCCCGAAGACCACGGGCAGAGCTTTCTCTGAGCACGCCTACGCGGAGCGGTCCAAGCAGCCAGCGTCGTACTCACCGATCCTCAGGGAGTGGGGGCTGGCAGCGATCCTCATCAGCCACAGCAGAAGGAGCACCAGAGGCGCCAAGACACGGGGCATCTTCTATAAATCCTCATGGAGCCCTTCGGTGGTCTGGGCATGACATAACTCTGCGGAGAGAGCACACACGGCACCGTGAGCACCCCGGCTCTCCAAGCGGCGACTCAGCACGATGACACTGCTCGGAGCGTGCCAAGGCAGGGGGACAAAGAGTCTATTTACCAGAGGAGGAGGAAGCTATTTACAGACTATGAATTATTCAGGAATTCGAGTCAAACTGGGCGAAGAGCTTCTAACAAAAATATGGAAAAGAAACCCAAGGAAAAGTCCAAATATTTCATCTTGGCATTTTTAGAGTTTCCACAAAAACAAGTGGAAATCAATACTGAGTCACATCTATTTAATTTCTCATTTTTTTTTCCCTTTTAAATTTAAAGCAGCCTGCTACTTAAAATATTACACTGACTTCTGCTTTTAGGGTAGGACCAAGCATTTTCAGAGCAAAACACGCAGTGAGGGATGGGACTGAGGGACTGAGTCACTTTGGGAACCAAACCAGAAAGCCGTGCCTGACATTGCTGCAGCCCCAGCGAGCGATGGCAGCCCCCGTCTCCTTCCCTCCCCTTCATGCCCAAGAGGATTGGGATTCGGGATGAGCCAAAGACCAGGTCCCTTTCTTCCTCCTCCCACCAGGCAGCCCCATTCCCAACACCTTCCAAGGCCAAACACCGACAAAACGACGAGGGACACGTGAAGAACCCAGAGTCCTGCAGCAGATTCCCCCAGCACAGCCTAACAGGTTGTTAACAAACACCATTTGAAACAATTACACTGAGACTTTACTTAATTATTGTCCTTCACGTTGATAAAATTATCTCCGCAAGCACTAATGCCCTTAAATGCTGACTCTGAGTGTTTCACGTTACCTTATCTCTCCCTTCCTCGGTTTTCTGGCAAACGCTCTCGTGCTATTCCATTTGTCTAATTCCTGGGCCAAATGCTGAAGCCCTGACACAGGCAAAGTCTTTAATCTGCCTTTGAAGTTACCGGGAGTTTTGTTCGAGAAAGTTGTAGCTTTTTCCTCACACTTTTTCCAACGCAGCTACTTTTAGGTTGCGTTTAGACCCTTGCCGTCTCGCCTCAGCGCTCCCCAGGGGGGCAAATCCCTTTTGGAGGCAGGGAAGGGATGCAGAAGAAATACTGAGAGGTAGCCAAAGGGATGAAGACAATGCAGGGGCTGAGCAGGGAACCACTTATAGGTCCTGGGGCTCAGTCTCCTGCATCACATCGCTACTGGGAAGCTGAGCCCCGATGTTCTCAGCTCAGAGAAAATCAAGGGACCCCATGCTCAAGTGCCAGCTGGACATCTCCAGAGCATCCTGCTTTCAGGAGATGCCTGCTCAGCACATTTTGATGCAGCAGAAGCTGCCAGAAACCACCTAAAAGTCATTAGCCACCTCTGCGAAGGGCAACAGCAATTTTCTCTTATTTTTTCAGTGGGAGTTATAGTGATGCCTTCGGGGGAAAAGCCCTAAAAGGTTAAGCACATGGTAAATCGGCTCCTCAGAAGCACTGGCGGTGGCAGAGATGGATTGTGGAGCAACATATCATTTTGAGCACCTCGAAGCAGTTATTTCAAAAGTTTTTAAGAAACTGAGAAAAACAGCAGGAACGAGTCAAATTCACCGCACTGGCGCTGCAGCCCAGGCTGCACAACTGGCACCGAAGCCACATGGGTCCCCTCCCAGACCTCTCTCAGGGATGCAAAACCAGGCAGGCCTAAAGCAAATCTCCCCATCACCGTGCCGAGCTCCTTCTGCGACAGGACAGAGAGAGAGGACAGCCTGGGGCTGCACTCCCCCCACTCTCCTTCGCCACGGGTGTGCTCCCGCGTGGCCGCACGCAAGTCTTGAGACTTTACTTTGTGCAGGTAAATGCAACGAACCCACCTGCTACAAACATTTTGCATCTGAAAGGCAGCAACAGCAAAGGAAAGGGCAGCAGCCTCGTTGTACCTCAGGGCTACAGAAAGGAAAGGCAGAGGAAAAAACCACGGGGTCCAAAGGTGACCTGATGAGGATGACCTCCACCTGCACGAGGATCCAGGCAGTTGCAGCTCCAAGGGACAGAGCTCAAGGCCACCTCTCCTTTTTGCAGCCGGGTTTGGTGAAGAGGCAAAGCACGCGATCCCTGGGCGAGCAGCTGCCTTTGCATCCCCAGCCCGGCATTAATAGCAAAGCCAAGTAACAAATCCGGGGTGCCCGCTGTGCCCTGCTCTGTGAACGGCAGGGCTGTAATTACCTTGAACATGAAGCACAGAGGGACGCTGCACTCACCTAACACATTACCCACCGCTAAGAGCAGCTTCCCAGCGCTTCTCTTTTTGAGCACGAACCCAAGGAACAGCTGTCAGCAACAGAAACACACCTTGGGGTTCACCAGACAGCAGAACCGCTCTTACCAGCCATACCCCAAGACCATCTGGTGGTTGGAGGTGCTTGCAAAACCCCGAGCGCAGCACAGGGACGCTTCCCTATACCATACCTGAGCTGCTAAGCAGTAGGAGCAAACAGTAACTCAACATAGGATGAGAGGGAGGGGAGAGAGCAGGTTTTGCTCCCTAGCTGAGCATCACAGTTTGTATTCTCAAAGGAACAAAGAGACGTTTCAGTTCTCCTGGCTCTCTTCATCTCACCAGTGCCCCAAGTTCCTCCTGCTCCCTCCTCTCTAAATTCTGCCATGAAAGCCCCATAAACACAGCTCAAACCCCTTGGTCAAGTCACACCTGCCTTGCTGAGTCAAGGCTGAGCAGAAGAGAGCTGGGATGTTTAGCAATGCACCGCACTAATTCTTGTTCCTGTGAAGATGACTTACCCTGACTCACCCTCGCCACAGCTTGCTGGAAATGCTTCAGATGAATTTCCTCTACTAAAAGCCCCAAATCCCCCAAAACGAGCGGAAAAAAGATTTCATAAGGTCACTCTAGGTGGTGCCTGCATTCCTGGAAAGCTGGTGGTGGATCACGGACTGGCCGTTGGCTTCGCTCTGCACAGCACAAGCACGTAATTTTTTCTTTCCCCTTTTCAAGTTTAGCTCTGAAAATTCAGAAGGAAAAAATAAATCGAGACTATTCTGAACTGTTTCGAGCTCTCTCTAGAGATACAAGTCTCTAAATACTAGGCAGAATTATGAACGATTTGCTTCTCAGAGGAAGCAACTCGCTTCTGAAACTACTTATACATTTTTAACGACTGTGCGGGACGGTGCTCTTCGCCGCCGCTAGTGCCACGTCCTCCTGGTATGTCGAGATTTCTGCAGGAAATTTCTTTGTCGGCACAGCGAGAGCCAAAAGGGAGAATAAACGGGTAAATTGCAGGATAAATCTCTCCTGCAGCTGCCACTCCAGTACCGAAGACACCCCTGAATGGCAGAAATTCAGGTGCGGTGCTATTTCTGCTCGGCACCTCCAAGGATGCACCTGCCCCACAAATTCCTTGCTTTTTTAAACCTCCTTTTCCCCTTACGCCGTGGCCTGAGGCTTGCTGAGAAACCACACAGCCTTTAAAGATCAGCAGCAAGCTCGATCCCGGGCAGGCACGGGCATGGGAGGCGGACTTCCACCCGAAAGCTGCTCTGGAGGTGGCTCTGGTGTTGATGGATCTTTCCGTGCCACACCAGGAGCTTGATGAATGGTGAGAAAACACAGCTCGAGCAAAGCTGGAGTAATCCTCGCAGCTGAGACAACAAATCTCACAGCTGCAGAACAGTGAGGGATTCGGAAAAACTGTCAGGAAACATCAACAAACAACTTAACGCGGCCGCTCCCATTCTTCCAACAGGCAAGGAGCTGTTTCCTTTCACAAAGCTTCATCTGCAGAGAGGCTCGGATTTAAATGGAGCTGACAAGAGGGAAAAGAGCCTGTAAAACATTTCAACAGGTGACTGGTGCTGGGCTGGAGAAAGCGCCTGCGTGGCTCAGGAGGAGGGGAGGAACTGAATTCCGAGCCTGCCCCAGGGATACAGAGATGTAAGTTCAATTAAACTGAAAAATCTCTCCATTTAAAGCCACGAACAATATGTTTTCCTCCGCAAAATGCATAATTAGCATGGGTAAATCATCACCACTAGGTATTGTTGCAGTCAAAACCTCAGCAAGATTGAGAGAAGGATCAGGCGTTTGTAAAGAGAATGAATAGCTGCTGTTACAATAGTAAAGTTAAAAAAAAAAAAGAAAAAAAAAAAGAAAAAAAAAGGAGCGAGAGAGAAAATAAGCTTTTGGATGGCGTGTAAACCCTTCACGCTGCAAGGCACAGGCTGACTCCCCGCATCCGAGGGTTGGGAGAATCACCCCTGGGGCAAGCCTCCTCGCCCCGCTCCTCGAAGCAGCCAGCTCTAAAAAGGGAGGCTTAACAAGACGAGGCACAGCTCGGTTCCAGGCTGGCAATTTCTGTGTTCCTATAAAAGCTCTGTGTCCTTCCAGCAGCTCCACTGAGGAGGCCGTTTGACTTCCAGCCACCCTGCCTTCCCTCTTCTCGCGTTGTCCTTGCAATATTCGTGCTGGGTTAGCTGGCCCGGGGTGCAGGAGGACCTCTGGCCCCACAGCAGCGGTGGGGCAGAAGGGCCATTCAGCTGGCTGTAGGTGATATTCAAGGGGAGGTGATGATGGAGACAAACACCTGCTCAGCTGATACTTGAAATGGATTTTTCTCCATTTTCCAAGCTGTGTTTTTTTTTTTTTCCTCCTTCCCCCCTTCGTGACTTCCAGAAAAAGCAGCAAGAAACTTCAGGGAGCAGAGAGTTCTGGAGGCAGCGAAGAGGAAGAACACGTTCCTGACATTTCCCATTCCCGTGGATTGTTCTCTTCAGCTTTCTCTCTCCACAATCCTGAGTTCTCGGGCACTATCTGAAAGCTTTACTGGCATAGCCAAGGGAATTAGGAGTGTGAACGCCCCCTCCCCACCCCTCAGTCATGCTTACAGAAGTCCTGTTATAGGCAGGGAGCTGAGAGTATTAAAACTCATTTGTTGGGGCAGCTTATGTTAGTCTAGGGACTGGCTTAAGCCGATTCTGTCCTCGGAGATGCTGCTGGGACAGGAGGTGGCTGAGGCACGTGGGGGATCCTGCCCACGTGCTGTGCCCCCATCTCACTGCCCTGCTTCACCGTGCAGAGCACAAAGCCTCCAAAAGTGACAGCATTAAAAAAATTAAAACAAAAATTAAAAAAAAAAATAAAACAGAGCAGACACGATGGGCTCGGACAGCACTGTGAGCATCCGGCCTGTAAGGGACGATCCGCATTGGAGCAGCCAAGCCAAGGGGATGGGGACGGCAAGGGGCTGCAGGACCAGGAGCCAAACCACCCCAGCACCAGCACTGGAGATCAGCTGCCAAAAGCTCTGCATCTGACAATTCACATCTCAAGTGTTTATATTAAAAAAAAATGGAAAGGGAAAGCTCAGATCATGTGGGATTTTCTTCCTCCCCGGTGCCCACCGTTTATTTTTATTAGCAAACAATAGCAGTTAAAAGCCCCCTGGTCTCACACAGCGACGTCTGCTCTACCTACTTCAGGCCCTCTTAATTGGCTTGGAGCTGGTATCTCGCAGGAGAAATCACGGCAGGGCTGGGGGAAGGGGAATGTCTGGAGGTGGGAGGAGAGTGGCAGATTTGCTTCCAGCGGAGGACAGCAAGCTGCCGTCAGGCACAGGCCGGAGCCGTCCTCACCGTAGCTGCTCCCGGGATTTACGGAATCGCGTTTCTTGACATCACCTCAATTTTTTGGCCATTTTAAGCACACCGGTAATGATCGTTACAAAGATGAGGGCTGTTAACCTTGGATAAAGTTTCTGGCCGTGTCTGAGATTAAACTGCCTAAAACAGCAGCAGGAAAAGCTCCATTTGCCTCCCACACCTGGCACACAAAAAAACCTCAGCATACCTCCTCGCACCAGCTGTTCCTCCCATATAAAGAGGCTGGGGCTCTCCTACCGACCATTATCCCCCACTTATCCAGCAGAAGCAGCCTGCCCCCTTCCATTAAAGCACCTCTGGAGCTGAGGGAGCAGCAGGTTTGCTCCACATCCAGCCCCAAACCATCAGGGATTTAGGACGAGGCACCTACCACCAGCTGTGGTGGCATGGGGAATGAAGCTTCAGGGCCAGCAGCATCTCGGTTGCTCAACAACCCTCTTCTGACAAAGAGACCTGGGGGACCCCGAAGAAATTAAAGCAGCCAGAGCCTTGGCTTCATAAAAAGCTTAACCAGACAAAACAAAAAGCCTTAAAACCAACCGCTGTTTCACTTGAAAAGCGGGCAAATGAGAGCAGACGTTCGAAATTACTGTTTTGTCCTAGCGCACAACAAACCTGATGCTGCCGCAAGAACCTCGCTGGGAGAGGACACACAATTTTCGTGGTCGTGTACCTTGCCCCAAAGCAGCGTAAGACCCTGGACAGCATGAAACCTTCAGTTCTTCAGACTTGCTTGGCTATTTCCTGCTAAGCCATGATGTGACTGCATGTGTTGGAAAAAGAAAACCAGCTTCCAGGAGCCCAGCATCACCCTGGGCCAGCATTCAGAATGAACTCTGGAGGAGACCCCTTCCACAAGGCCTTCTCCCAGCCATGCCCTCTTGCTGCAGAAAACAGCTGCTCAGAAAATCATTTCTCCATCCTCCTCAAAACCGGCAATTTTTCTAGTTCTGCCATGCTATTTGTTTTCCCACAGCTCTTTCTTGATAAATACATATGCTTTGGGGAAGCTGCTTTCAGCCGGTTGGCTCGCAGCAATTGAACCTTCCTGAAGACACCCGTTCCTTTGAAGATCTTCAGTGTTTCTCCACCTTCAAAGATGGATATTTACCCTAAAAAAAATCATTTTATGAAAAAAGCTTTGATGGAAAACCTTCAGCTCTCTCCGAAGAGAAGAAACCCACCAAGCACCACCCCGTACTTGCTGGTAGTGAAGAATTACTGCCGCCGCCAAGTCTCTTTATACATGAAGGAAGTTCTAAAATATGAATCGGATCCGTGAACAGCTCAGGAGTCTGGGGGGAGAAAAAGCTCTTAAATGCATCAACCTGATCTCTGGGCTACAGAAAGAAGATTAATCTATTTATTTCACTTAAATCCCTGGCAGATTCAAGAGGGGAAAGAAAGGAAAACAAAGGAGCCTCTACCAAATCAACCTGCAAGAGGTGGTTTATGGCCAAAAAAAGCCAGGTTTGCTTCTTTTTACAGCTGCCAAAACTGTAAGTGAAACAAATAGATTCATCTGCCATCTATCGCCCAAAGAACATTTTGATACATTCCAGCTCCAAAACCCTGCTCTTTGAGGTTGGGAGGGGGCGTCTGGGACCGGCTGAAGATGCTCGGAAGACTTGGTTGGTTTGGGTATCGTCACGGGGCAGTGATTGTGGGGTGTGCAGCAAGCACGTTTATTTGAAAGGGGGTGGCAAAGAGGATAGATGCCAAGGTGAGAACGTGTGCAAGAGAACACAGGGGTGGTGGTCAATTTCAGAGCAGACAGAGGAGGGCATGTGGGAAATCTCTGCAGACCAGAGCAAGGAAACCTGCACCACCAAAGGTACCCATGGAAAACCATCACAGGAGCCAGCAGGTGGGCCTCTGTACAACAGAAGGGCTGCACACGACAGCCAG
This sequence comes from Nettapus auritus, assembly GCA_011076525.1. NCBI lineage: Eukaryota > Metazoa > Chordata > Aves > Anseriformes > Anatidae > Nettapus > Nettapus auritus. The sequence continues at coordinate 4,394,429 of CM021788.1, forward strand.
ATGCAAAAGAGTTGGGGCAGTAGTGGTTTGTAGCAAGGAGTAAATAGTCTTGCACAAGAAAGCAGAACCGAAGTCCAAGCTGGTAACCGATGGCACATTTAAAAGGAATTAATTTGCATGAGAAGCTTTTAATCCTGCTTGTAACATAAGCAATACAAAAAAAAAAAAAAAAAAAAAAAAGGCTTCGAACCAGAAACCTGTGTGTTTGATTAACAGTTTAACACCAAAGAGCATCCAATTAGAGGAGCAGCACTGCTGCGTTGCTAGGATGAAGCATGCAGGTCCCACAGGGACGGAGGGGAACGGGCAGCGCTGGCGTTTTTTCCCTTCTTGTTGCAAGGACGGGCATATCCCACGGGGAGCAGCAGCTGGAGAGAGGGAGGATCCCTGGGCACGTGAGGAATGCCACTTGGACAAAGTGCAGATGTACGATGTTTCTGCCAAAAAACAAACACTAACCTCTCTCACCGGGATGTGTACAGGATGGGACCCTGAGGGATGAGGCTCTCCAACGGAGATTTCCAAGAAGAGCTCGCTGGGAAGACAGCTTCTCCTTCCCGGAGCAGCACCCCGCTGCTGGGAACGGTGAGTACACAGAGAGGCGACGTTTGCCAACAACAGGCAATTTCTGCTTAGGCCTGCAGATACATAGCTGAGCAAAAGACTAGAGAGGTATTTTTGCCTAGTGACAGCACAGAAAACGCAGCAAGAGACGTGACTTCTCCCCAGGCTTGGCTCCGGCACCTCTCAGTTTCTCACCATCCTCTTCTCTCTGTCTCGTGCCCTTTAATGTGCTTGTTCTCGTGGAGTCTTCTGCCTTCCGGGGAATTTGGGCGTGGAGCAGCTTGCCTGATGATACGAGAAGTGCTTTTGAACAAACCACTTGAGGCTGACACGCCTGAAGACAACCGCTCCATCTGGCTTCTCCTTTGTTTCTCTAATCTCCGGCCACTTGGCTTCACTTATGGCCATAACACACAAGTTGTGTACAGCTCTGGACTTCACGTATGGTTTTCTCTAAGTTATTTATCACCTCACCTGCAAGCCAAACACCATCTCTCACTCACAGAGAATTTGCCCAGACTGAGCCACCCCTGCAAGAGATCTCAGCTCCTAGACTCCACTGCACCAGGAGGCCAGCAGTGATCTTTAAATTGCCATGAATTCTGACCTTCAGAAAGCCCGGAGTAAAACTCCAAACCCAGCAAAGAGTTTCACCATTGCTTCAAACAGAGCCTGCATTTTACCTTCCCTGTGCAGAGTTAGGTATGGGGTAAATCTCAGGGCCTTAAAGGGCCTCTCCTTAGTTCTTTCTTTCCTGTCTTCAGCGTGGTATAAGCAAAAGAATGGCATAACGCTTGCGGATTGTGTACTGGGGTTCAATGGGGAGCAAGCAAAGATCACTCAGCTTCACCAACAAAGCATTACACACAGGTCTGCAGAGGCACGATGTCTCGGCATGAAAAATGAATTTGCCCCCAGAATAAATCCCTTCTGAACACCTCTGCTTGCCACGGCTCCAAGTTAGCTCTAATCAGGCTACCTGCGCTCCTGGCTTCGCAGCGGTCTCAGAACTGCTCCCAGAGCACTCATCCTCATCAGCGACATCCAATTTCCAAACCAAGCAAGGAGCAACCCTGTCCAGGGCTGGCTTTGCAGCCATTCTCATCACTGGCTCGACATCAATTCTGGCTAAATGAGGAAAGTACAAAAGGACTAAGTTATGCCCACGCTGAGCACGCCGAAAACCCCGATCACATCATTCTCTTCCATCCATAAGCATAAGTTGTCCTCATTAGCCAGCCTTAGCCCAACTTTAATGTTCGCATCTTGACCTGTCATCCATCCAAACCCCAGCCTCATGTCCTGGTGCTGCTGTTATCCTGAAGCCTCACTTCGCAGACCGTCTGGCCAGATTAGCCACGGGGACTCAGACAGCCGACAGCCTCAATTTGCTCCTTCTGAGCCAGTTTGCTGGTTTTGTCCAGGCACCAGAGCACATGTGGCTTACACAGTCGTGCTTTCCATACCCACTGATGTGCCCATTCCCAATCAACATGCAGTCTGACGACGGAGTTTCAACCAAATTTCAAGCAAACTACCAGCCTCTATCAGTCCAAGAGCCTCATGAAATAACACTCCAGCAGAGGAGGAAGAACTGCGAGTTCAGCTCGACTCCCGCTAGGCACCAAGGCACCCACAAGGGAAAGACATTATGCATGCCCCAAATACAGGAGAAATCATCAATTAGCGCTCGCTGAGCTCCGCCACGAGGCACACACCACGAGGGAGGCTGCCTCAGCTCCCAGGAACTGCTCGGGTTTTCTCCCCGCGCCCTCTGGGACCTGCTTTGGCTCAGATTTGCTCCAAGCACAGGAAATTTTGAGCAGTCGTGATTCAGCCCAGCTCGTTTTGAGCCAGTTTGGAGCCCAGCAGGCTTCCCACCACCCCGGCTGCCATCAGCCCAGTTGGCTTGGCTGCCAGATGCCAGCACAGCAGCCTCATCCCTCTTCCACCCCCAGAAGAAAAGCTGTTAATGCTCTTTCCCAAAAGTAGCTTGGACGCTGCTGATGGGGAGGGACAAGTGCACAGAGGGACATTTTGGTAGCAAACAAAGGCAGCCACACATCCAGCCCCAGCCCCAGCCCCTCATCCCTGCTTCCACCGTTCATCCAACTTCACCAGAAGCTACAGCACAGACACCAGGGGGGCATTTTGGCTGTGCCACCTCCCCCCAAACACCAATGCTTAAATCACAAACCTGCAAAGAGAGCACCGAGACGGTGACCCCAGCATGCAGCTGCCAGTGTCATCAGCACAAGGGCAGCCTGCGGTGTGCAAACAGACCCTTAAATTAAAGGCAAAACAAGCAGCCATCGCTCGGTCGCCTCCTGCCACACGAACAGCACGCCTGACCTGAAGGCATGCTGTGTAGGAAGCCGCCTGCAGCCAGCACTCCTGCGCTCAAACAGCCGCTCTACCGAAGCGGCTCCTCTGCTGAGACGAGGAGGGCAATTTCACACCTGGATTTCAGCCACAGATTCAACCTGTGGGCTCATTTCGCTCTCCCCAAGTGACACGGGCATGCATTGGCACAGGAGACACAGTGTGGGAGGAAGCTCGGGAGGTGTCAGGATGACAGAGTGCGGGTAAGAGCACAGCCCTTACCTGCAGAGACACCCCGCGGGAGCCTGGCTGCACGCACAGCCCAAATTCCTGCTCCTGCAGGAGCAGTGTTAGTGCAGAGATGCAGCAGAGAAAGATGGGCACAGAAAGCGTTTGACACACCGAAGAAGAAAAACAACATTAACAGCATGTAGTTGCTTGTTAATAAAGTGCTGGATTAACTCTGGGTCCTGGACGGCCTCAGCCACATCACGCTGCAGGCGCTCAGATGGGGGCAGCTCATCGGCCTCGCCTGCCTCTGCCACTTGGTCGTGTGCCTGGCTATTTCTGCCCATCTTCAGGGGAGGAGAAACCAGCACCTGCCCTCCACCCCTATGCAACACAGCCCCCAGGAGCGGATCCCTCTGTCCTCCCCACCTCACCTACTTACGGCTCCGTGTTCCCCAACTTCCTTGGTTTGTTTATCCCCGGAACACTCCTGCAGAGCAGGGCAGTGCTGCTACCGGCACCTCAGCTGCCCCAGGAGGGTCCCAGCCAGTCTCTGGTGGGCACACGCAGCCCCACGAAGCATCCGCAGGCACATCTGTGTGCCTACATAGGGCGGTAAAGATCCATCAGAGCAAGATGACTCCGGGCAGCATCCTGCAGTCTCTGCCCTGCAGGGCATTTTGGCTGGGGCTGCTCTGCTCAGCCAAAAGCACTCCTTGATCCCATTTCCCTCCCTCCTTCACCTTCCTGCGATGCCATCGGGCCACCCCGCTGGGAGGTGTGGGTGGAGGAAGAACAGGACAGCTCCAAAAAGGGGTGAGGAGGTGGAAACGCCGAGCATTCAGGGCTTGAAGAACCCCGTTTCTGCCTCAAACGCAGCAGGCTGGAGGCAGGAGGAGAGCATCCAAGCCCCAGGGTAAGGATGGCCGGGCTCCAGCTCCTTGAATTTATGTCAACCTGGAGACTAGACAAAGACCCATTAATTCCTGGGCTGTCCGACGGAGAATTGGATGGGTGACAACTTCAGCATTACGACTTCAATGGACCATCTCCCCGGGGTGCCAGCGAGGAGATGCGCTTTCTGGCTCTGCTGCCTGAAACTCCAGGAGAGATCCAAGCCCACCGCAGCCTGACACCCTCGCCTTAACGGCCAGGAGCCCTCCTCGCCCTACGTGCCTCGAGGATGCTGACAGAGAGCTGCTTGGCAGCACTGCAGGCTCTGCTCTTCTTTCGCCCGCCTCCTCCCTGGCCTCCTCTTGTGAGAGCGACTGCCACTCAGGCAGGAATTGGTCCCTGGGGAGAACGGGGGGCACAGGATTTTCCAATCCCTCTTCCCTGAGCTGACAGCGGCCTTTCAGCCCGAGAACAGCTCAAAACGCTTGCAAAGAGAGATTTTATGAGCCCCCACCCAATCCTTCCAAGCTCCTTTTTCTTAGACGCTTTGAAATAATTAAAGTCTTCCATCAAATTATGCCGAAGATCTCGATGAAAAGCCTTTAATTTCCATTCTCTTAGTGTAACTCCATCCACCAGATGAACTCCGTGGGGGGCTTTTTTGTTTTGGGTATTTCTTTTCCCATCTCTTTTTACCTTTTTTTTTTTCCCATCTCTTTCCCCCCTCTCCCCTCCTCCTAAAATATCATGCTGGGAAACTTTAATTTGATTTTAGCCTGCCTAGCTTTTGGGGCTGCGCAGCATCTTGTCAGCCTATCGCAGCTGCAGGGGCAATCTCCAGCTCTCTCTGACTTGGATGTGCTGCATTTAATCAGCTCTTGGTCAGCAGAAGCAGCATCTGTGCATGGCTGGGACACGAATAAAACCTCCAAGTTAGCAAGAAACCCAAGCACCAGCACCTCAACTGATAAACTTTTCAACTGAAACTGCCTAATGAACAAGAAGGGTCCCCACAGAGCTGCTGTCCCCCTTCAAGTGTCCGTCAGCAGACATTGGACGAACCACGACACAACCCTGGTTAAGAGCAAAACTGCAGGAGCTGCTGTGGCCACACTGGGACCAGCCCAGAATGCCCCCAAGGAACTGCAAATGTGCTGGGGATGTCCTTACGTGCACCAAAACCTCTCGCTGCAACCAAGGGAACCGAGCCGAAGAGCTTGGGTACCTGGTTTTCTCAGGGCTCACCCTGGCAGTGCTGTAGAAGCAGTGTTGCTATACAAAGAAGAGAAGCTGAGGCTCAAATCAAACCCAAATCTCGCAGCCAGCCCTGATATTCTCAACAGGAGAGGACCGAGAGATTCGGACCCAGCCTGGGGGACGAGGAAAATGCCCACAGGGGCTTGGGCGAGGGTGGCACGCTGTTAGCTGCAGCCAGAGAGCCAGGCACACACTTAGCAGACGGCTGGGATGGTGAGAAATGGCTTTTCGGGGTCCATGAAGGTTATACACTGAAGGAAAGGAGCCGGAAAACAAAAAATAAAGAGGCTGCCACAAACAGACGTCAACTGTTAATAGCTGAGAGCCAGAGGGCAGGGAGCAGAGAACAGCAGAGGGACACGAACTAGCAGAGGGAGACAGGAGTACAGAACTGTTCCCGGAGCAGCCCGTGTGCTGGGCTGGCTCACCGATATCACTCAGCCCTTAAACCTGCTTTGACCACACTAATCTGAGGATTACGTCCCAACTGGCTGATAAACAAAGCCTCTCTGCTCGCATTCCCTTACCTGCAAAGCTCAGGACCAGACGATGCTCAGGGACGTGATCCTAGGGAAAGCACAGTCCCACATCAGCCACGAGGCTTGCTTTTCCCCAGGGCTGTTCAGAGAGCTGCAGCAGCTCTCATATCCCAGAAAAAGCCTGGCAAATTTATGACACCTCTGCCCGTGCTTCGCAAGCAGTCTACGAGAGTAAAAGCACTGGCACGCGGCGCTCCCAGCAGCTGCTCAGCAGAAGGGCGATACTGTTTATAAACTCGTGTTTGATTCTGTCATGGTAAGCACGGAGCAGATGCTGGGAGATGGGGTTAGGAACACTTTATGGGGTCTCATTGAAGCTAACGGGCCAGGAAGCACTCATGAACAAGAGGTATAAGCTTGCTGACCTCCCACAACAGCAGGGCTTGACTTCAAAATCAAACGACCAGGAAGGTTCAAGAGCTGGAAAATGCAATGGCTCCTCTGAGACAAAGCACGACTCCAGCTTCCAGGAAGCCAGGCTTTATCCCCAGTTCTGCTGCTTGGATAAACTGTTCTCTTAGTGCATTACTTTTACCACCGTACATAGCGAGAATAACGTTGCAGATCTCTTCAGTGAAGGGATTTGAGGTCTTGTGATGAAAATTGTTCTGCAAGACTCACGTCATCATCACGTCCAGCCAGGAACAACCCAGGGGCTGGAAAGCTGGAGCAGCATTTTGCCAGCTGTGTTTGGAACACGTTTCCCTCCCTCGACCCCCAGTAAACCCACACCCAGCTCTTCTGCTTCTCCGACTTTTGTCGGTTATTTGACTTGAGACTCCAAATGAAATCCTCACCCCCAGACACTGAGCTTCTGTCAACCAAACCACGACAAGCCCACGTCCATACAGCAATCAAAGTCAGGAGGGAAACCCAGAACAGAGGGCAGCCCCCACTGTGCTCACTAGAAGATGCTGCCGTTAACATTGCATACCTCAAGTCTCCAGCCAGAGCCCACAGAGAAGACTAACATCTAAAATGCAAAGATAACGTGTTTTAACAAAACTGCTGAATTTCACAGAGCTTTTCCTCCTGCCGTGCAGGCAGCTTGGCCGTTCCCATTCCCTTCTGCAGCGGGACAGGGCATACGAAAGCCACTCCGAAAGCAATAACGGCAGAAGACGACCGCAAACCCAATCCAAATGGATTACACGAGGCAAATTCCTTCTGTGGAGTCTCTCTTCCTCACACCAAACAAAAGCAGCTGCCAGCAATTTACCAGCTCGAGTGATTCTCATAACTCTCCCGCTGACGGCTCAGGACACGCGACACGGCTCCAGTACCGTCAGGTCACCGCTCTGCCTCAGAGCCTCGTCCAGGACAGCGCTGCGATGAAGGTAATTAACGATGTGGTAACTAATCTGTTTAGCCATCCGCTGTGTCTACAATTCATTTCTGTCATGTGCAAATAGAGTATCAAAGCTGGGTGGCAGCTCGTGGCGGGTGGATTTGCTGGGGTTTAGGAAGGAGCCTAAGCAGCCCTCTCTGAACAGCCACGTCCACAATAAACCTGGTATCGCCACTAGCAAGAGCCAGAAGGAAGCAAACACTGGGATCCCTCCTCAGCCTGCTTGGAGTACTGCTTCTCCTCCCACCCCTTGGTACCAGCATCCACCCTCGCTTTGCAGAAGACACAGAGACAAAACTGTTTGTCCAGAACCACAAAGGAAGCCTGCTGTTGCCGGGACATCAACCTGAGATCACCGAGACCTGAAACAGTCCAATTTTCTTCTTCCCACCAAAATGAGCCAAAGAAAACACTACGGACAAGATTTCACGAGATGGAGCTGACAAACTTCTTTCAGGTTTTGAGCTCCTAATGCCTGCACTCGGTAGGAGTCCGGCAGGTCTAGGAATAATGACAGCATTTTCAGAGCATTCGGACAAGATCTGTGTTCAGCAGCACCCGATGCACCTGCCAACAAAGCAGGTTTGAGGAAATACAGAGGAACCAGTCTCAGCCACGCTCCGTTCCACCCACCGAAACAGGGCTCTGATTTCTGCATGCTCAAGGGTGGGGAGAGGCACAAGTTTCATGGTTTCGTTCCCATTTTAGGCTTTGTACAAGACTGGAAGGGACAAAATCACAGCTCAGTACTCTGTGGGGGAATCCACTTCCCAGGAAATGAGCTGCTAGAAATAACAGATGCTTCTCCAAGGGTTCCTAGCTCGGTTTGGTAGACCCAAGGGGCAGACGTTCTTAGACTAACAGCCAGGGAAATTTTGGCAATGCCTCCAAAATTGCCTCACAGTTTTCAGGGTTCACCCATCAGCAATGTCTGACACAGCAACTGAGATTAAGACTGTGTGGGTGGGTACATGTTGGTGCCTGCTAGGGAGCCTGTAAAAGATAACAGGCGCAGCGTGGTGGTTTGGTCTACGGAATTGGGACTCCAGAAATCCACTTTTAGCTCGGCAACTGCCCTGTTCCCTATCCTTAAATAACTCCGTCTTTTCTTCCCACTGTTTCCCCTATATAAAATGGGAAATATTCCCTACTAGGTCTTCGTGCCCAGGGGCTGCATGGATCTAGCCAAATGAGCTTCAGAAACACCTTTCTTGTTGCGCCATACGCTTGCTGGGAAGTCCCGACACTGCTTCAAAGGTGGATCGTGATGACTCCTTCCCAGCTACGTAGAGAGAAGATGCCTTCAGCTCATTCTCAGAGTGCACAGCAACATATGCTCATGCTGACGAGGTCACACCTCCCTATCTAAAGAGGTTTGAGAGTTAGAGACGAGAAACACCCCAGAAAAATTAAATATCACTAAAAAAATGAAAAGTTTTCCATATATATACAGGCACAGCTCGGCTTTGAGGTGGGAACCCTCTCCGTTTGCAGAACATATGCCTGGAGAGGTTGGATTCGACAAGATGCCAGGCACTCTGGCCCCGCTCCAGCAAAACATCCAAGCATGTGCTCGCCACCATGGAGCTCACTTCGATGCCTGGCTTTTGGGCTCAGATGACTCTCATATGGGAAGGTGGGGGGCACCCGAGCATTTAGCTGGGTGGGAATCACGATGTCTGACACCAAGATACACCAAAACCCCAACAGTTGATCGACTTCAGCCTTTGCAGCAGAGGCAGAAGACTTGAGAGCAGTCAGAAATGCCCTAGGAAGTTATTGGTCTCTGGAGACTAAATTCAGATGCTCTCTTCTTCTCTGTCCACCTCCATCTCTTACCATTTTATTGTGAACATTTGTGGTTTAATTTCCACCTTCCCCCACCTTTCTTTCCTTTTCCAACCCCACTAAAACCTGGAAGGTTTTAAAATCCTTGCGTGTCTTGATGAGAGAAGGGCTGAAACGGCTCCTTTGGGGACAATGGATTACGTTCTCCTGCAGTGTGCCTACAAAGTCAAAACCAGATTATTCCTTTTTATGGGAAATCATTCAAAGCCCATTGATTTGGGCCTTCCTCCTGGTCTTTATAGTCTCTTGGACTGAATTTTTTGGTTCAAGGTCTCTAAAATGACATTCAGGTTTGCTCCCGTACCTGCTCTATCTGAGCCCTTTGCCTCCTCTTGCCCCAGAGCTGTTCCCCACCCACTGAACCCAACTCCTCGACAAAAACCTCCTGTTCCATCTCCCAGAAAAAAAATAAAACCTCCAATTTACACCTGTGCTCTCCACCACCACCACTGTGCTCAGCTTTCCCACGAGGGACACAGGTGTGATTCCTCACACATGCCACCGCAGAAGGTGGCTATGGCTGGGAGGATTACGGAGGTGGAAATCGCTCCCTTGGAGTCATTACAAGCCATTACCAAGCTGAACCAAGGGACTCCTTACTGCCTGAGTTATTGCTCTGGAAGCAGCTCTTGCGGGCTGCTAAAGAGGTTGAAAATGAGGACTTGTGCTTATGGATTGTGACAGTTCGGAGTCACTCTGCTCAACTGCGTCAAGGTATGGAAACTTCCACGCACAAATAGCTCCACGAGTAGTCGCTTATGGCTCCTGCCTGACCATTCCTGCACACTTCAATTGCCCATGCAGTCATTGGATCATCCCACCTGATCTCATCAAGGTCGTTGAGCAAAGCCATTGCTAACTTGTAATCCTCCTGGGCTTTTGAGCTCTGGTAGCTGGGCCAACACAAGACAAGACACTCGTACAGCATACAAGGATAGCACCAACTGTGACAAACCCTAAAAGAGGACTGGGAAATTTCTGACCACAAGCAGCCAGGCCATACAGGATCTTACCTCTCCCTCCTCTAAAGGCGTTTCCCTTGTAGGAAATAATCATTAATTTCAAGGATACAGGTGGTACCCAAGCCTTGGCATCTCCCCAGAGCTTCCTGCACTATCCCACTTTTCCAGTCTACTGTAACCCAGCTCAAGCCAGTTATCGCTCCCTGATGTTCTACAAAGCACCAAATTTCACTCAGGCCAATGAGGTTACACACCCAGTATGTCACCAGAGCTATGAAAGCGTAATTCTCATGCATGTTTCCAGCTCCCTGCTAGCCACAACCCAAACCAGATAAGCAAGGACACAGCCCCATGACCCAAAAAACTTGGTAGTGAACACAAGAGCAGAGGGGGGCAGACAGATGGATATGCAACAGCGAGCAGAAGGCAGCAGTGAGATCACCGAGATGCCTGGGAGAAGCAGTAGCCCCAGATTTATGTCCAGGTTCGAACGTCTGCTGGAGCAGAAGGTCAGGGGAACAACCCTGCCTGCCAGAGAAGAGCAGCAGTAAATCCTGCCTCCTCCCACAGCTGGTTTGGAAATTACAGAAGGAGGAAAAAATTGTTCAGTTACACAATCCTGCACAATGACATGGTTTGCCCAGAATGTTCTTGGTACCGTCGCTCTGAATTTCACATCTTCCCAAGCGGACTGCTGAAATCCATAGCTCTATCATTTGGGCTCTGCTACTATAAGAAGATTAATTAGGCCCAAACAAGGAAACCATTTAAGATAAAGCCAAGCCACAGCAGGTTAAGATCACGGACACAGCCACAGGACACTGCTCCTAAGGCGGGGAGACAGAGCCAAGAAAATCAAGAAGCTCAAGAGGCTTAATTTGAGCCTACTACCATTTCAGGGAAAGCACACAGAGACAGAGCTAGTCTCATACAAACCCAACTGAGAGAAAAGTAGGGTTAAAGGGATGCCAGAGCATTGAGGGAAAAAAAAAAGCAAGTTCTGAAGAAAAAAGGCATTTAATGTGTTTTAATTAATAACACACGTTTTCTTTCATCAGCATTCAGAAAGTCAATAAATACTGGACTTGCCAAGTCATAATTATTATGGGTTGCTTCTTCCCCCCCCCTCCCCTGCTGAGGAAAACGTCAGAATTGGGGTTCTTTATCACCAGTCCAGTGGGAACAGCAGTGCCAGGTGCTATTAATAAGAGGCTGCCTAAAGCCTGGAGGAACTCAGCCCTCCCTACCAGGACTTTCTGCCCAAGCTCACATTTCAATTTTCATTCATCAAAAAATAATAATAATAAAAAACCCTTTCAAACACACAAAGTGGATTGATACACACTTGCTTTTTTTTTCCCCTCTCCTTTAATGATTTTGCCAAAGGAGAAAAATAATTCAGATACGGCCAAGAATGGCACTTAAAAGTGTTTGTTGTTTTATAGCCGTTCATTGTACTTAATTATAGACGTGTTATAGCTTGCGTGATCTCCTTCCTTTCCTGAAGTGAGTTACAGAAGCAGCCACAACCACACGCTTCCACCTACAACAACAACAACATTACAGCACAAGGGCCAGATCTTGCTAAGCAGTCATTTCCTAGCACTTTTTACGGAGTGACACAAACACGCAGACGCTCATCACCTTCAGTGGTCCTCAGGAAGCCCATAAGGCCACGGGAAGAGGCAAACACCAACGTTTCGGTTTATTCTTTTTTCATAAACAAAGAGCTGAACTTAGTCTCATTTAGAAAAGAAACACAGTTGTTGCATGAAAAATGCAGGACTCGAGGAACTGCAGCTTTTGGGTAAAATTACACGCCCGTTCATACAACAAAACCATGGAAGCTGACAACTTTCAAACTGTTCCAGAAGGCAAAGGTGCAGAGTGAGGGCATGCACAAGGAAGCACGCACGTGAGTGCTCCAGAAGTCTTGGGCCACATCACCCCAGTTAAGCCAGCAGCCATGGTACTGGTACACCAGCTGATCGCAGTTTGCCACACAGATGCACTCAGTGCATCCGGCTTCCTTGCAGATTAATCAAAAGCTTCAGCCTCCAGCCACGCCAGAGACTTCAGAGCAATTTATCACAGTAATTAAACAAACCAAAAAAAAAAAAAAAAAAGCACTACAAGGATTGTGGAGACAGCCATCGCTCAAGGAGCAGAGGAGGAAAAATGCCTTGCTGGACTCTAACGGGTTACCTTCTATCAGCCTTCTCTCCAATAACATCACTTCAAACCAACACGAGGAGACGACAGCTTCAGGTTCAAGAACCCATCACTTCACTGGCCTTTCACATCATCTCTTCGCCTTTCTTCCCCTTCCTGCCTCCCTCACATCTCCATTCACTTTGTTCCAGCTACCTAACCAAAAGGGGAAGGAAAAAAGGATTAAGACATAAAAGTTTATTGATTGATTTAAAATTATGCTTTGAAACAAAACCCTCTGGATCGGAAAGCTTGTATTTCAACGTGAAAAGGGATGGCGGAACACAGGGAACACACCGCGAAATAAACAGCCTCATCTCAGAGCATATATTTCGTCTTCATTATGCCCCTGAGAAGGTGTTAATATACAGTCTACAATATATTAATCACCCCTCTAACTTCCAAATGCGAAATGCATCATTAACATTCATGTTGTTTTCAATTAGTTTGCTGTATGGGAAGGAGGGGAACAAAGACAGGTTCCCTCACTAAATTTTGTTTCATTTGCAAAGCACGGGGATCATAAAGAGCAGCCTGAGTTAAACTCCTGCACTCCTACCGTACACAGGGGTCTGCTGACAGCGAGATGCTGAAAGGCTTTTAATTGATGTGGCTATTAGAAAAAAGCCGAAGCCATGGATAATGTTTTCATGCAACCAGATAATTTAGAGGCGTAAGTTCCATTTCCAGGAGTGATTCAAGTACTTTGGGACAGATTTTCAAAGGATATCATGTACTAAAAGAGGCAGATAAACACCTCGTGGGATATTTAAGAGTCCCTAAACTAATAAGGCCCCTGACTCCTATCGATACTTTCATTTAAAAAGAAAAGCTTTGAAGCTATTTTGATCCGAAATCTTAAAAGTTCTCCAGCGCAGAGACGAGCTTTCCTATGGAGAAAGCCTATTTGTTTATCATCTGTGAAGCTCCCTTCTTTCACAGAGCCCTTTGCCAGTGACCAAAGGTCCAAAGTCCCTCCCTTTGGGCTCCATGCCTTGGTGACCACCTGTCCCCAAGGCAGCTAAGAGCCTGCTGTTGGGAGATATTATCACTGAAACCTGAAAGGATTTAATTTCTGGGTGCTGGCCACTTCTGAGAGGAGAGAAGAGCACCCTTGAGAACCGGGAGGGCAACACCACCACCAGGTTCACCACGAAATTTTCCATCCAGCCAAACTCTTCAGACCCTCCTGGCCATTCTGTCAAGAGCTCTGCTTCAGTGGCAAAGCTGGAGCAGTCTGAAAGAGCTCATAGGAAAAAAAAAAAAAAAGAAAAAAAAAGAAAAAAAAACTGTTAATGCAGGGCTCTCTTGCTTATCCAGCTCCCACTTACAGATCAGTGAGGATCCCCGCAGCCATCCAGGCCCCCTTCCAAAACAACCAGCCATGGGCCTTCTTGAACTCAATCCAACTTCAAGTAGAGCACGTCTTTCAGAAAAAGCATCCCATCGCAGTGTAGAGCTGCCATTCATGGACAATTGGCCACAAGCCTTCAGGGAGGTATTACAGCTTCTAATTACTCTCGCTGTTCAAAAATGTGTTATTTCCAGGCAGGGTTTCTTGAGCTCCAGTTATTTGCAAGTGGCTCTAACTGTACTTTCTTAGACAAAGATGTGCAGTCACCTTCCAGCTGGAAGAAAAAGTAGGATTTTGTAAAGAGAAATCGGACAGAGTCCAGGAGGATGCTTCATACCTGAGATACCTCCTCCAGGGGGACCACAGACCAGCTCCTGTATGTTGGCTTAAGAGGGAGACGATGCCTCATTGAAGGTAGGTGTGATGGGTCCAAGAGGTATCTGTATGAGAACTGAACCCTAAAATATCTGATCCCTAGCCAACACGGACATGTCACTGCTCAGCCTGTGCAAGGCCTGGCTTTTCAAGTAGTCCCACAGAAAATCCATGGCTTAACACAAGAGTTTTGAATGATGCACCAAAGCCAGACACCTGAAATAGGACGGTGCTCATGTTCCAGACCCAAAGACGCAGTGCTGGCTCTGTCACATCCCGAGCTGCCATCCCTACCTGCAGGCAGGAGCACTGTGCGCACTGGTGACTTGATGCAGAAGGCGCCAGGATTCAGCTGTCGCTCCCCAGTGGGAAACGCAATAATGAAAAAACTCCCACACAGATGAAGGCAAAGACAAATACCGAGCCTCTTCTAATTAGCAGGAGTTACGTGCATCTTCCTTTAACTGTGGCAGCAAATTCCACTTAATCCCCCTCATTACACCACGTGAGCTGTTAAACAAAATAGCCTTTTGTTTAGAAGTGACACTGCCAGTGACAGACAGAGCTGCCTGCCTCGCTCCGACATTCAGCACAAACCCACAGCTCACCCATTCCTACTAACCACGATCCTCTCTAGATGGCTACAGCTCAGCAGCCCATGGGGGATAAGCCAAGCCAACGAGGTTCCTACATTCTCCAGACCTGAAACCACCCAGCGGAATAGGTTGCTATGGTTGCCAAGATTTAATCCAAATGGATACAGGTAAAAAAAAAAAAAAAAAAGAAAAACGTAGTGATTAAAAATAAATAAATAGACAAATCTGGGCCTTGTGCCATGAAAAATGTGAAGTTGTCCTTGACTCCGGTAGCAAATGAGGCATGAAATGTTTCAAAATGTGATATTGAATATAAGGATGTATTTAATATTTTACAAGACTGGAAGTCTTGTTACAAAACAGTTAGATAATAAATCAAGCTGAGAGGGACCAGTTCTTCCCTTCTCTCCCCTCTCTTTACCTCTAATTGTTCTCAGAGCCAGGTTGGAGTGGCTGGATCATTTACTGGAGAAAAGCAAGCTCAACATCACTCACAAGAAAACTGGAGGTGCTTCATTTGTCCATCAAGTGCAATAAATTCTCATTAATCATCTATTCTGCTCAAAAGTCACTGTTAATTTCTGAAGATGTCTATTGTCCACAGCTCTTTCCCACAGCCCTTCAGAAAGGACAGAGCTCTACATAAAGGAGAGCTCTGCAATCAATTAATTTCACCAATTGTGTTAATTGCTTATCTGGGTCACCAGTTATCAATTTACCCACAGTTATTTGCGGAGGGAGAGTTGTCAATTTACTCTCCCAACTTGATTTCGCCTGCCTGCCCCGATTTTCTCCTCCCTTGCCGGCTGCTGAAGACTAAGGAGAATGCCAGCAGCACCCCGGCAGCTCGAGAGCTCACCCAGCCGAGCGCAGGCTCAGCAGAAGGGATGGCGTCTGTGCAGGAGAAGTGTGTGCTTTGCATTGCCCAGGCACCCGCGTGCTTCTCATTGCTGCTTTTGTTTAGGCACGCTCCTGGAAATGACTAACGCTGAAAAGGTGAAGTGATTTATGGAGGCTGCGTCGACAGCGGAGAAATGGATCATTTTTTAATGCGCTGCCTGCCATTTAACTAAGCCCTGATAAGCGTGGATGTGCTACTTGCCCAAAACAAAACCTGATGCATCCAAACCCTCCTCCGCCGGCTAGCTAGCAGCTCCGATTCCACCTGCCCCAGCCTTATCCTGTCTGTCACCACGTTAAAGGGCATCTCCGTTCCCACAACCCCACTCCCCAGTAAAAACCCTGCCCCTATCTCCCCCTGACAGTCCACAAGCTGCTCTGCTGACTCCCCCAGGGTCACGCTGAAGGCACCTCTCTCAGATCGCTCCCATCCCACCTCTCTTCTAACCTGCTTTCCTATGGAAACCAGCTCGCCGAGCAGCTGTCTGCCAGCCGCCCACAGCCAGCAATGAACCCACTAGTCACCTGCAGCCAAATCCGATGGAGCCAGCTCCCTCACATACCTCCAGCTTCACAAAAATAGCTGTCAGACAATAGGCAGCCCCTCAGCATCCTCACAGAGAGGCAGGATGCAATGCAAGCTTGCTCCTTAATAGCGAATTTACACACAATACAGCTTTTCTGAAGCTTTTTCCATGGCCAAGGCATTCAGTCAAAGCTTGCGCTTATTTAGTTATCAAAGAACCCAACCATGAGAAAGAAATCCATAGGAAACCAGGCTTCATTACTTCCAACGCCAATGATACGAGCTCAAAGATTGGGAGGAAAAAGAAAAACATTGGTACTTGAAGTGATGGAGCTTCCAACACACACCCTGAAATTTATTGCCCAGAGTAATTGAATTGCTGCTTTGCTGAATTACAAACTAACACCTGCTCGAGGCTTCGGGAAGTTCAGCAGAGACAGAGAGAGGCTTTGCTCATGTCACCACCTCTGCAGACCAACAAACCCCTGTGTGCCTTTCACCCAGCCAAGCGGCACGAGGGACACCCCGCGCCTCACCACCTGCTCCTCCACCAGCTGGGAAAACATCGTTTCAGGCTGAATAAAACGCTTTGTTCCAATTTCAATATTTATAGCCTTAATAAAAAGATGAAGCACATTTCAAAACAAAATTATTTCTTAATGGAAAACAATCAAAGCACGTTATTTATAAGGTGCCAAACTAGCACAATTTACTCTCTTCTGGAATCTTAGCTTCACCCTTCCATTTTTCTAAACCATTTCTTTTGGCAATGAGTTTCCTAAAAGATTCTGGCAATGAGCTGCTCTATTCACCGGACATCATACAGCCCCCGTCTGTGCTTTAATCACTAAGCCAGGACCCCAGAGTGGTGCATGACATTAACTCCCACCGTAAGCGAGGACAATCAGGCGCAGCAGGGTACCGAGGTACCTGGCTTACTCCCCTCTGTGCCTCCCTCCGAAGCAAACCTTGAGCTAACGGAAGGTGCTGAGCGCCGCCAGGTTGGCGTGCCGATGACTCACCTTCCTCCTGCTCTGCAGCACCGCCGCACCTTCGCTGGCTGCCACCCACCACAGCCTGCAACAGGCTCCCTTCGGCTGCTGTTTGAAAGCGCTTTGCGGTTGCCTCACTTCAGTGAAACCGCTGGAAACATAAATCCAGCTTCACACGTGGGTTGGTCCTGCATCCCTGCTGACAGCGACGAGCTGTCCAGTGTCAGTCCTCCTCCCCTGGCTGGACAGAGCTGCTCTGACAACACAGCTCTGCTTTAGTGAAGCTACGCAGGGAAGCCACCCTGCAAGGAAGCTGTGTTCAGCGTGGGGAGAGGGAACTGCTCGCTGTTTGCCTGTCCACAATCACTCAACGTGATCCCCAGCAAGCAGCAGCCCATCGCTGGTCTGTCCTCCTTGAGGAGCAGCGCCCTCTCCCCAGCAGACCCCACGTACCAGCATGAGCAGCGCTTCCGACTCCTGCTGGAGCAACCACAGTTCCCCCTTCCCTCTTATTCAAGTGCTAGTAACTGCCTCTGACATCTTCATCTCATTCTCTTTTCTTCCTCCCCATCTCCAGAAGACGTTTCCATCCAACATTCTTTGCCTCAGCAACTCTAAGTAAAACATATGAAACCGTGTCGTTATTCATTTCTCCAAGAAGTAATTAGAAGCAAGAACAGGAGTCAAGAACGTAGACATTATCCTTCCTAAAGGAAAGCAGATTTCTAATTAGTGAAGGGAGCAGCTTCTGTGGGATTCTTTCTCCAAACAGCTGTTGCTGAGGGATCATCTGTCTTCTTTCTTCTCTTACCCTTTTGCAGTAAAAAGTTCATTTATTTTAACATATATTACCGCTGCGGTATCCAATTAAGGCAGACATAGCAAGACGGGTATGAAGGGATGCCGTGGCGGAATAAAGACAACTCGATGAATCCTAAACCATTGCAGAAGGAAGGCAGCCAGCGCCCTCGGAAAGCCAGACAGCACAAAGTGGCCGCTGGGATCCGTGCTCAGCCCTGCACCTGGCCCTCAACCTCACACACACGTACACCACTCACATCCTCCTGTTTTTTATGTGCCCCACTACATTGATAGAAGGGATGGGAAGATAGCGCAAGGACCAGCTCAGAAGAAATGGAAGGACAAGGATTCACAACTGTAAATAGATGTAAATCAGAGCCAGTAGCTCATCATACCCACCCTAGGTGTTGGTGCTGATCCAGCTGAGTTCACTAGTGACAAAACACTAGGTGACAAGGGATTTTTTTCCACCCATTGCTGAGCAAATACATATACTGCAAGATTAACCATGCACAGTTGAAATAACTATATAAAAATCTGCATACAACAATGAGATTTAATCAAACAAAACAACAAACAAATGACAGCACACAAAACAAAGCAGACAGCCACGCTGTCTCCAAGCTGAACATAGCACACCAAGACAGGTGGTGAATCTGGCCACCCTTTGCCATGATGCAGGGACCAGAACACACCGTGTGCTGAAGGTGCTGTATAAAAAGATTCAGGTGGAAGCTTCTCAAGCACCAAATATAGCAAGTTAACATTTTTCCAGCCATCTGTTTTCAGGCTTCAGTCTAAAAGCTGCAGCCATGTGCAGGAAGTGACGGTCCCTCCTCTGGCCCTCTGGCAGCTTCCACCCAAACAGAACCAAAGCACACCTTTCTGCTCTGGTACAATTTCCTTTCCTCCCTCCCAGGACGTGACAAAGTTGGTGGTTTTTAAACTATGCAAAAAATCAAAGCTGTGATGTTACTTCACACACACACAAAAGCTTGTCACATCAAAAAAAGACATTTCCGTTGAAGAACATTGCTCACAAGGTACCTTTTTGTTATCAATTGTATTTGTTTTTCCTCATTATCATCTTGACTTGGGAAAGCGTGAAGAGTTCTTTTGAAGTGGGGCTCTGTGGAATTGTAAATCATCCCCTGCAGAACAGCATTGGCAAGGGCACCTTTTTCACTTCATTCTGAAAGGGAATCTCAAGCAAAACCCAAACGAAGTAACCAAGACACCTCTGTATGAGTATTTATGTGCAGGGATAATATTGGCACAAAAATGAATGGGGCTAACCAGGCTCAGAATTAATTAAGGCTGGTGTTCCCTTCCATTAGAGCAGCAAGGACCTCGAACAGCCTTCCCCCAAAGTAACAATTTATAGTATAATATATAAAATAGTAGTTTTGAGATGGTGCTTGCTAAGTTTTACCAAGACAGACACCTGTGATTACAGGGACTATACATCTCCTAAGGTCCCCTTCTGGGCTTACATCCAATATTCCTTCAACACGTCACACAGAGAGAACAGAGCAACGCATACATATGTGCCACACGCAGTGTTTTCAGCCAAGCCCTGCACTTCTTGCAGATGAAGGTAGCCGTGGCATACACAGACATATTGTGCACTCAAGATACCGCATAAACAAACACACCTACAAAGGCGCTCCCTGCTGAACTGGTTCCTCTCCAGCCTGCATGCCACAGCTTCCACTTCTGGGCGAGCAACCCAATACCATCAATTCAGTTCTCCAGTCTCAGCTGATCCTTTACCGAGACCTAAAGAACCAGAACAAACAAGCCAGCATCAAGTGCTGAAAATTGAATGATCTCTTAATAATTCAAACTCAAGCTGCTTCATTTCTGTCTGGACAAACCACCCACGGTCTGTGCCCGGGTCCCTTCCTGGGCTGTTTTTGCCTGGCGAGACAGGTAAAGGAACTATGTGCGGGTGAACTATATGGGAAACGTAGCCCCCTGAAGGACCCTGGCTATAACCAAAATGCAGGTCTGCCCAAATAAGCCCCTTTTGGCAGCCCACGGCTGGGGATGAAGGCAGATACGATGCTAAGAGAGCTCTAGCATTTGACAGCTGGAAAAGGTTACACAAAGCATCTTCAGTGACTGACCTCTGAAAGTCCATACGTGCCCCAAGGCACCCAAGCTTCCTCACCACCTCACCGACATATTCCTGCTCGCAGAAAATGCTCGTGTGCCCACATGGAAGGAGGAATAAATAAATAAATAAATAAATACAAGAAAACCATAAAAATAAATGCAGTCAGATAATTCCTGAGCATTCAGTTACATAGGAACTAGCACAGACACAAATAAAAAGACTGTATCTGTACCAGCACACTGGGACTGTCACACCACAGGGGCCACCAAGGAACTGATAAAAACCTAGCAAGGGGGAGGGCAGAAAAAGCCCCAGAGCAGGACAACGTATGTACCAAAGGCAAAGCAGCCTAAACTGCATGCATCAGGGCTGTTCCTCCTCTGCACAGACACACGTGTACCACAGATATCTCCTGCCTCAGCCTCAGAGAAATGCTGGCATTCTGCAATCATGCAGGACCATTGGCAAAAAGGGTCAAGAGACAGATGCAGCTACAAATTTTCCAATAGCTGAAATGGTGTTTGATCAAAGGGATGTCTCAGAAATCACTGGTGCATTGCTGGTGGAAAGAATAGGAGCAGACATTTCAAAAGTAATTCTTCACTTGCATCACTCAGCTCCTGCCAGAAGCCAGCACTTGGTCTCCCTCTCCGTCCTCACAGGCTGTTCGACTCCAGCTCTTGTTAGTTGGCATATTTACATCAGGTTTCCTTTGCACTTCAGTTCATGTTGTACCATCTCAACCCAGCGTTATAAACCAGTCCATCATAAACATCGGCTTGATTACAGAGATTGCTGCATATAATAAATGCGTATAATGTATACGTAGGAAGAAAAAGACACCTCTGTATTTTTGGTTTTGTAAAGACAAATAGCCTCAATTGTTTAATCAATAAAAATGCCTCTCCAACTCCTACTGTTATTACAAAGCAATTTCAGACAGAGTGAAAAAGAACCATTGCATCTATATTCCTGTCAAAGGAGACAGTGGCTGATCGGCCAGTGAATGAACCACCTGGACACATCCTCTGTGCTACTCCCAAAATCCCAAACTTCACTCCAGACACTTTTTTTTAGCAGTAAGGATGCTGAATCGCCACTGCATCCCCATCTTTTCCTACTACCTGGCTTCCCATTAACCTAAATGGGGATTCTTGCAGGAAAGGACAGTGCACCTAAGCTGAAACTACAGAATCAGTGAATTATTCAGCAAAAGTCAATTATGGCAAAGGGGGGTGTGCTGGCTTTGAAGGGTTGTGCTCGACATGCACAACCGAGAAGCAGCTGGCAGTCCCAGGAGCTGGGAGATGGGGAGCTAAGGAGGCTGGAAGCGATTTTATTTGAACAGGGATGGAGGAGATGTGTGCAGAGGAGGCTCGAGCAGGTGCCACGCCAGCAGGGAGCACCAGTCCTGCGGCACAGACCAGAGACCCAGCTGCCAGGAAGCCTTTGGAGAGGCAGGCAATGCCGGAGCCATGGTTCCTAAGTGCCAGCCCTGCCATCCTGGTTGGAACAGCAGGGACCAGCAGCATGCGAGGTGTCACCATATGCCTCAAAACTTGCTCACTCAACAGCTCCAGCTTAGAGCTGTAGGGAACTCTGAACTCAAATGACAACAAAATTTCTTAGAGTTTTCTCTCCTCATGCCCCCTAGCATGCCTTGTCTTTAAACTTATCACTTAGAATCACAAAAGGAAACAGATTAGAATGACAGAATATCCTGAGTTGGATGGGACCCACAAGGAGCATCACTTCCACCTCCTGGCTCTACACAGCACCACCCCAAAACCAAACCTTATGTCTGAGAGCATTGTCCAAACGCTCCTTGAACTCCAGCAGCTCAGTGCCGTGAGACTCTCCAAGCAATAAATCTAAGAGGGTACCTTTCCTAATCAACTTCCTTAGTACCAATACTAAGAAAATAGCCAAGTGCGCTGCCCCAAGCACAAATCTGATGCCATTCCCCCAGATTTAAGTCATCTCCTTCTGCTGGGTTAACTTTAAAGTCAACCTTTGCGATCTGCAGCAAAAGCAGATAGCCTGAGTTCCTGCTTTGTGCCATAACGGCCTCCTGTTCAGGGCTCAGCTTCAGCCCCTTCCATATTAGTCTAACCCAGAACTTTCCTTGGTGGCAGGGTGAGCTCCTGGACAGGGGTGTCCCTCAGATCCTCAGGAAGATGCAGTTTGCATTGACTAGGACGCCTAGGACTACTACAGTAGAAAGAGAAGGAAACCCAAGAGGCAAGAAGATTCCATGTATTCCGACATCACCACTCTCTTCCACAACACTTGCTTCCTTACAAAGACATTTTTCCCCCCTTTCTTTCTCCATTTCTTCTCCTGGAAGCTGTAAATTAACTGTCAGTTCCCTGGTATTTCATACACTGCTCTTTCTGGCCCTTTTCCAGATCTCCAGAGTATCTTTTTTTTTTTTTTTTTTTTTCTCCTCCTCGCTGCTCTTTCTTCATCTCTCCAGTTCATCTCCCTCCCCCCTGAGGTTTCTTCATCTCCACAGCTCCTGGCTGATGGACTCATGGCCACCAACAACCAGCAAGGCTGATCTCAGCCATGTCCCTGTTGGTTCACTCTCTCGTTGCCCTTGGTTTTTGCCTTCTGGGAATGAATGGAACATGCCCTTTCTTCTGCAGGTGACAAATTCCCAAAGGAAGGGAGGGAAATGTATCAGCACAGCCTACAAATCCCAAAGATCCCCTGCCCATCACAGCCTGAGCAGAGCTGCCCTTCAACCCTGTCCGAGTTGAGCTGGCTAGGGAAAAGAACAAGTCATTTTACCTAGCAGTGCAGGAATAGAGATCAGAGATGTTCTGGAGTCTGGAGAGAAAAACAGCGAACAGAGAGAGAAAAGGTACTTCGGGGGAGGAAGAGGAGACATTCACTTGTCAGGTACAAGTAGAAGCTAAGGCGAGAAAATAGGCTGAGAAGTAAAAAAGAGATGGGAGAAGGGCGAAGCCAGACTACAAAGAGAAGATACTGCAAACTGCTCTGCCCTGTACTTCAAACCAATTTTGAGTAAAGAGAAGAAACCGATGCCACAAGCTTCTTCCTTCTGATGTTAGCAAACAGAGCTCGAAGCACTCTGACATCAAAAACAGAGCAGGGGGCAGGAAAAATTTATTCTCTACCATTTCCACTCCCCATTGCCATGCCTTCACACCACCACAGCCTGCCTCCCGCTCCCCCTGCACACACACACACACTTTTTCACTGGTTCCTGCACCACAGGGTCAGGACACAGAGGTCTGACGCAGTCTCAGGACCACTGCAGCTGCCCCGGATGTTCTGCTCTGGTCCTGAGCTCCCCTCCTCTAAGACGGCCCTATAAATGCATGCAAAGGAGCCCCTGGGGATGTAAGGAGCCCACCCTAAAGTACTTACAATTAACACAGAAAACTCATACAACTCATACTCAGTCCCTTCTTGGAAGGGAAGCTCAATGCAAGCGAGCAACAGTAGATGCAAACTGCAGCATTTTGGCAAGGGAGAGGAAAAAAAAAAAAATCTAACTTCTTCACTTAAAAAGGGAGAAAAGGATAAAAGTTGGCTTATGAAGACTTCTCTCTCTGCAAAATTAATCCTGACAATACAAGGACATACATGAGAAAGAAATAACTCTCAGCAGAGCATCCACAAAAGAGGAAGCCAAGTTCAGTCAGGAAGGATGATTACTTTAACGTAATAATGCCCCCCATGTATTTTGAGAAAACCTGTTTTGTGTTTTCTTCTATTGCAAGGCTGTAATATCCCTACAAACACTCAGTCAGCTGCAATAAAACCTACATCACAATAAACCAGCTGAAAGACCATTATATGAAACATTCTGAGTAAAATAAAATTAAAAAAAAAATAGAGAGGAAAAACAATAAAGCTAACATTTTCAGACAGAAACCTCAATGCCTCTTGCCCACCACTTTCACGGTCATACTTGCAAATTGCCTCAGTTTTTAAAGATTTCTCTGTTTTTCACTTAAGGAAGGTTTTGTTTTGCAGTTTTTAGCAGCTCTTATGAAAACACGCTTTGCCACAAGTCTGTGTTCCAGGCAGTGTGCCTGGTTGGATGTGAGAGGGCAAGAGCTTATTCTCTGGACCAATATTCTGACACACGTGCAATTCATCCTCACCTAGCACAGCAAGGAGGACAGGATTCTTCCCCCATTGTGCAAAACCACCACGGTGGGATGCCTTGAAAGGCAGCACCTTGTGGGGTGGCGGGCCAGCAGGCCATTAAGCTGAAGATAATGCTTCCAAGCAGGGACCCAGCCTCCCCAGGTCAGCCTTGTGGTCCGTTTGGTCTGGCTGTCAGGGGCTGACAGCAGCCAGCACTGAGTGCTGAAGAAGAAAGTGCAGAGACAGAAGAGAGACAGCTTGTCCTGAGGTTAGGTTTCTGTTCAGCTCTCATTAAGCAGAAGTTAGGTCATATCCTGCAGCACAAGAATTTATAACTTTCTGTTCACTTATGCTTTTACACTTACAACTTCGTAAAAAGTCTGATAAGCCACATAAATATCTCCTCTCAGCTTCAATTATACTGTGTGACAATGAATACCAAGGGCTATTTTTCCACAATACTTCGGAATTAACCCACGTCAGCATCTCAAGTTTGACTTTAAATTACCTTGTCCTTCCTGATGGCTTTGCCCAAATGATCCATCCACGCATTTTTGTCTGCTCATCATAGAGGAAGCCTTGTACTTAAAATGCAGCAAAGCAATTTTTTGGTCTGAACTTGTCTTGTCAGTTGGGGCTCGGTCTCCACATTCCATTAGCAGAAGTCCTCTGAGGCTGACACCATCACACCACGCAAGCAGCGCAATCACGGTGCTGCTGTGTGCTGCTTCACGGCACGTCTCCTGCAAGCCCGGCTGACTGCAGAGGAGCAAGAGAGCCCAGGGGAGCTTGGTGCATGGCAAAGAGGAGCTTCAGAAGCCCCATGCCCCCTGGCACCATGCGGAATCAAAGTCACGCAGCAGCCAGGCCACCTCCTGCAGCAGCACTGTCCGTCGGAGCATCACTCTCCAGGTTTCCCTGGGTTTCCCTGCTTAGGTACCCTGCCAACCTTCCCTCGGTCAAATACAGCCACGGGAAGAGGGAAAGGATGATGAAGTGAAGGTGATCATTACACCCTGGCAAGTGAGAGATGCACGCAGTGCTCCTCCCTCCATCTTGTAGGACTGCACACTCTCGTGTCATCCCAATGACAGCTGTGCTCCCGCACCTGATGCTGAGCACGCTGCGGCTATTGCTATTCCGCACACAGCCGCTCGTATGGCTGTCAAGTGGCAGAGCTGATCCTTCCCTCCTGCAGAATTACTCCGGTGTTCTTCCTAGCAAGGCTAGGAACTTCTCTGTAAACATCTCGTCTTCTACAATAGGGAAAGAAAGTGCTGATGGGGGCACTGCAGTTCCCTCCTGCCTCCATGTGTCAGGAGAAAAACCCATTACAGCCTTTTATTATTCCTTCAGTTTTAAAGTTATTCTCACAAGTTCTTAAGACGTCAACAATGAAGAATCCCATTGTTCTCCTAATTAATTCGGCAATCGCAGTGAAATAATACAAGATGCAATTGTAATTCCAAGCTCACCCCTCGACCACTGGAATCAACTAATTAAATAACAATCAGCGCTACCGTTTGCATTTAGAAGATGGACTATTCCTTTTTATTGCTGCAATTAGGGAGTGCACTCAATAATCAGAGTGAAATACAAATTCACCCGAGAGCCCACTAAATTATGACCATTCATACCTTGCTTTCTTTTCATCCTGGTAAAAAGATGGCACTTTTCCTCCTTCCCTAGCTCCTCGGTTGGAAAGGGCAGCCTGGAGGCACACAGGAGGTTACGGGCTGCAGGCAGCCCTGCTGTGCAGGCACCATCTTCTCTTCCTCCCAGTTAGGATAACCTCTGTGGTTTTGATCAAGGTCCCTCATAACCAGCTTGGACTGCATCCTTTATCGAATAAGTCAGCATGGGGCTGCAGACTTCCACACGGAGATTTCAGCTACATAGGGATCTGAGCGGTATTGCTGGTAGGATTCAGGAGGTGTAGGCCATATGCCCTGCTGCAATTACACCAGCTCAGATTTCAGTAGAAACAAATTAAGGTGGTGACAGAGAGATGGGAGGCCTGGATGCTCATCCTGCCTCACCGTCCCTGGAGGTGCACCACCCCTCTCTGCCCCTGTGTCCTCGGCAGCAAATTAGAAATCCTTGTTCTCTCCAGAATAATGCCTCTGAGGGACAGCCAGATCACAGCACATTATTTCATGCAAGTGCTAAGTGTTACTGACAGAGCAAAATCAGTATTTAGAAAAATAACTGGGGAATAGCCATCCATTTTAATTGGGATACGTTGCTGTGACCATCGTGCTTTGAGGCTTTTTCCTTTTTCTGTACAACAAACCTGTACCTTATCATCATGGTTATGAGGTTCTGCGTGTCTGCACAGAGCAGTGCCAACAATACCCTCCCATTTCTTCTAGCCTTGCTCCAGCTGAGTTGGAAAAATCCTCTGAGGAGATAAAGCAGGGTCCATCACGAGTTACCACATCCTCTCTAGCCTTGTGCTGGACACTAAACTAGAGGGGCATAGGTCCCGCATCTAGTGAGGAGCAGCCTGCTGGCTATTAACCTCTGGTAAAGGATTTCTGTACAGCCACTGCCCCTCTGAGCCTGGCTATTCTGCCTCTGCCTTCCCAGCCTGCTCTAAAAGGTAACAGCAGTCTGAAAAATAGGATGGAGCAGAAAGCATCCCTACTGGCACATTAGTTACTGCGATCAAATGGCTCCAGATTTCTCCGTTAAGAGCACATCATTGTCTCCGTCTCTCCTCTTAACTGCCAATCCTGCAAACTCAGACCGGAGCTGGAGATTCATGCTGGGCCATTGCCTTTTTGGCCATCATGATTCATAAAGATCACGCTCACCAAATGCAGCCGGTGAGGCCCCAGGGCCCCGGAGGTTCTGGCTCTGGTTTTGGGGAAGAAGTGCAATTGCCTGACCCTTCGGCTGAGACTTCGTTAGCACTTCTGCTGGCGCACAAGCCGGAGCAGATGACTTCTCCTCCAGCTGCTGTGCAGGGCTCACAGGAACAAGGAGGAAAGCAAGCCCAGAGGAGGTCTGACTGAAAGCCCATAGGTGTTCTAAGGGTGAAAATACATTAAAGTGACTGTCAGATGGGCACTGCCATCAGAAAGAGATGAACATCTAGGAGAATGGTAAGGTTCTGTGCTTACAATGGGAGCAGCTATGCCCCACTAAGAAAACCCATGCTAACCACTCTCCCTACGTTCACCATCAAAGCTTAAAAGAGAGCTGTAAAGATGCCTTATAGCAATAAGGTTTCTTCTTCCCAGCCGGGGGAAATCAGTCCCTGCCAATGCCTTTGGGACAGCAGCTGTGCTGCACCCAGCGTGCTGCTCTCCCGTGTTGATGTTGCAGTAACACAGACAACCACACTAAAGAATGGACTTACTCCTGTTGAAACCAACACGACTTCAGCCCAAATTGGAAATTACCTTTATGCTTTAGCGTTGTCTCAATGGGGATGTGAGGCGTTTTCCACCAAGACACTGTGGTAGGGTCAGCTCCAGGACCGGATCTCCTGGGTTCACAGAAGCCAGCTTGGGATGGGACGGGAATCTCCAAGGCAATCGCTCCAAAAAGGGAGAGACACCCACTGCAGAACCACGGAGATAACTGGCAAGGACGGCAGCAGCGGGAGGAGGTGTGAAAATTAAATTGGGTAAAAGGCAGGTGTTCAGGGAGGAGTGGAGGCTGAGGGGAGGGGGAAGGCGGGAGAGGTAAAGCAAGCAACTAAATAGAACGGTACCGGCATTGTGCTGCTGTCACTGGCACTTCAAAACATTTGCAAAATGCTCCTGTCTGCTTCAGGGAGAAGAAATAGAAGGAGATTTGGAGTTTTAAACTGCATAATCAAGCCATGAGCAAGAGTCTAAGAAAAGACATGCCTCTGTTGAACTCCAGCCCTGCTGCAGAGGCCAGCACCCCGGGACAGGTGGATGCAACTTTGGTCACTTTTGGGGACCAGGGGACAAACATGAGCACAACAGAAGCATGAGGCTTTT
This sequence comes from Nettapus auritus, assembly GCA_011076525.1. Lineage (NCBI taxonomy): Eukaryota > Metazoa > Chordata > Aves > Anseriformes > Anatidae > Nettapus > Nettapus auritus. Next base: position 4,422,367 of record CM021788.1, read on the forward strand.
GGGGATGGAGGCAGTGATGGCAGGAAAAGGGGCAGAGGGGAAGGAGGGAGGAAGGAAGAGTCCTGCTTCAAAGCCATGAAGCAGAACAACATCCCTTAGTTCATTTTATTTTCACTGACCACCTCCTAAAGTTTCCAAGAGCTTTACCCAAAGGGAGGTGGCAGCGAGGTGAGGAAAGACAGCAGCCACGCTGTGACCATAGCTCCTTGTTCCTCCAAAACCAAGCTCAATAGCCACGGTGCTCTGCTACGCCATGCTGCAGGCACGACCAAGGGGGTTGGACAGCATCCCTGCAAACCCAAAATCTTGCAAAGCTCAATCTCCACCAGGCAAAGCATGCAGTGTTTTGTGGGGCCCATAAACTAGGTTGTCTCCAGACCGGCTGCAGAGGTGGGATGCAGGGGTTAGAGGCGAGCCATTGCACCTTGCTTGCAGGGTCAGGAGGGGAGAGCAGCCCTGCTGCTGCCCAACCGCTCCCCACGTACAATATTTCAGATGAGGCAGCATCCATGCTTCAGAAATAATGATCTGTGATTACACAGGATGGTGGCCAAAACACATTACAGCTAGAGCCGGGGAGAATTTCTCAAATAGTTTTTGTCAAGAGAATGGCCTTCTTCCAAAAATTGATAATTTTTGCAATTCAGCCCCCTCACCACGAAGTTTCCAATTTTTCCCACAAGCCCTTCAAGTAACATTCTCAGTTTCCATCTCCTTTACTAGGGGTTACTGGGAGAAAAAAAAACAAAAAAAACTCTTACCAAAAGGAAAGAACACAGGAAAAAAAAGAGCAGAAGGGAAAAGAGGCCGTGAGAAGGAAGAACACGGCTTTCGTTTGTCACCTCCAAAACAGCAACTATTTTTCCACGTATGTATTTTTCCCATCCTGGAGCCTCCTCCGGATCTCCGGGGTTTACTCAAGCCCATGCCAAGCAGGAGGCAGATGGGATAATTCGGGGTCCTCCACGCCACGGACGATGTCCGGCCAGATCAACCCAGGATTAGGGCAGAGGAGCAGTGTGATGGGGACTTGTGTCTCAGGAGAGCCCCTGCACAAGGAGCCGAGCGTGGTGGCAGCCAGCAGCCCTCCCTGCCCTGCACACACACAAATTGGAGGAGCAGAGGGGGCCTACAAGCAGCAGGGACGTGACCTGCAATTGCCTCCTCTCCCCAGCGCAATTGATCCTGTGACCTGGAAGGCAATTGCCTTAATGCAGGGACGCAGCACTACTCCAGCCCGTTAATGCAAGCTAATACTCTGGTTGATTACAGTATTCGCGTATTTTACATATAAAAAAATTACTGCTTTCCCTTCTGCTTAATGGCCTGAAGAAATTTCCTCTGGTAAGTGCTCGGAACCGCTCCTCCCCGCCTGACCGCTGATGCCCAGCCTGGCCTTTCCTTGCTCCTGGGTTGCTCTCCTCCAAGCTCTCCGCCAGCAAAGGCACCACAGATTTATTCCAGATGCTGTCACTGACTCGCTGCAAATATTTCCATTCCTTTCTATCTATCTGCTGCTGGCAGAAGGTGCAGAGATTGGCAGAAGTGCAAGAAAGAGCCCAGTGCTGTGCACAAAGCATCCCACCGAGGGTGCTACGTCTGCAGAAAGGCTCCATCCTGCCCCTGCTCCCTCTGCCTTACAGGAGCTCCAGCAGGTGTGAAAGAGGGCCTGCTAATTACCCGACCATAATGAATTAAAGCAGTCTGCAGCAGAGCTGTTATGCTCAAGTCAGGAGTCTTTTCTCTCATGAATCAGCGACCTGAACGTTTTGGCACAGACCACAAAAACCCAGTGGATGCACAACTCGCATTGTGCTCACAGCGGTCCTAGGAAAGAGCCTCCAGATAAATGGGATTTTACCTGTTTGCATCATCTTTTAACAGTAAAGCCACTCAGAAATGACTGGAGGCTTTTCCCATACGAAGAGCATGAGCAGTTAGACTAATTGCAGACAATTCATCCACAACTTGCAATTTGTTGTAAAGCTGGCTTTACTATCAAGGCTGGAAAACATTTCAGGATGTTGGTTCCTTAGTCTGTAGCTCACAGAAAGCCTAGTAGCCCCTCTGAAGGGGGGCTGCTGGAGTTCAGTTTCTAGAAACCGAGACCACCATCAAAAATCTCTGAATTATTTCAGAAGATGAGAGCATTGCCATGCCCACTCCTAGACCTGCTCTCCAACCAAAGCAGAAGATTGAGAAGTTGCAAGGAAAACCAGATTAACTTGTCCTGGGGGGGAATTATGCCTAGCCTTTGCCACGTCCAGCACCAGAAAGACTTCAAACTTTTCCAAAATAAATAAATTCCAACTGCATAAACCTTGGTCTTTGCAGCTTTGGGCACTTGCTAATTCAAGTTTTCACATCCAAAAACCAGGAAGTCATTATTCTTTTTTTTTTTTTCCTCTCTGCAAAGGTGATAGGACTTTCTTAGCAAAAAAGAGGAAAAACAAACTCTTTTCCGATGCAACTTCTAAAAATCATTCTCAGATCAATTAATCAAAACAATCCACTTTCAGCAGTGAATTACAAACTTCTTTTTTGGGGGGGGAGAACAGCAGGGTACCTCTACAAGGAGGAGAAAAAGGAAACCAGAAGCACAAACCCCAGGAAAGGTGCTTCTGTCATCAGCGTATCGAAAGCTGTAATCACAATCCCATAAATCAGTTACCTTGATTAGCCGAGCCTCTTTTCGATGAGCTTCCCCCACTGCTCTGCCCTGTTTCCCTGGCACTGTTTGATCTGTTAAATGCTTTACATCCCCCTTCCCAGCAGCCGGAGGAGGGGTCGGTACAGATTCAGCAGGCACCGCACACGGCCTGCCTCCGGCGCTGCTCTTGCCCTCTCTAATAAAGCCTGCCACACTAATAGGAAGCCAGATTTTAGTGGTTTCCTTCCCTGTATCCCCTCCGCTTCCCCAGTTGGAACAACTTGTCCCAGTCCCTGCCTGCTAATTAAAGCAAAGGAAGATCCTGTGCTAAGCTGGGAGATGTTTTCCTTGGGTGCAGCATCAAAATCTTCACAGCAACCGTGCTCACCGTGGCGTTACTGTAACCCACGCTGCTCCAGCCATGCAGGACACACATTTGTGCTGCTAAAACACAAACCAGGAGCCCCGTTAGGTTCTTCAGGGCGTGGGGAACATGCCTTAGGACTCTGGGATGTCCCTTCTGCAGCCGTCCCCCAGCATCATCACTCTGAGATACGGAAGGGGAGCTCCAGGGCCAAAGCAGCAAGTGTGAAAATATAAAATCAGGGCCAGAGCTACCAATAAACCTGAGATCCCGTTTGCTGTCTGAGTTCCCAGGGACACATTTCCAACAGGTTTCTTCCCCTCGTGTCTACAATATTTCATCTGGAGGATGGATATTCTTATGATACGCAGTGAGCTGTCAGGGAAAATGGGTTTCTCACCTAACTTTTAACACGTCTCCTGGGATGCCGATGCAGGAGGATGGAATCCTTCAAGACTTGCTGGCCTGACTGACATTGGTGCAGGGCCAATAACCTGCTACAGCCAACACCAGCACAGACTAATTGCAGAGCAATGCCCAAGCAAGCTCTGCATGAGCTGCTTGCTAACAGCCCTGCCCTCTGCTTACTGCTTACTCCTTTATGTGCCTTTGGTAACACGTTGACAGCCCGTCAAGTGGGAGGCCACTGCTGTAGGCAATGACCAGTAGTTATGAAACACAAAGGGGGAAAAAAAACACCCCACACTTAACTAAACCCATGGAACTCGCTGCCATGGGAAGCCAGGAAATGGCAAGGATTAAAGAGATGGACCCTTTGCAGGGGAAAAGTGCCAGACTTGCCTGTAAAAGGGCAGAGCAACACATGCAGGAGAAGCACAGGGGCACGACAATCTCTGTGATCACCATTTCCAGAAATAGACCTGACAGTGCCAGAGCATAGCATAGGTGACAATCTGAAACACATCCACCAGATTTGGTACTTCAGCAATTGTATTTTTTCAGTCCTCTCCTACATTTGGTGGGGAAGGACCCCTTTCCGTGCACAAAGGAGGGATGTCTCCATAGGCAAAACAAAATCCACACACGAGCAAGAAGGTGTACCGAAATCCTGGCCCGTTTGCTCTCCCCTCCATCTCCTGGCTATCCCTGCAGCCACCACCAGACACCTGCATCCTATGCAGCTATTAAGATTATTAATTTTTAAAAGTCTCATTTATTTTAGTTGGTTCCCTGAAAGCCAGCCCGAACTTGGAGCCCTTTTGCTGACACAAGGCCTTTATAAAAAATGTGCCTTATTGTCGCTGTCGACGTTTACAAATTCTGCTGTATCCATCTGTCCAGTTAATTACTTTGTGCAGTAGCCTGTTAGCTTCTTACAGAAAAATGAAAAAAAGACCCAATTATCATTCTGGGCAGCTCCTTCAATCCCAGAGAAGCAGCACATCCCCAGTGCCACCAGTGTCTTTGTTACCGTTTCCAGCTGACAAACGGGCAGGCAGGGAGAGGAGCGAGCGCTTTGCAAGACCTCCTTTATTCCCGCAGGATGGGGGCATGAGTTCCAGCTCCTGTGTATGTCGTGCCCTCTGTCTCGGTGACAGCTCTCCCTGATCTTCCCTCCCCTGTCCATGCCTGGGCTCTCTTGCACCCTTCTCCTTCCCACGTTCCCTGGGACTCGGCCACCTCCAAATACCAGGGACGTGGCACGGGGCAAGCGGCTCCCCAGCCCCGCGCGCACTCAGGGATGTCGGTGCCATTCGGCAGAAGAAAGGCAGGAGGGTTTTGCTGGGGCTCGGCTTCAATGAGAGCATTTTTCCTGGAACAAGGGGCTGAATTCAGCTGCCTGGTGCTGCCTGATCGCAGTTAGTTGCCAGAGTAACGGAGGCGCCGGAGCTGCCAGGGCCACGCTTCAGGGGAGGGATGGGGCTGAAGCCTGGCACCCTGCTCCATCCCCACCAGGGCTGGGGACATGGATAAGGGGTCCCCAGACCCTCTGTAGAATAAGCTCAGCCCCCAAAGCTGAGCAGGAAAAGGGTGAGACCCCTGGGAATGCAGAACTGGCTCCTGGCACCTCCTGGGGGTGTCCTGGGGTGCCTCTGGACCGCTCCATCCCCGGTGAAATGGGGACCCTATGCTGCCCACACCCTGTCCCCAGGAGCTCTGCACCCCACTGCAGCCCCAGGCCTGTCACCCCATTGTTCCAAAGGTTTTTCCCCCATCTGAAGGCCCAGACATGCAACTGAACACAATGGCAGTGAGGATGCTTGACAGGTTAACACGTCAGCTCTCTCTCCGAGAACGCACTTCAGTCTGAAATAAAACACAACGATGTCTTCTGCTTTATATAGCAAAACCTGGCCTTAGGGATCCAGCACACCAGCAAAGGCTGAACAAGAGTGGTTTTCTTACACAGGGAGGACATAATTTGTGCTTTGTACAGTGAGAGTGCCAACACAGCCCTCTAAGACAGAGACTGCAGTCTCTCCAGACCAAATAAAACACCCTGTGATTTTCCTTGCTAAGGGAGGACGAGTTACAAGTTATCCCATCGCACACCCGATCCTTAGGTTTTACAGCACATTACGGCGCTCAGCGAATCACCAGGAGACCCAGGCGTTTCTCCTCTTTTCCCCTCCCCCCGCTCACGTATTTGTAAATTGGATTTTCATCTGTAACCCACTGCTCACCTCACTCCCCAACTTCTCTTTGCGGAGATTTTGCAGATCAAAACAGACAGCCAAGGCACACACGTACATGCCCCCCAGTCTTCCCAGCACTCCCGTATCATAGCACTGCGAACAGCAGGGAAAACACTTGTAAGGCACTCAAACAGCTGTAGACACAAGCAGGCTCAGCGCCGCACGGTGAGAGCTCGCTGCTCTCCCCCACGTGCCCACGAGGGCCTCCGAGCACGGCGCAGCTCTGTCTCCCCGCTGATTCCCTCGCTGAAGCCAGGAGCCCCAGCCAACCCCGCCGCACGTGGTGTCTCGCTCCCTGTTTTGCAATTGTAATTTCTCACCTTCCTAAACAGCAAAAGATTTATCGTGCTTTTTGACAGAAATATTTAATTCTCCCAACATTTTTTTTTTCTCCCTTCCAGAGGTGCTGAAAGTCTCGAGGTGTAACATTTCAATACAACACCCGAACCAATTTCCATAAAGCCTGCCTGAAAATAAAGGGCTGCATGCCACGGGGAGCAGAACCCCAGCAGCGTGTGCAAGGCAGACTGCAGAGTTGCTGATAATGGTTTCTTATGGAAACTTTGGTCCCATTTGCATTGGCAGGAATCACGGGGGACAAGTCCAGACCCAGGGAGGGAAGGAAGAGCTCCACCTGCCCATCGTGCGGGCTCAGCCCTGCCAAGCCATTTGTCTAATCTGCTCCTTAAAATCTCCAGGGGCAGGAACTCCGCAAACTCCCTCAGCAATCTATTTTAGTGCTTCGCCCTTTCCACTGCTCGGCAGCGTTACCTGATGTTCAGCCTCAGTTTTTCTTGCTGCAATTTATGCCGTCAAAGAGAGTTCATTCCCTTGCTTTGAGATTGTTTCTCTTGGAGTCCTGTGGGCATGTGTTCAGTGCCGAGATGGCCGCAGGTTTCCATGCCTTAATAAATCAAACATTACAGAGCAGCACTGATGGGCCATCTGATTTCAGCTGCCCTCCGCGAGCCCAGCTCGGAAATTTGCTCTCGCTGCGTTGCCATCCCAGCCCATGCATATGGCAGGGCTCAAGCAAGAGCACAAATGGGAGCTCTGGGCATTGAGGTCTCAAACTGGCGAGCAAGATGGAAGCAGTTACAAATAGCCTCTCTCCAAAGGCAACAGCCTCATTTTTCCTTACACGCTGGCCACGCCAGAGCCCAGTGCTGAGGTTCAGGAGCCCAGGGGGGCAGTTTCTGTCCAGCCGAGATAATCGCCTCTGGAGATGCTGCTGCCAAAGGGTTATTTCCATGCTGTGACTGTGGACATCAGAGTTCAGCCTCAGTCTCCCACCTTTGAAACGCTGCCTGGTGGCCTTGGGAAGGCAGGAGAAGAGCAAAGCAGCGCCGTGCCAGACAGCTGGGACCCAGCGACCGCCGGCAGGGCCAGGGCAACACAGGCTGGGATTTTACCAGAGAAATAGATGGGGAAAGACAGGAGCATGGTGGGAACGGAATGCAGAAGAAGCAAAGCTCTCTGAGTAGCCACAATGCACAGCAGACAGTAAATCTCACTCCTGTTGCTGAAGCAGAACCGCTGAGCAGCCTTTCTGCTCCCAGCTCCTCCCTTACACCCAGAGGTTTTCCCCATCCACCCAGCTCTGCTTCCCTGCCTTCTGTGTATGCACAGCCCTAAAAATGATGTTACTGTGCCAACACGGTCTGTACTGCAGGCCCAGAGCCCAGTTCATGTGTTGGGGTGGTGCTGCCTGGGGCTTCAGCAGGGCTCCACAGCTGCACCCTTATCCCCTACTGGCCTCAGCAGGAGAGAGGACAAGCTCTCAGCACGCCTCTGCATCATTCCTCCTCTTTAACATCACCTTCGTTCCTCCTCTTTTTCATTCTTCCAGGCTCCTCTCTAACACTCCTACCCCCACTGAGTCGCTTCTGTATCTTCCTTTAGCTCTCACAACCTTCCTTCTCCTTCTCGCACACACTTTGCCCAAGAAGGATGGGGCAGCCAGCCCTAACCCATCATCCGCGACGTTAACAACTGCATATGCAATTATTTGCCAGCCCTGTTCCCCTGATGAATTCCACCCTGTGCCTCTGCAGGCTGTACCCATTTTTTCCCTGCCTTTTGCTCCCAGATCCCATAAAGAACTTTCCCCTGTCATCATTAGGACCGGTGCCTTTTCATATTCACAGACTAACTGCTCCCGGAGGCTCCACCTTACCCTGTGCCTTTTAAAAATATTCCATTGTTACTTCAGTTCTGATGCAAAATAACAATGCCCCAAACACAAAACAATTCTGAGCTCTCTTGGACTGGAATAATGCACAATACGAGCTCACGCACCCCTCACTCTGCTAGACCAGGCAGTGAAGACACTGATCACACCACACTTGTGTGCTCCCTGTTGTTTAAATTAAGTAGGCACATCCACACCTAGGAGGAAAAAAAAAAATAGCCAACACATACACAGCAGCTGGCTTGGTAATTCCCATCCACTGAAAGCCATTTTTCCAATAATTAGAGGTTTTAGATGCTTTAACGAGGCTAACACCGGTTCCACCCACAGGGCAAAGTTCAGTACAAAAACCGGCAAGAAAGTGAACAAAAATGTGCACTGAATTAAAACTCAACAGCTAGGCATCTCAGTGGGAGCATCCAAGTATACAAGTCAACAGCTTCTTTTAGCTAAAAAAAGTCATCTCAATCTGTTTTCCACTTTTTTTAAAAAAAGCCTAGGAATTATTTCAAATATTTGAAATTTTTAATAAAAATTAATTACCATATCCCTGTCCAAAACTACCTGTTTCTATATCCCAGATTATTCAGTTGACAAGGGTGACGTTGGGTCATAGAGATGCAAATTCTCACAAAGACAACTCCCCTTTTAAATATATAAACACAGTATTTTTGGAAGATGGAGTGAAATGCCAAACTGAAATGGATCTACCCGCAGCACTTGCTGTTCCCAACACTGCCTCATGCTAACTCAAGACCCTAAAAATGCCATGACTCCAAATCATACCACAAGCGGTAACAAAGCCAGCTTGTCCACTGTTATAAGGTGGAAATCCATTGATGTTTTCTAGTACCAAGTCCATTTTTTTCCAGCCCTTTACCCTTTTGTGCTGAGATCCCACACAACCAGACCCCGTGCCAGTGCTCAGAGCGCTCTGTAGGCGCACTGCAGCCATGGGACAGCTTTGCCCACACAGCTCAGGGATTCATGTCCCAGGTCAGAAGAACTTTCCCATTCAGAAAAGAGACAAAAAGCTTTGCACTTTCCTGAGCCATGACCCAAGGGGCTGCTTGCACAAGCAGAAGTGAGCAGGATTGCACAGTGATGCCAACCTTTGTTCACCACCGAGCCCTCCCTGCAGATATTCCTGTTTTCTTCCCTCCCAAACCTCTGAGCCTTCAAAAGAGGCATTTGGCCCCGTATTTTTCAGCGTGCCAGGGCCTTGAAAAAGCAGCAGATCGGCTGCTCTCCGGGCTGCTCGCGACAACCACAGCCCTCCTAATTAAAGGAGAGCTGAGAAAGCCAGAGCAGGGAATGGATGTGCGGGGCCCCCGGGGCGAGCACAGTGCGGATGCAGAGCAGTAATCACAGCCCTCCCAGGCACAGTTTATCACCTGCTCTCGTGGGGCCCTCCTACACTCACCTGCTCTGCAGGAGGCTCTCGGAGATTAGAGATGAGCCTGGTATCTCCCCTGTCCCTGGGCTAGCTCCTCTGCTCGGTCTCACCATGCCTTCTCTGGGCTTTTAAGTTTGCATCATTAAGTGGCCTTTAAAAGTCTATTATGCAGCTCTGGTTAGACAGGCTGTATGTGAGAAAGGGAGAAGGAAGTACAAGGGGGGAAGTGAAGTAAAATTAGCCGAGGGCTGGCAGAGGAAACATGCACAGGAATGTCACTGCAGAGCGCTGACTTCGTGTGCGCAGCAGGCGGCATGGCAGGTCTGGGGGATGAGCAGAGTCAGGGGGTGCACGTTCAGTTCTCAAATTGCCCCAGGGTTTTCACTTCATCCTGGAGGATAAGTCCAGGACTTGGTGAAGAAAAAGGGTACGGCTATGCCCTCACCTGAAGGTGGGAAGTTGTTTGCAGCAATACACAGCGGCCGGTGCCATGGCACAGCCATGTTCCACATCTGCTTGCTAACCCTCTGTGGGCAGCAACACCGAGCAAAAACCCCACTGCTGGCAGCACTCCTCCTTTTGCTCCCTTCTGATGTCTCCATCGTAACTTCTCAGTGTCCTGGGACTGAGAGAAAATGCCCAACTGCTCAAGGTGCCCCTTCTGCAAAGATGCCCACCTTAGTCCTCTGGGGGCACATCAGCTCCTCTTTTTTTTCTTGCTATCTTCCTATCCCCTCCCTGTGAGCATTCCCAGTGCTGACTAACTCTGGAAATGCAAAGAAATTACCAGTTCAACCTGCAAGAGGTGGGGGTGTGGGGACTTGACCCAAACAGAAGGCACAACAGCCTCCAGGTCACTTGCTGGGCTTCTCAGCGTGGAAGATAAAGCCTTGCATGAAAGAGGCAGAGAAAAGATAAAAACCATGGCACCAACCCTGCAGTCAAGCAGAAATAACTCAGCTGTCTCCAACACAGGTGTAAGTTGCTGCATTTGACCTTGCCAAGATGTTTCGGGCCAGTGCTCATGACTGTGGCCATCGACAAGCAGAAAACACCAGCAGTGTTTGCATCAAATGAACCCAAACAGGTCACTGGCTACGCTGGAGCTAGGAAAACACTCAGGGACACTCACACCACAAAGCCAGGCCAGTTGCTTACACGCTCAATGCTTCAGATTTTCACTTGAAAAAGAAGTTAATCAGTAAAAAAAGACTAATTTAGTTGCCATATTGGTAAGCACATGCACCCCGGTAATAAAATAAACTACTGGAAGTGCCCCAGGAAAAGGCAGCACCTTTCCTTGGGCCCCTACCAGCTCTTCGGTGCCAAATTCGGGTGGTGGAAGGCAGGAGGCTCCCCTTCACCCAGCTGGAGTCTCCACTCCAGAAAAGGGCTGCAGCAAAACTCTTCATTAGTCATGGCTGGCAAACTTGAAAGGAATAAAAGGAACCAGTGAGTAATGCAAAGCTATAAAAACATAACAACCGCAATAATGGGAAAATCAAAAGCCAGCACAAAGCCTCCACGTAAACAAAACCTACAGAAACAGGAGCACTTGAGCCAAGGCATATAGCTCAAAACTTCCATCTGTATAACTGCGGCTTGAACGTTTCACCTGGAGTGCTGTTACACACACCAGCCTGGAAATGGGGGCTTTCCAGTCCCGACATCTGCACAGAGACACAGGTACAACCCAACCATCGCTTCCACTGTCCTGGAAAACCCTTCTGGACGTCGCCATCCCGAGGGGACGGTTGAGGGCAGCAGCTCTATCGGCCATCCGTGAAGGCTTTAAGAGCTGCACTTATGCGAGCAAACGGAGCACATCGGCTGCATTAACACCAGCATCTGCAAAATGGACTCGGAGATTTTGCCTGGAAATTTGCTCAACATACCGCCAAGGAGAGCGCAGCACTGGGTTGTGCTTTCAGAACAGGATTTCTGCCTCCCGTGGCATCGCCTCGCCTTTATCTGCCACTCTCCGGGAGCGCAATCTCATCCATGCTTTACATGCAGGGCGAGGTGAGGACGGGCTTTCCTCCGCAGAGCTCCCCACTGAACAGCCAGCGCATCGAGAAGAACCCAAACTGCTGTAATTTGCAGCAGGATGAACCCTGCGGACCACTACTGGCAATGTACAAATTCCATCAATTACCTCAGATAAGGGCTACAAAGGGCTTTAAGCCGAAGCTGATTTGATCATTCGTCTCATGATTTCTAAAAGCCCCAGATCCCCAGCTCAAGAGTTTGTAAGAGAATCCCAAGCTTTGTTTTAACAAGCTGCTGGAGGATAACTTTCTGGTTCCTGGAGCCCTAGAGGGAAGTTTAAAGCTGCACCGCTCGGCCACGGCACCGTCCAAAAGGGAGCTGGAGCTGGGACATCCTGCCGAGCGGGCACGAGGTGGGCATCACAGCTCACCCTGGGCATGGAAGATGAACAAGGCAGAATACATCACTCATTTCTAACCCCTTTTGCTTTTTCAGAGGCTTTTCGGGAGGCGGCAGTGCTTATGCTTGGCAGTCCAAGCCCAAGGAGCTGTTCTCTGAGGACACCAATCAATACCTGGGCTGAACTAGCTCATCTTTTTGCAACAGCACGAGACAGTGATGGCAATGCCCCACACTAACAGCCACTTCCCAGCATTTTCCAGCATCTCTACCCACCCTGAGCCTCCAGAGAAAGCCCAAAAGCAGGAGGCCAAAAGCTCAGCGCAATACAAAGAGATGCTGAAGGAACATCTCTGTGCTGAGGGATTTAGGAGCCTACAGGCCTGTGAGGAGTTCCCCGTCCTTGCTTGGGTCTACAGGGTGGTTGAAAGCAGCATCTTGGACACATCAGCAGAGCTCTGACACCCCAACACCACCCCGCATGGCTGCAGGGGGTGGAAATCACCTGTACCCCAAAATTGGGGCTGGAGAGGGAGGGAAAGCAAGCAGGGAGCACACAAGGACTCTCGGGACCACCTGGCAGCAATGGAACCTTTGCTCAGAGCTTACGACAAGGTCCCCAACAGCCCAGGGTGACCAGAGCCCCCCCTGCTTTCAGGGCCTGCTGCTCGCAGTGCGATAATAAATCCACACAGACACTGCCCGGGTGATTCCCAGCCCCTTCAGACTTGGTCTGCATGGCTCTAGTCACGAAATTAAAGCAGTCTGAACCAAAAGAGTATTCGAGGACAAATCTGCCGCCTCATGACAGCTTTTCCACAGAACTTAATGGACTCTAACTCCTATCTTTCAACACCTCGCTTTCATAAAGTCATTTTCCCACTCCTGGGTGTCACCTGTAGGAATCGCTTAACTCATGCCGTCCTCCCCATTTTGCAACAGCCGGAATAAAAGCCTGCAGGATTTTCCTCCCGACACAGTGATATTCCCAGAGACCTACGAGCTATAGAGCGAATTCTTTTACAATACGATAATTGACTCAGTCTCCAAAGGATAAACATGTCAAGATACGAAAATCATTTTTTTTCCCCCCCTTACCAATGCAATGAAGATGTGATTGAAAATGTCGTGTTCTGGGTGTATGAGCAATATTCTCATAACTCATCATCCAAAATAAATTGTTCTATCATTTGTACTAGTTAGAAGCTATTCCAAGTCAGACAAGCCGAAAGCAGAAGTTTAAACATACTCAGCATGGCAGCAGGAATATTAATTTCGCGCGGCCCCCCCCCCCCCTTTTAAGTGTTAAATCACAGTTTCTCACCTAGGGTTAATTAATCTTTCCAAAGTGCTCAAGTCCACCAAGCACACAGCAGAAAGATCTTAAAGACCAGCCAATAGCTTCAGAAAAGCTCCCTGCAAACCTCGAAGATTTCCTGCAAATTCCGGCCGAAGAAATTGAATATGCAAAACCACGCCGCCATCCCCGCGTCACGCCACGGGTCTCATTCTTTGCAAAAAAAAAAAATGCAATTACTTCGGACGCGTCGGATCACGCAGTGGATACAGAAGAGGAGCATCGCTGAGTGCAGGGGATTACTGGGATGTGCTGCCAGCTCCTCGCCTCGTGTTTCAGAAGCACTCAAGGACGCGCGGGTCCGGGAGCTACATCAAACCCCACAGCTCTCCTGCCTGGTCCTGCTGCAGCCTCCCCACGTGGCAGCGGGGTTATGCTAGCCTTTGGTTTTCCTTTTTCCCCCATAAAGCACTATTTACTCCCATAATTGAACCTTCAGCAACAAAGAACCTCTAATGGATGAAGCAATTTCTGGGGAAACTGGAACCCTAAATCCTCCCAGACAACAGCTCCTGGACCACATTCAAACACATCCCCTGGTTAAATTCGCGTTTCAGGCCACTTAAAAGCCTTGAAGTATTAGGTGCATTAAAGGTACTTGCGAGAGAACAAGGCTGGCACGCAGGCTGAGATGCCTCCAAAGAGGAGGAGAGGATACTAATTATACTGCTGGTAAAATGGAATCACTGGGGGAGAAAATATGAACAGTCAAGACAGCCACGCGGTACGAGAGCAGCGGTACTGTTTTATCAGTGGTAGGCCATCCCTTGGAAAGGGGAATAACAGATTACATCAAGGCGCTGACAGACAATCAATGAACACTCAATTAACAGCTTACAGTAATACTAACTTAAGCAAAACGTGGCTTTGCAAACGGCAAGCTCTCCCTCGTACAGATAAACCCTAATTTCGTTTTCTTCAACGCACCAATGTGAAACATCAATAGGGAAAAATTCGGTTGCTGCCACCCGAAGGGAACACCCCCAGATCCTGCAGAGCCCAAGGAGCTGGCCTAGGGCTTTGCAGCCCAGGCAGAAGGGTCCCGGCTTGGGGGCTCGGCCAAATCACCCCCTGCCCCCTTGGTTTCAAGGTGCCACACATCCCTGGATTTTCTTGCTGTTGCTCCTTCCCCACTTTTGCCTCGCTTTGCGGCTGTAAGGGTGGAGAGGAGCTGGGTATTAGCAGAATGTAACCCTCCTGCGCACTCCGTGCACGCTAATTAACATGCCAGCCACTGGCTGAATGGTAACGACGCCTCTTCATCACTCTCCCCGAGTTTGCTGAACATGTCTAGGTGGTGGCACAGGGGATCTGTGGCTCAGAATCCTTTGGTTCTGTGCAGGAAGGGAGTGGGGCTGAGAAAACCACAACCCCATCAGCCTCCCTATGCACATCCAAACACCGCCTGCTGGGATGGAAAACCAGGGGCCAGCAGGAGAAGAGCGTTACTCCCGAGCACAAGAAACCAGGGATGCCTGCTGCACGTCGCTGTCCATATTACAGAAGGTCGGCATGTGCCCGGACCCAGCACCACCCTGCAAATCCACAGCTTCTGGCCAAGTCCTACAAACAGGCTCTGCTGACACCAACCCGATCTCCTCCAAGCTACAGCCCCATTCCCCGGTGAGTGTTGCTTTCTGCCTTAAACATAAGAAAAATGACTTAATTAAAAGATTTGAAGGCCAACAACGACCGCTTTGAAAACCTTGTTTTATTTGTTATTTACTCCTGCTGAGTTTTCCCAAACCCAGCCACCACAGCCTGCAGCTGACCTGACGCAGCTCCTGCAGATGTAGCATTTCAATTTAAAAGCAGCAAATATACCAAGTCCCGGGTAATTCGCTCCTGTGCCTAACTATAAAGCAGTACAAAAATAAAACAGGCCTTTGTTTTTCTTCATCTGAATTGATTTATCTTGAGCATCCAGCCAGAGAGCCACGTCCTGCCTTTGAACCTTCGGCTTGCAGAGTCTCCTGCCCTGGTTAAGTATTTACAGACAGCAATCAAATCCCCCCTTAACCTTCCCTTCATTAAAAGACACAGATTGAGCTGCAGCCTCTCTCTCCAGCATGCTTTACAGACCTCAAATCATCCTTGTAGTTCTTCTCTTATCTCTCACCAGTTTGCCAACATCATTTTTAAAGTACAGATACCAGAACTGCACACAATGCTCTCCTGACTTGGATTCATTATTTCTTTGCTTAGACTGCCAAAGATAGCACCAACACTCCCTGAGAATTCACACCACGGCGTAGGACCAGTGAGTTATTGATAAGATAATGAAATTAAGCTCCAGCTTCTCACCTTGACGCGGCAGCTCCCAGGGGTTCCTCTCTCCAAGTGTGGGTTTTACTCCCTGCTCTCGTTAACAGGGATTAGTAAGTTATCACATGCCAGCTGGAGTTGTCTGCACATTTACCCTTTCCCCCCCCATTATAAACTGATAACTCGACTACACTTGCTCAAAAACCCTCATGCTCATTACCTGAGTGCTGGTTCTTGGGTTGTGCTGCATGAACCCCAAAACCAGAGCCTGATCCACCATCCATGAGAGAATTTCATCACTTCTCAGGGGCCAAAGCAGAAAGAGGGAGTTCATTTGGCAGGCTGGGTCCCAAGCCACACTTTGTGGTCCCAAAGCAGAGCCAGCTCCCAGGAACAACAAGAGGTCCCTCCACCAAACCCCAGCAGCACCAGCATGCCCGTGCCAGAGCACAGCAAACGCCAAATCCCATGACATTCATACCTGCACCTACAGCCCCTGCTGCTCTGACACCCGTGGGACAAGGAGCTTGCAAAATCCCCCACCCACACCCCAAAGCCATGGGGACATTTTGGGCAGCTTGCACCAGGGCTCCGGCACCCGACACCAGATGGAAATTCCAAACTCACTCCACATTCAAGGACACACAGAGCCGGGGTTTGCTTTAAGAAGCCTCCTCTCTCCCTCTTCTTAGCCCTACCAGTTGGGAGCTAACACGCCTGGATTTTTCCACCAATCGTCAGGAAAAAAATTTGTCATAGGAAATGTGCAAGCGCTGACATCTTAAGACAAAAAGGATGCAGATTTCTCAACTGTTTGCAGCATATTATGGAAATACATTCTTAGGGACTATTAAATATGGGGATTATTGACTAGATAACAGCAGCTCAATGGACTAGCTTGCAAATATGTCTTTAGACAATTCTTAAAATGCAGATTAATTATCTAACAGACCAGAACATTTTTTTTCCTACAGACTTTCTAATGATCTGTTGCATAAACAAACAACCAGACAGTTTTGTTTGCATTTGTGTTGGCTGCAACGTTCTTCAATATCTAAATAGGGACTGAGGAGACTTAAATCTTGTTTAACACCCAGCAGGAACAGAACAAAAGGCACGTCAGTCCAAATCAGCCAAAGACATGTTACTTTAAAGACTCCTGGGAAGCCCAACCATCCTAACACCAAAAGGCACCACCGGTTCTTGAGCACACAACTCCAGACGCGCCACGTAGCATTAAATTCTCTCTCTCTCTTTTTTTTCTTGTATTTGCCATTAGGTTTCATTAAAGAGATTACAACGTTGACTAGAAACCACAACATTTAATGTGTGTCCCCATCAGTGCCTTTTTTAATGAGCAGGGCGTGTTATACTACGGAGACATCACTCAGGGCTCTCTGCTGACTCAGGAGAATATCACCGCTCCCCAGTGATGCTCAAGGTGGGGTTTTTATGATTTATGGCACACACAGGTGGAAGTCAGGAGAACCATAACAGAGCCCTGCTGCTCCGCACAGACCCTCACCCACCAATTCCTGCACAACAACTTGAACCCTTAAATTCAAATATAAAAAACCCACCTTGACTTTAAATTTGCCATTGGTATAGAGTTGACCCCAGCAGTATTTTTTTCAGTATAGATAATTAACTCATTACTTGTAGACTACTTCTCCCCAGTTTCTTGTTTCACCTTCTCCTCAATTTTTAAAGCCTTTCCTGACAGGTTAGAATGCTGTTGGGTATCAAAACCAATGCAAAGCAAGTGTGAAACATTATTATTCCAGCTTCACACCCACTTTCCCTTGGTGTGAACAATAATGCAAACTGCAAGACAGTGATGAATTGGACCTGGAGAGGACCAGATGCTCTGTGAGCATTAGCACAGTCTCTGCCCCAAACATTTTTCAGTCTAAAAAGAGATGTGAGAGCCTGCTCTCAAAGCTGTCCGAGCACACACGGTCCTTTAACGCCAGATGTTAGCAGATCTCACCCAAGGTGGAGCAAAATGGGAAACAAGAGGAGAGCAAAGAAGAAAAGAGAGAGGGCAACTAAGGAGCACAAGAGGAGTAAAGTACAGTTTGATGGACCTGGTTTGGGATGAAAAATGAAGCTCTGGCATGTGTAACAGCTCGTGGCTGAGCACTGGGTTCAGAGAAACAAGTCCTAGCGGCCCCATGCTGCAGCTCAGCTCTGCCAAGGGCTCCGTTATTCCCCAGCCTCACCAATGGATGAGCCACATGAAGAGCAATGCCTTCAGACACAGCAATTTCCTTCTTTATCGCCTCCTACAAGAGGAAAGCATGAGGCTGATGCTCAACACGCATCCCACCACGGATCTAACATCGGTGCCAACTCACCCTGCTAGCCCTCTGGCTCCGAGCAGGGCCTGAGAGCCCTACAAAAAAATAAATCGGCTGCACCAAAAGGCAGCGCATTCTTCAGAAAAACATCAACTTCTGCCACTGAACCAAAACCACGCTGCTTTTCAGCAAAAAGTTAAAATATAAAATCTTGAGGCTGAACACGGAATGCTGCAGGATTTTTTTTTTTTTTTTTTGTATCAGTCCATCCCTCCTGCTCAGACCTGGGCTATCTTTGCTCTCAGGGTCAGATGCCGGTGGAGGAAGGGATGGGTGCAGCCTCACGATGAGGCAGAGGAGCGACCCCACAGCCCCCAGCACCCCGATGCAGGGGGCTCCAGCACCACCAGGGGACGGCTCCGTGGGGCTCTCCAAGGGGGGACACAGCCACTCATTCCCACTCCCACCCGCTGCGACAGCCCCAGCAAGGAAAAACCTGCTTTGTAGAAACAGCCAAGTCTTCCAGGAGCACATGCCTGAGTGGGTGGGAAATTAGTGTTCTTATTACTTTGTGCTCACAGGGTCTAAGACCTCAGATGACTTGTTTGTGCCCAAAATGAATTCCTGCAGACTCATTACAAACCCTTGCAAAGCGGGGTTTATAAGGTCACAGGAGAATTTCCCTTGATGGTAGCCTAGCTAGGGATTGCCAGGATGATCTATTTCTCTCATTTATGCATATGCAATAAGGCCACGACGAAGCTCCTTTGCTTTATTTCCACATCATTGTGCTGATGCTGAGCTAACCAAATACACTGGAAAGCGGGTGGGGAGGAACAGAGAGGATGAAGAAAAATAAAACCTTATGCCTGGCTTTCTTCCTCATGAAGGATGCAAATAAATTCTGCAGACTTTGAAGCCGGGAGATCTCAGCAGAGATGAAAATCCCCTCGCGCTGGAGGGCTCACCGGGTGCTCGGCTGAGACGCCGCGCAGGTGTTGCATTATGCAGCCGCTGCCACGCGAAGGACGGCCGGAATAAATATCGGAC
Source organism: Nettapus auritus (assembly GCA_011076525.1). NCBI lineage: Eukaryota > Metazoa > Chordata > Aves > Anseriformes > Anatidae > Nettapus > Nettapus auritus. The sequence continues at coordinate 4,440,985 of CM021788.1, forward strand.
CCCGTCACCTGATGGAGCCCTGGCTCGGGGATTTGCAGCCAGGCAGGAACACAAATCCTCCAGGCTCGCTTATCTCCAACACCGCCGTGAGACCGCAGCCTCTCCATGACCCACGCCTGAGCCACTTCACAATTACTCGCTCCCTCCCAGCGCCGCACGCACTTCCCGAGTCTCCAGTGAGAAGTAATGCAGGTTTGGAGGGGAGAGCCCCCTGAGGGTGCCCGTGACCACGGCCCCATCCAGGGCAGCCGCTGGGCTCCAGCAGTAGCGAGTCCCTAGTCTGATGCCAAAGGCTTTGGGTACAGACCCATGGCTACCACTGGAGCATGTGGTGCCGGGGACAAGCAGCAGTTTGCCAGGTCAGAGCACCTCCTGTCCCCGCTCCTTCTCCTGGCAGAGCCTCACAGAAGCATCACTAGGCACAGCAACAGGAAAAAAGCCCTATTTGCTCCAGTTTTTCCTTTTTCACACGCTTGGGGTGCTCCAGGCTGAGTTATGCCCCAAGCACTGCCCGAACGGCTGGCGTGCTCAAACGCAGCAGCCTTGCCTGTTAATTCCTCCAAATGCTCAGCAGCAAAAGCCCTTTCTGTTGGCATGCTCTGTGTCTCTAACCCAGCTCTGATCCATTTCCACCTCCAAATCATTAAAGACCACAAATAAACCCAGCCTCAGCACGAGGAACCTTCTCATAATCACCTATCTGCGCTCCTCCATTCCACTTCTGTTCTCTAGAGCTTAACAAGGAAAGCTGGCGCCGGACTCTTCCCCTTACACCGCTATTTATTGCCCACATTCTGCTACTTATTTCCTAAAATAGTCTCTTTGGGTTGGATCTAATGAAAACATCCACATAAATGAGGTCCGTCGGTACGTCCTCGGTTCCCCTTTCATTAACCTCCCAACCCGCCAGCAGCACCAGGCAGGCAGATTTCCCTGCCGTGCGTCCGTCCTCTCATAAGCAATGGCGATCTGACCCCCAAGGCTAGGCCCATCAGAATATTTTAGTGATAATTTCCCCATACCTGCCTGATAGCCTTGCTCTTCCTCAGGTTTGCTGGATTTCTGCAAAGGCATCGCGTGGCAAAACCACTCCTGGGGTACCTGGCAGCTCCCTCTGACCACTTGGGTCCATGCCTTGTAGTGCCCCGTGGGGGAAGAACCCTCCCTTTTGCCACCAGCTGCTGCAATTTTATGCCCTTTACTCAGGGCCCTTGGATGAACTACCCCCGACCTACAGATTTACAGCAGCTGCGGTCCATTACAAGCAAAAAGCTCTGGTGTTAACCCCAGGGGTTGCCCTCCCAGCCCGTGTCCCACAGGGCAGGTGGAAACTTACTGCAGGGAGCCTCCATCACCTCCTCATGGGTCCTGCAACTTCTTTTTTACCTCCCCAGGTCCCCCATTTCTCCTATCCAAGGACCCAGGACCGTGTTCGTGTCTCTGCTGGGAGCAGACAGGCAGCCAAAGGGGAGTCTGGGCTCCCCTGGGCACAGAAGCAGCTCTGCAGCAGTGCCAGCAATGCCAGCAGCCTCCTTCTCTGCACAGCCAAAAGCCAGGAGTTCCATTCCTAATAAAGCTTTCACCACGAAGCCACTAAAACCCCACAGATTTCCCTGCATCACTCCCCCAGGTCTAAGAGAAGACTTACAGAAACTTCCACCTCACGTTCTGCTTATTGCAAAATAAATAAAATCTGACCCCACCGATAGCTGTGCGTGAAGATCTCCCCCAGCAGTCAGTGAGAATCAATGCCCACAGCCCAGCCACATCAGCAAGCCTTTACAAAGGGCAAGGCACTGAGCACCTGCACGTCCTCGGTACCGACTGAATGCAAAACAAAGCTCAAACCGGCCTCAAGGAAACAGAAGTTTGTCGGACTGGTGAGCTCTCCTCTGCCCGCGTGGCCCAGCGAGATCTCCTCCTCAGCATGTTCCAGCTCCTCCCCGGTCCTTTACGGCTTGTGTCACCCCGTGCTCGTCCCTTTTTCCCCCTCCTCACCCTCAGCTCACCCCCACAGACCCTCATTTCCAGGCTGCCCCCCACACGTGTGCCCTTGCCTACCTGGAGGGGCTCCCCAAGGAGCAGCTTCCCTGCCTCGCTCGCCACCCCCATCCTGCCGCGTGCTCCCGGGCGCTCAGGCCTCTGCCAGCCCGCGTCGCTCCTTGGCTTCTTTTCCCTGCGCAGCTTGCAAAAAGAAGTCTCCAGCAAGAAGCCGGCGGGCGGCAGCGCACAGCCTCTGCCCGAGCTGCAGGCAGCTCTGCTCGGGGACCCTTGGCTGCCTTCACCCCACAGCCTTGCTCTCTGCCCTCCCCAGCCACCCCAGGACCTCTTCTCAGGGCTGCCCAGTGCCACCACCATCACCAGCCCCGCAGGAGCTGCCTGAAATGGCTGTTTTAAGGAAGGAGGATCTCTCATTGTGCCAAATCTACAGCTGTGCTCCTGCTCACGCAGGCTGCCGGCTCCCTCTGCCCCACGTCCCGGGCACAGCTCCCTGCCCACGGCTCTGATCAATGCCAGGCAGGAGCAAGGAAACCCCTGCAAACCAGAGCGAGCTGCACTGCAACTTTCCCAACTTCTGGCTCTGCTGATCAGCCCCAAATGGGAACTGACGGGGAAAGGTTCAGCCTCTCAGCATCCATTTCTCTGCCCAGACAGCTCCCTTCAAACCCCCAAATGCCCAAACACCAAAGCAGGCTTGCAGCAAGACGCTTCAAAAACGCCTTGGCATGGTGGGAGCCTCACTGCAGATTTCTTCCAGAGAGCAAGCTCCTATTAAGTGGTGAAATGAAGAACGAAGCGAGGCAGAGCAGAACAGCACCGAGCCCGGTGAACGTCGCCCTCCTACCTACGAGCTCACATGTCCTGGCCCCGGGAAGCGTTGCCGGCAGCGGCAGCACTAGCGGCTCCATGGGGATGCTCTCTCCCCGGTGCCATGGCCCCCGGGACGGCTCCGTCCCTGTTGCCCCCAGCCTGGGAGGAGAAGCTCGGAGAGACAAAGGGATCGCAGCTGGCAGGGCTGGCGGAGCTCGGGGCAGCCGCAGCATCACTCACCACCAGCAGCAGGGCCCCGGGGATGCTCCGGGAGCACCTCGCCGCCACGGGGGCACGTGGGGGAGGCGAAGCAAAGCCGAGCTGAGCAGCTCGTGTCAACTTTCCCGAGGGTCTCAGCCTTCGGGGTTCGGTCCTGCCAGGCTGGGGATGGGAAATTCCAGAGGGTTGGTGGGTGTCGGACGGTGCTTGGGGCAGCTCAGCCGGGCAGAGCCGCGGGCCGTGCCCAAATCCCGGGATGAAGTTGGGCCTAGGGAGAGGTCCCTACGCGGACTTTGCCCCCTCTGCCCACGGCGGGTTCATTTAAGAGAGCCTGTGCCAGCACCGAGCCCGCACGTCTGCGCGCGCCGCGAGCGCCTGGCATATTCTAAATTATTCACGAGCCCAACTCCGCCGGAACGCGCCCCCAGACACCAGACCCCAGACCCCAAACACCAAAGCCCGGCTCACAGGGGCAGGATACCGGCAGAAGAGCATCCTCCCTGCACCCAGGGCCACGGCAGCCGGGCTAGGCAGCAGCACCGGGGGGATCGGGGGGCAGCCCCCGGCCGGCTCTGGGCTGCTGCTAGGGGTCCTCGGAGGGGTCTCCGGAGGGGGGTCTCCGGGTAAGACCCCAGAGCTGCGCCCCCCCAGCCCGCACTCCCTCAACTTCAGCTCTCCCCAAAGCCCGGCGCAAACTCTCGCCGCGTTAAAACGCTGCGGAAAACAACCTGGGGAGGGGGGGGGGAGGTCAGAGGATGCGAGCCGAGCCCCCCCAAGGTGAGCACACCCCGGCACCAGCCGCCTCCCCCGGGCACGTCTCAGCGCCGAGCCGAGCGGCTCCCCCCCGGCTGTGTGTGTGTTTGGGGGGGGGGGTTCGGGTGGGCACCCCCCGACCGGAGCTGCGACCCCCGGGATGGGTGGGTGTATATGTGGGGGTGCTGCCCCCCGAAGCCCCTTCCCGGTGGGATGCGGGGGACCCCCGGGCGGCCCCTACCTGGCGGCGCTGCTCTGCCCACGGCGCGGCTCTGCCCGCGGCTGCCGCTGCTGCTCCCGCCCCGCTCCCGAGGCTCCGGGCCCCCGGCGGCCGGCGGGGGAAGTGCAGGGGGCGGGGGGCGTCGGGAGGGGGGGGCAAGGGGTGGGGAGGGGGCTGGTGAGGGCGGGAGGGGGTACAGGAGATATGGGGGGGGTGTGAAGGGTGGGGAGGGGCAAGGAGCTGGGGACGGGATGGGATGGGGAAGGCAGGGAAATAGGGGAGGGGATGGGGCAGGGGGGGGGATGCAGGGAGGTGGCATGCAGGGAAGTGGGATGCAGGGAGGGATGGAGGCAGGGAGGTGGGATGGATGCAGGGATGGAAGGAGATGGGATGCAGGAAGGGATGGAGGCAGGTAGGGATGGAGGGAGGGAGGTGGGATGGATGCAGGGAGGGAGGGATGGAGGCAGGCAGGAGAGATGCAGGGAGGGGAGGGAGGTGGGATGGAGGGGGTACCGGAGCAGCAGCTCCCCAGAAAGGAGCAGTTTTCCCAAGCCCGGACTTCTGGAAGGACCACTCGATCTCTGGAAGGGCTGTGCTTTCTCCCCACACATCCCAGCTCTCACTGCTTGGGGCCACCCTGCTCTCAGCCAGGACCCTGTGCCCTCTCCTCCCGCCCTGCCTGAGAAGGCCAGGACAAGACACTCTTGGACCCGCCTCCTAAAACTCTTCCTATGAGCTATTAATCTCCTCTTTGTCCCCTGCACAGGTGTGGGCACGAGGCATCCCCTAGCGCTGGGAGCCAGCGGCAGTGGGACGGAGCAGGCCGATAGCGCAGAGACAAGAAATGCAGCGGCAGCCAGGGCCGGCTTCCCGGGCAGCGTCCCCGTGGGCTGCAATGCTCCAGCTCTTCCTGCCATACTGCAGCTCGGCTTTCCAGTTTGGTTTGTTTGTTGTTTTTTTTTCAATAGCGAGGAAAAACAAAGCTTCGAAGCCATCAATTAACTGGACTCTCGTGTTAGGAGCAATGAACTGCTGTTTGATGGAAATTCATCTTCCCCTCCTGCTGCGAGGAAACCGAAATAAGCTGGAGGAAGAGAAACAACTTCACAGGAGGGGAAAAAAAAAAACAACGACGCCTCTGCTTCAGAGACAAATTACTCATAAGACGCACAGGTAACAGGCACGGGGGGCTTTGAGCTCATCCCTTTCGCACATCATTTCCCTCAGGACAGCAGCCACAAGGCGACCCCTGCACCTCTGCACCAGGACCCTGCCCGCCAGGCCAGGCATTTGTTATTCTCGGCATAGAAGGGCATTTCCTAACACGTGGGCTGCATCCACAGGCTCACATATTGTGATATTTTGACCGTGATTTTCATCTAGCCAGGCACGGAGCAGCATGGCACAGTCGCACATCCTCCCTTACACCAGCACCAGGATCTGTCCCATCCAAGCAGCATCACATCGATGCGCTGAGCCCGGCTCTTCTCCTCCCCTCCTCTTAAACAACTCCATCTCTCCTGCCACAAGTCTCGCCGCTAAGTTTGAGCCAAGATAGCTGGGTTCCAATTATTTCCAATTTCATTTGCTCTCCCCGCTTTCTGAGACAGTTGCGTTTTATTTAAAAGCTTCTGGTGTCTTTGTGCTGGAGCTAATTCAGCGAGGGAACGAACGGGGTTTAAACTGCCTGCAAATAAATCTGGTTGGGGAATAAAGACTGTAACCTTGAGGGAGATTTTGAAGCTGGCTCCTGATTAAAAAAAAAAAAAAAAAAAAGGGTGTGTGGGGAGAGCAGGGGGAGGGAAGGCATCCGACTGGCTTTAAAATAGAGTGCGGTCATTTTATGAATGAGGCATCCGAGAGCTGCTTGCGATGACCCAGAAAACGCCGTCTGGGGACGGCACTGGTGTGGCTGGAAGGCAAAGCCCCCGAGAGCTGGGTGTAAAAAAGGCTGTGCCGTGCAGCTGGGTGGCTCTGCCCCTGTTTTCGCAGAGGGTTTGTCCCCTGCGATAATCCAACGTGGATAAACCCAAAGAGCCGGGGGAAATCGCCTCCACCCCGCGCCTCGCTGCCTGTTACGTACCCGAGCAATTAAATTACCTTCTCCCTCTCAGCTGCACGAAGAGGGGCTCTGATTTCCAACTGACACCGAGTTGAGCCGTGAATCATTTAAACAACTGCCACATTTATCTTCATAGGTGTCTGGATTTCAGCAGAAGAGTAAATAACAGCACCACTGTATAAAGAGGCAGTCAAACGCGTGAAGTACTGAGAGATGGCGGGGATAAAAGGCACTGCAAAAGGCAAGATTCCTCTTTCGATTGAAATATAAAAAATAAATCTATTATATATGTGCCAGGTTTTTTTTTCCCTTCAAGATTCGTAACAACTTTCTAGCGGTAATAGAATACGTCCAAATTAGATAATTTGATAGATAAGAGCAGCTCTGAAAGAACGGGTTAGCGGAATAAGTATCTTGTGGTAGTTACATAAAGAAGCCTATCTAATTATATATATGTATTTAGATGGCTTGAAGAAAGTTGGTAGGATGAGTTAGATAAATAAGGAACATTTTGCGGAACAGTTTGTTTTCTTTCTTTTTTATGCAAAAAAAGGAAATGGGTGTGAATTTAAGGGAGCTCATGTCAGGAACGGCATCTGCGATCCTGGAGCTGGATTCGGGGCAGGGACCCGCAGCCCCTGTGTTGTGTGGCTACCCTTTCATCTCAAATTATATAAATATATATACATATAAAGATGTATATATATATAGTCAGTGCCCAATGCATCACACAGGCTTGCAGGGCAAATCCCCAAGCACCTCTGGTCGCAGCCCCGTGCCGTCGCTATCCATCCTCTCCAGACAACAATTAATATTGGGCTGATTACTTGCAAAGCGTTTATCTTCATTCGGATCTTCGTGTTCCTTGCTGTTTGGTGTTCTCTCCCTTGTAATTACTGGCATCAAAAGACGTTTTCTCCATTCACACACCAAAGAAAAATAAAAGCAGTCATTTATAAAAGCAAGGGGAAAAAAAAAATACCACTTCTTTTTTTTTGAAACACGGTGAAAGCAGAAGGTTCAAGAGACTTTCAGGTGAGAAATAATTAAGCAAAGAGCATGATGAAGAAGGAAATGGACTTCAGAGATGTGATGCGCCCACCAGTGACGGATGGCAGCGAAGGAAGGAAGTGAGTGATGCTCTGGGCTCTGCTGTGCCCGACGTCCCCTCTGCCCCAGGAGGAAAATTGAGGCTCTATGGCTGCAAAATTCGCTCCAGAACCGCAAAATTCACCCCAAAAGTCCCTGATCCAGCTGTGGCTTGCTCTAGGACATGCTAGCTTGCCCTTAAATCCTCACTTCACCAGGCAAGGAGCCTTGGGAGGCACCTGGTCGCGCTCCCGTTTGCTGATGGGGACGCGTGGGGCTCATGCAAGAGATGAGCAATGGCTCGGCAGCGACAGGGGCAGTTTTGTTACAGCCAAATAAAGAAATTGCAGAGGGATAAAAGGAAGAAAAAGTTCAGTGTAAGATACGATTGAGGCTATTTGACTTGTGCTGCGCACAGCCGCTGAAATGATGATCATGAATGGGGCAGGGAGGCTTTCGAAACGTTGCGAGCCTCTTTCTCCCAGGATGGAAGTTATGGTAAATAAATAAATAAACAGAAATTCAATATTTGGAGGTGAAATACTAGGAAAAGGGCAAGCGCGGCGGAACACGGAACAGGCAGTTCTTTAATCAGCTTCTCGTGTTGAATAGTAAGCAAGGACCAGAACTGCTGGAGGAAAGGGAGGGCGCCGCTGCTGCCCCGGGTGCTCTCATCAGGCCTCTGAGTTCTGGGAGGAGAGGGCAGAAGGGAGGAGAAGGGGAAACCTCCAGCAGGATTTGAAAAACACAGTGAAGACCCACAGAGAAGGGCTTACTCTCCTTCTCATCACATAGGTCAAAGGGAGGACAGGTGGAATTCCATCAGATACACCTTTATAAAACCAGAACCAAAGCATTTCCAACTGGAGCTGACGAGGCCAGCGCGAAGCTTTCTCCTTTCCATGCCAATTCAGAACAGAGATGTTGTTTTAGCACCAGCACTGGCATGCGGATTGAAGCTTCAAGAGACAGGAGGAAGGAAAAATGTGCTCGTTAATATCCTGGTATAACAATAAACTCAGATAATATGAATTATTGCAAAACCTCCGGAGAGCTGATAGAAATGTAGATTTACTCTCCCATCCATGGAGCTCCACTTAATGCAGTTTATTCAGCAGCACTGAGTAAATATCAACAAGAAGGTTAAAATATTGATCAGGGAAAATACTTCACGCTGAATAAGCTGCAGACATCTGGAAACAAACAAACTACTGCAAGAAAGCGGCAGAGATATTTTGGGCCTTTCATCCTGCCAAAAGCCCAGCTGATGATGTGCAGCTGTGAGCTCCCATCTGCTGAGGAAGACGGGGAGGAAGAGATGCTCGGTGAGTGAAGCGGGAGAAGGAAGCCCTGATGGTTTATCGGTTTGTGATAGAGAAATGCAGGAGGGGTCTGCAGAGCCACCTCGAGCAAGGAACGCTCATCTCCCGGAATTGCTTTCCAAGAGGTGCCCAAGTCTGTTCATGGGGCTGGAAACCAATCTGCAACACTTCCAGCTCGCAGGATGGCTCTGCCATCTCTTGCAGCCCTACTTTCCTAATCCCTTACTTCTCTCTCTTCCTGCCCAGCACAGCTCTGACCCCTCCAGCGCAGAGCCGAACATTTTATGAGAACTTTTGGCTGTCCAAGCCCCTCATTCAGAAGCAATCCTGACCCTCCTCTTTAAACCACGGGTGTCTAAAAAGTTTGGAGCGGTCATTGAGCCAACAGCTCAATGCGGACACACACTAACTATCGATCCCACGCTGTGCCATTGCTCTCAGGCACTTGACACCTAAATGTTGGATCACACAAAGCGAACTCATCCAAGCCTTCATTTTTTTGAAGAGCCATGCCCTGCCTGGCTTCATCTATCTGGTGATGCGTTTGCCTTCACAATAACCAGACCAACTGGCAGGGAACACATGCCAGGGACTGGGCAACTTCCATTTTCTTCCAACCTTCATAAATATTTTCAGGGAAGAAAAACAGCAGCGACCTGAAACGCATTGACTAGTCGATAAAAAGAAAAGGTCATTACAGACAACCCACAGGAAATACAAAGTCACCCGCACCAGAAATGTTCCTGGAATAAAATGGCATGAAGTCTTTTGCCATTTGGGATGGTGCTGGTAGGAGAGAAGTGCCACCCCAATTGATCAAAAAAATAAACCAATCCAGGAATGAGTGGCTGTGCAAGCAAGAGCAGCAAATACCTCTAGGTCAAGACTAGGCAAACATCCCTACGCCTGGGTGAGGACCCTTGGGTACAGGCGAGGAGACTTCACAAAGACGACTGGGAGGTGGTGGCTCAGGAGCTGCCTTACGAAGTCAGCATTGCTTGCACGCCGGAATCCCGAAGCAGGCTGCAGCTTCGCTTACACTCCAGCCTCTCTGGCCCAGAGATCCGTCTCGTGAAGCCTGCATCAGCTCCAGCTACAAGCGTCAGGCATTGCCACGGAAGATAAATTCACAGCCACGACCAAGCGCTCCGGCGTTTCTGGGAGCACGCTGCATGACCGCAATACTTCACACGTAACCCAGAAACGACACGAACCCGTCGGAAGGAGGACTCCTTGAATCCTCGCTGGGGTTTTCTTCCCCTATCTGTGGCAGGCAGCAAGGAGAGATTAATTCCACGATCGGGGAGGTGAAAGCTTGAAAAGATGCGGTACGGCTCTTCCCCATCCCTAGCTGGGATTCAAGGGCACAGGCTGCAGAAGACACAAAGCAGAACCTCAGCTGTTTATTTTGAATCATTTATTTACAGCAGCGCAGTAAAGGGAATATATAAAATAACATTTAAATAGGCAAAACACGAACGGCATCATTAGGAAAGCATAATAGAGCTCAGATTACCAATTATAATAAAGTAATCTCTCAAGAAGCTTCACATGCATACTGCAGAAGGGAAAAAAAAAAAGAGGAGTTCAATATTCAGAAGTATTGCTGATTTAGTTTGTTTTCTGTTTGGGTGCTTTTTTTCTTTTTAAAAAATATTCAATTATTTTCATTGGCTTGACCACCAGAAATGTGGGGACATCGTTTACCAGGGAAGCTGAAGGGTGAGAATAGGAACGCCGCCAACCGATAGGGATTCATGGAAAGCATCCTCTGCAGACAACGCAGCAAAACAGCGGCCCTGGCACCGAACTCACAGCACAGATGTTCCCTATTAAAAAATTTGCAAGTTCCCTCAACGGCAAGTTTCAGCTTTGCTTCTCTTTCAAATTCCTGTTTGATCCTAGTGGAGGGAAGAAAAAAAAACCAGCAAATGTCTGGGAACGAGGAGCCTCCAGTGCTCCCGCAACACAAAGCTCCCGATACGCCGTGTCCCCGCGGGCGCTCGAGCCCACATCTTGTATGGAGGCAAGGGCTGCCAAGCGCAAGGGGGAAGTTTCTTCTTCTAGAAACTCCAACTTGGTAAAACAGAGCAGAGCCTAGCCAGGCAAAACACGAGCCTTCTGCTGCACACATCACTTCACACATCCGCGCTGTCTTTGGGAACGCTTTTGAGACTGTCTGCTCAAAGGCAGCCTCAAAAAGAACTTGCAGGGAGAAACCAAACTTCTTCAAAGGTAAGAAGTTTAAAACCAAATGCACGCAGAAGGAAAAAGATTCACACAGAGCACGAGCAAACGACCATTTAAGCCCGACGAAGCCCGGCTGACATTTGATACGGAGGTGCAGCTTGCTTTTTTTTTCCAGCTGAACAGCAAACGCTTGCAGTTATGCTTCAGGGGAAAAATTAGTCCAGCAAGACTCAATAATGAAAACTGGCAAGGTACCGAGCTCTAACATCACGTTGAAAGGCTACGCACTGACAGCCCCCAGTGCCCAACAGTTGGATTCCGGTTTAAAAACAAGAATAAGCTTGTAAGTTAATAAAATCAACTCACTTAACTTCCCTGGATAATTGTTCGGGTTGGATTTAAAACCACACTGCTGGGAACTTAAAACCACAGCAGCAGGTGAGGTGCTGAGCTACGGGAACACAGAACTGCTGTAGCCAGGTAGGAATTCACTGTATGAACTTCCTTTTGCCCGGGCTTAGCATGCCTCTTATTACACACCGTGTCCACACCCCCGTCAGATTACATCCTTCCTGTAAAACTGTTGGTAAAAACACACCCACACTTTTTTTTTTCCATTTTTCTCCTGTGGGTATGCATTTTTAAGGACCATGTTGGGCACTCACCTTTGGAGGAGACACACAAAACGGGTTACGTTGATAGAAGATGCTCTCTGAGCAGAACTGCTGAGTCCAGGCACATCCCACTCCTGTGCTGTGAGGTTAGGATGGGGACGAGGTTTGGGTCCTTAGAGCCATTCGTCCACCCGGCCCAAACACTTCCTGGGCACAGGAGGGCATCGCTCTGGCTCCCCCTTCCAGGAAGAGCCCCAGTGCACAAGACTGGTGCTAACTGGGAGAACTGGGAATTATTCCACGTTTACCGGAGCTGCTACAGATCCTGCGAAGTCACCGAATGAAAGCTTCCCTGGCCTGTCAGGACAGCCTGTCCTGCCAAATGCTGCAAGTAATTAAAATAAAACCACCCCAAAAAATCCAGCAGTCCAAACACGTTTCCTTTAAGCTTATTTAATGATATTTGAAACGCTTAAATTTTCTATTTCCCAGATCCTGAAAACAGATATTTTTTTTTAAGTGACCAATATTTAATTCCAGAAACATACAACCTTATCAGCTAAGTCATAAAAGAGCTATTTTACAAACATACATCTGGATAATTAGAACAATAAAGTCTTTTTAGACATTCAAACATGATCAGTAAAAATACAGGATTATTAATAAAGATTTTTGTGTATTTTTTAAAGAATACTTCCAGATTTTTTTTTTCTTCTCTTTAAAGTAAATCTCTGTTAAGAGTACATGATTGTATGTTGTACAAAGAAAATAAAAATATTCTAGTATGAAGAGAGCTCCAAAAGACTTAATTCAGAACAGAACAGCAGTGTTTTGGCTGCAGTATCCCTTTTGCAGTACATCTGCTTGTCAGTTGGCACCTCTGGGGACGGGGAGGGAGGTCAGGGATTTCTTCGGGGAACAGAGAGAGAAAACAATACCAGATACCATCGAGCACTGCGAGCACAACCGAGGGCCACCCGCGGAAGCATCAGACCCCACTTCTAACGACAGGGACAGTATCTGTAATTCACAACATCTGTTTTACGGAAATAGGAATAGCGCTGTCTGAAAGCTGACCGAACCCACCCAGACTTCTTGGCTCTTCAGGTCCACCTTCCACATCCTCCCTTCTGATTCCACCTAAAGGATGTTAAAGAAATCTCCCTCCCTGCGGACACGGCACGTTCAAGGAACCGGAGTGGCCCAAGAGCAGCTCACCCTTTCCTCCTCTGCCCCTCTAGGGGAGAAGGAAATTTCCCTTTCCAGACAGCACCCAGCCCACTTTTTTTTTAAATTATTTTTATTTTTTTCTGGTCCATGAGGAAGAACCCTTACTAGAAGAGAAAGCACATCCCAGAAGGACATGAAAGATGGTTGCTGTACAACATCCTTGTTCCCATGCTAAGAAACCCTTGCTCATCTTACACTGGGAGAGGGGAAAAAACCAAACACAAAACCCACTGGAGTAGAGGGGCCGGGGCAAAAAAAACCAGAGATCACTGTCCTGCTCTGCTGTCCAGTTTGCAAAAGGGAATGTACAATCACCAGCCAGGAACAAATGAACACGCTTTCTTACACTGGGAACTGGGATTTTCAAAAGGGTGATCTTATGGCTTAAAGAGAGGGGGAAATGAGAATCCTGAAAAGTGCACTTGGGTTCCAGCTCCCTCCACACAGCAAGCCATGGCCTGAGGTCTGCCGTACAGCAGGTGTGCTAGAGGGTAACGAGGAATCTCTTGTAATTTCAGGTAACCGCACACAGGAGATAAAGGATCCCTGACCCCACCCTCATCTTTTGAGTAATGCCCTATCTGTGAGGATGACCAATGTAGCGTAAGGCCAGGTGAAAACAAAACCCAAAGAGGACAGAGCACAGCGTGACATTTAGAGTTTCCATACAACTGGGTTCAAAAAGCGAGGCTGTTTCCCCTTCTGTACCCCTAGAGGAGACAGGGACAGCACCGCACCTCGCCTCCTCCTGGCCCACATCCATTAGGGGACGGTGGAGAACTTCAGCTCCAGAGGCAGAAACGCGAGGATGAGATGGCGACGTGAATGCTCTGCATTCCCAGCTTGCTTTTTCACTGCCGTTACACTCTTAGGGATGAGACAACACAGCGGTGGAGGACGCTACAAAGTGCTTAAGCAAAGTGGAAAAGTCAGAGGCTGTGTGGGCGATCGCCCCTTAAAATTCATGCAACCTGGAGAAATGAGAGAGCCAAGGATTTTGTCTTCAGTTACAAGGGAAGAGTACTGAGCAGCCAGGCCCTCACGGGTCCTGGCCTTGCTGGTTTTCAGTGGCGTCTCGAAAAGCCCGAGTAAGCTATTTAATAGGGTTTGATGGTGATTTTCCATCAAGCATGGGAACCCGCTGGAAAGCTTTTAGACAGCTAAGGTCATAACAACTGCTCCCGTTTCTGGAGTGTGTAAACCCAGACCAGCATCGTGCCAACTGACCAAGGGGATTTGAGGGTGGGGAGAACACGAGTCCTTGTCTATAGGGAAAAAAAAGGGCTCTGAACACCAAGTCTGGCTACAGCCCAGCTCTTTTTTTGGCAGGATCAGGTAAAAAGATGCCACATCAGCATAAGGCAGCATTCTACTTTGGGGGCTTATCGGAGGAAGTCTAGATGCTTATAACCAAAGGAACTGTACGGCTGAAGGGGAGGGGGGAGGTCCCACCAGGTAAGAAAGGAAGCGCTCGGCTAATACTGACAGTATATTCATGCAGGTGCAGCAGGACAGGCCTTAGTGGGTCCCAAGGAAGAAGCAGCTCCTGCCAGCATGGAAGAGAACACTTTGGCTTGTGTTGGCAGTGTAATGCTCCTGCTGGTGACAAATGACACTGTGTGCAATTGGTTCTTCAAAAAAAAAAAAGAGAGAAAAACTCCTCCCTGCTCTGAAAGGGCTTGCGGCTCCGTCGTACGACCGGGTCCCAAATCCTCTCTGTTCAACCTCTGTCCGTCTTTTCATGAATTTACCCCTTGCATTACTTCTAACTGGAAGAACAAGAACTGTGATTTATTTTCCTGATTCTTTGCCAACAGCTGAAGAGAAACCATTTGTTTTAACGGAGCAGGGAGTGTGATCTTTATGCTGACCCAAGGCAGATTCTCAGCACTTCGCGATCCACGCAATCGCAGTTGCTATTGCGGTTCTGGCGTGTTCATGGGATTTACAGGTCTGGGACGCTGGGGACAGCTTGAACCACCCTGTGCCAAGCAGGTGCCTGCCCTAGGGCCAACTCCAGAGCAGAGGCACAGCAAGCTTAGGCTGTCCAGCATTAGTTCTGCTGGTAGGCTGCTATTTACCGTCTTGTTCCCAGACTGGAAGGAATTACAAGAGCAAAACCCATTAGAACAGGCCTAAGGAAGTACTAGAGAGCTGCTTCAGCCTTCTCTGCTTTGCACGTCTCCGTTTCAGTTAGAACACATTGGCACAAATCAGTGTTTAAGAAAAAATAAAAGAACAACACCCCAGGCCCTCAGCAAGACATACTTTCAGGTACTAAAATTTACTGGCCCTATAATCAGCAGTACCTGTGGCTAACTCAACTGGCAGCCCTTATTCATTCAGTAGTGAATCAGGGGCAGACACCCATCTGCCCCACATCTTTGAAACACTTCTGGGTTTGCATTTTTTTCTTTTTGATCCAGAGAAGAGTTACAAAAGTGCTGCAGGTCCAAGTATTTTTTTTTTTTATCACTTTACAAAGGAGACAATGATCAAAGCCAACAAAGTCAAGAAAAAAAAAATTAAACCTATCTTTCTCCTCTCCCAGCCTAATCTTGCATGTCAACAAAGGAGACCTCTAACGGGAGAGGGGGGGAAAAAATAGTTTGCCCAAGTGCCTGGCTATTTAGTGCATGGAAAATCCTTGTTACACGCGTGGTGACATGAGTATTTCCCATGCAGTTTTTTAATATAGATAGTTCCAGCCACAAGTCATCCTAACACCTTCATAAG
Organism: Nettapus auritus; assembly: GCA_011076525.1. Taxonomy (NCBI): domain Eukaryota; kingdom Metazoa; phylum Chordata; class Aves; order Anseriformes; family Anatidae; genus Nettapus; species Nettapus auritus. Next base: position 4,456,231 of record CM021788.1, read on the forward strand.
TAGCTCTTCGCGTGGCAGTTTGATTGCCAGCAGGGAGTGCAGAGTCCAGTCCAGTGAAGTGAAGCTACACCTGCACACAGGGACACCCTCTCCCCTCAGACCTGACCTTTGGTTCAGGAGCAGTGGGAGGCAGGGTGTTCTGCACGCAAAGGGCTAGAACTGTCACTACCCAATTAAAATAGAACAACAAAAAAAGGCAGATTAAAAAATTAAAATGTGCTTTTGATACACGGAATGAAGTCAAATAAATACATTGATTTTTTTTTAAATGTCTAAATACATTTTTATATCCTACACCCAAAGCTCTGTACATTTGGTTTGGTTTTTCTTTCTGAAAAATGAATTTCTGGTAGCAAGGAAGGGAGGAGTAGAATAGAACAGACTCCCTCACTGACAAGATAGTGCAGATGCTCCACAGGAAAAACACCCATGCCCACTTCGCTAGAGTATGGTTCACGTTTGGATGGTCCGAACCCTCTTGTCTCAGAGTCCACGCGGAAGACAATAGGTGCTGGGTCCTGATACTCTTCATCCAATCTTCAGCCGCTCCTGAAAACATGACTAGCTCTTCTCTGATGGAGGGGAAAAAAAAAAGGGTGATGGTGAGAGAGGGAGACGGTGCAATGAGAGATGAATGCCTAACATTTCTGAACACTAGTACTAACAGAAAGCGTGCCGATGTGAGAGAGAGCACATTTAAACTGAAGACCTTTGTTAGTAATCCCAGCAGTTGCATCTCGAGGATGCCTAAGGCAAATTTAAAAAGCCCCATGACAGCCACTTTACACAGTATCAGAGACACCCTGGAGAAAGAGGACAGATTGGAACCATTTCACATGTTCAAAAATCTTCGTTTGGGACTTCACATCAATCTAGCCTTCTTTGAAAGAGAAATTGTACGTCCTTAGATGTCGGTCTTTGGCAGGTAGGGGTGAGAGCTCGCAAACAACCTTTTCAGAGCAAGGAACAAACTCCCCTGCACGTGTGAATCTCAATGGATTAAGCTGACCTTTCTTGGAATCAGCACAGTCTCAGCTCTGCGAGAGATGCTGAAGTAGTTGAAACTCTGTGTGTGTGTGTGAAACATTACAAATTGACTTTGTGCTCTTTGGTTGATGCCTGGTGCCAAGGTGGTGCATGCTACCGACTGCAAAAGGTGTGGTTGCGTACCTGAGTGCTCTCCTGTGGAGGCTGATCCAGCCAGCCCTTGGCGACGGAGGATGATGTAGTCTTCCTCAACCTCCTAAAAAACAAAGGAACAAACAAAAAAAAGAACACCAGAAGTCAAGCGGCTTTTTCTCCTTTATCAAGTGAACAAAGAGGGCTTTAAATGGGAAAAGACAAGTTGCACTGCGGCTGACTGGAATCGACCATGATGCTACTGTGACCCACAGTGGATCTCAGCTCCTTGAGCTGCACCTTTATTCAGCCTTCCATTCCCATTCAATATTCCACCTCTTCCTCAGATTTCAGTTAGACTGAAGTCTGGCTATCGACTTAACGTGTCAGTACAGCGATTGCTGTGATGGATGGACAAACCCCAGTACATACAAAAATTATTTTGGATATAGTAAGTTTAAAAACTTCGTTATTACCCGACTGCAACTTACCACCTTCTTTTAACATTAGCAGCAGCATGCAACAGATTCAACAAGCCCACAACTACTAGCTTCTTGTAACCCCACAACATAAGGCAAGCAAAATGGCACCAAGTTTCTCCTTCGAAAGCTTCCAGAGCCGAACACAGAAAAAGGCACGACTGCCTGCCTTCCTCCGCAGAATTATTTTCAAGCTCTTTTCAAAAACAAAATCTAAGGAACACGAAAGCTCTTCATACTGCAAGTGGAAACACACTATACCTTTAACTTTTCAAGGTTGTTCTCTATCTTCTGAATATACTGCATCATCTGCACACGCGACTCTAAAGACAAGAAGTGAGGGCTTGCTACAACTGAGCAGGACTCTTCCACTCCCCCCCAGCGCGAGACCAGCATCTCCTCGGCAAACGGGGAGCTTCCTCCATCCGACTGCGTGTCCCGTGGGGAAAGAGGCTGCTGCTGGGCAGAGTCCAAAGAGGTGCGGCCACCTGCAGTGCACTGGAGAACTAGAGACGATACCTCCTCATCCGTGGAGCTCTCCTGCACTGTTCCATATCCATCAAGGATCAAATAATTTCCTGTTAAGAGAACAGATTTTTACAAACACCTCAGTTCCATGATCACCGAGAACCACTGACCTGCAGACAGTTTAAGCAGACTTTAAGAAGGATAAGTGGTGAAAGGCCCATCTCCTGAGACATTTTAAAATGGATAAGAAAAAGCATTTGTGAACACGACACGGAATAGTGATTATATTAGACCAGACTAGCTTGGTTCTGAAGGGGACTTTAGAGATCCAGGCTGGTTTTTGGACTGCACTTTGAGGGTTAGGTGATTAGATGAGCTAATCACTTTCCCTCCTGTTTTTCCAAACTCTCTGTTTCCAATATAACGTCTGAAAAACCTGCACTTAATGCTAATGGTACCAACCACAAACCAGACTGCTAGGTTTGGAACCTACACTTAGTGGTTACAGTACTGAGCACCCCTTTAGATGGGGGGGTTAGCTTCAAAATTTAGCCTGCTGAAGGTAATTTGAAAAACAAAGCAATTACAGAAAGAAACGCATTCACAACTGCACCTACTAATAGCATTATTTTGAATAATTTCTCTACAATATTACAGCAAAGCTAGCATGTGGAAGCAGAACTGACTGAAAACAGGTCAATCTAATTTTGATGTCCCTACACAGTTAAGAAAGTAAACAGCATAAGTGGTGACAAGTAAATTAGATGCTTCAAGTTGTTGGCTCAGTTTTAATAATTTAAAATGTTTCCGTAATTCAGGAAAAGACAAATATATACTTGGAAGGCAGCATTTGGACAGTCACAAATTGGCTTATTTATTGGCTCATGATCGAATCCATAAATTCATATTCACAGATAAGACATTTCAAGACTAAGAGTCATACAGCATCTACCTGCGAGTAGCTACTTCTGTTATAACATGCACAAGATAAACCTCAACTCGGGTGCTAAATTTAGTGCAGGGCCACCACTCGGGCTGATCAAAATCACAGGACTTTCCAAACACAAAGTGCACAAAGTCCCGTGAAGAGCTTACAGCTGCTGTCTTGGAGCTAGCTTTCTGCTGAGTTAACAGCTCTACAACCTTCTTGAAGGGTAGAAGAGATGCTTTGAGATGCCGCTCAGGTAACTGCCAAATATAGCAAATGTAATAATAATAGAAAGAATGATAAGCTTTTAAGAGCTTCAGACTGAGGGTGAGGTCGCTGGAGGCAATTACAATGCAAAGCTAAGCTCTAAGTTTCTTTTCTGAAGCTCAATTAGGGGAAGCCAACACAATAGCTACAAAAAATAGCACGAGTCATGGGGGCTCTGTGCGTAGGGACTAAGGCAGGGTTTTGCCTTTAGGGACAGAGTTTTCCTTATAGGGCCCAACAGTCAGAGATACAACGTGGCCCAGCGCCAACAGCAATCGAGCGCTTGCACTGTGCCCATCCCTCTGTAAATACAGTTTGTCCCAGTGTATTAAACCCCATAGGATTTTAGTTTCTTCTTTCATGAAATAGAAAAAAATCATTAGATACAGGGCTAGAATAACTGCCAAGGACTAGAGAACTAATTTTAAATAAATGTTCTATAAATGTTCTATACTGTACCAGCAAGAGAAGCATCACCACGAAAACATACTGCGGTTTTCTTTAGCATCTCCTATTTAAAATTGAACTCAGGTCTCTAATGTCAAATCTGGACAGCTCATCATTCAATGAGGGAATGAAATATGCTCACCTGAGATCCGTATTTGCACATCCTCCTCTTCCTTCCTTTCCATTAGTTCACTTTCAGATGGATTTTCATCGCTGTGAGCTTCTCGAGCATCAAAAAAATGCTCCCCGCTCTCATCAGCACCCACCCCTTCCAGCTCTGCGGCTGAGATCTCCAGATTCATACTCATGCGGTCTATTGCTGAGTTACTGCTCGATCTGGGGTCTCTCCCTATCAGCTGCATGGCATCCCCTGAAGCTGGTGATTCAGCTGAAGTCCGGAGGCCATAACTAGCTGTGGATTCATTAGTTTCGGTTCTTGGAAGCATGCGGTCTGCTGCAGGCTGGTGAAATTTGTTATCGTCAGAGTGCTGTAGTCCAAGCTCACTTCCACTCTCCGTTTGGGCTTCTTGAGAGACGGTCCTAAACCTGGGAAAGCGCTGCCGGTCTTCAAGGGTCCCCTTCTCAGAAAAGCCAAGCTGCTGTACCAACAGCTTTTTCAGCAAGTCCACTGCAAGTAGAGAGAATGTTGGCAAAGCTTCACAGATCATATTCTCCCTAACAGCGATTAAACTAGACAAAAAGGCCAAGCAGAGAGATCTCAGAGCAGCCAGCCCTCTCATTGTTCTTGGTAGAAAACACAGGGGTAAAAATAAATTAAAGGTCTGAAGCATTGTACCAACACCTTACTCCACATTTCATCTTACAAGTAAAGGCAAAAACAGCATTGCAAGTTCCGTCTTGCTAAGGAGAAACAGAAATCATCTACTGAAATTACGCAGCAAGTGAATTGCAGTGCAGGTGAGTGCCCGGGTGTTCCCTGCCCCCAAATGAACCAAAAAGCAATAGCACCAACGGGAATCCCACCTTAGAAATAAGCACACTGAGAACATGCCACCCAGTTTCAAATAACAGATCAAAACATAGAAGACATTTTCCCTAAAATTTCCTGTGAATTTATGCTTATTTGAACTTCAACCCACATTGCTTTGGCTCTCACATTAACCCAACCACACACTTCACAATAAGGACACATCGTTCAAAACAGAAATACGATGCCGAGAGCACCTTGCTCGATCTCACCGTACAAAGTAGCACCCAATAAAAGCTGAGGGTTCACACAATGCCACAGCCTAAGAGCAAGGCTCTTGTCAAAACGTGAGTGACCCACAGCTGCTGCTAGAGGGCTGCTCTACAAAGCCTGAGCAGTTTAGATGTGAGGGCACTACTGCCGTCTTTACACACTTCTCTTACTGAGGTTCTCTATCACCTGGCTCTGAGAACGACTAAGAACATTTGTACAGCATTCAGAATTAGAAGAGGGCTTTGAATCCTATAAAAAGGAGAAGCACAAATGCATCAAAAGATCAGAGGTAAACCATTAGACTGCAGAAGACCGTCATTACTTGTAAAAAGAGGGGGAGAAGAGGGAACTGGGGCCAAGGATATGAATGCTCTGCATTTTAGTAACAGCAAATGATCCACAGAGAAGCAATACAGCCTATTCCCTTCAAGTACAATTCAGGGACTTTACGTCCATTTCAAAGGTGCCAGGGAGAGTGATACGGGTTAATGAATTCATTCAAATTTTAGGAAGTTATATTTAGAAAATCAAGGAACTGGAATGCTGGATCTGATCAGGCAGGTTGCAGAGCCCCGCATCCTTCCTCTGAAGAAGGTGTACCACCAAACAGAGCAAACACTTAAAAATCTAAAACCAGCCTTACAGAATTACCTGTCCATTGGGAAAAATCCCTTTCAATACACACAAGCGTCAATCTAATTATACCCAAACAGCTTCCAGACTCTCAGAAGATCTGAACCTAGACCTTGTCAAGCCTGCGTAAATACCCAACTTCATTTGCATGATTTTGCAAGAAAAAACAAAGAACAGCCAAATCATATTCTGCAACTCATGCAACTTCTCCTACTCTGGTGCTGTGAATGTTAAGTCCCCAGGCTAACTGCATCGTCTCTTAAAAAAATCTGCTGACTAGCCGTGACACTTTACAGCACTGCACAAAGCTCCGCAATGTGGTTTTGTCATCAAAGCACTTCCTGGGCAGTAAGTAACAATTCATTACTACCCTCATTTCATACATGGGAAAACCACAGCAAAACAATGAGATACCTGCATCCAAAGGCCCCAGTATACGAATTCTGAACTTGCAATTCCTTCGTGTCAGATCCACTTCGTTTTGCTCTGCTGTGCCACAGCACAGAGAACTTTTTTATTTAATAGAAGTGGGCATTATTTTAGCTCACTGCTTCGTAAGGTTGATCTAACAATTCCCACCTCCAAACCACATGCTTCCAGACGCTGCTCCACGATACTTACAGTTCCTTAAGGCATCCAATGCCCACTGCCCTCCTGATACCGACGGTAAATTGGTGGCTGTGTGTTCATAACATGTAGAAGTATCTTTAAGCGTCAGGTCTGCCTGCTGCACTTTATCAAACTGTCTTTCTGTCACAAGAAGACTTTCTACCTCTGACTTTTCGGACATGGTGGGCGAAGAAGTCTGAGCATTCAGTATCAAGGAAGAGTCTAGGCCCAAATCTTTGTCTAATAAATAGAAAACACACATTTGGGTTAAGCAACTATGGCGAACATGATGTTAAACTGCAGAAAATTCTGCTTCACATTAACTTTTTCACAGTGCTTCTCAAAACGCTAAAAAATACAGTTCTTGAGCTTGGGCTTGGTAAAAGGCTGATTTGTTCCCGGGGAAAAAAAAAGAAAAGATTCTTACTCAGCAACTTATAAAGGAGATGGAAATACTAAGAGGTATGTTTCCAAGACGTTCAGTATCACTTCTCCACATGACTCATAAAGAAATCTCTCCTTTCCAGAAAAATGTCAATGCTACCAGAAGAGCCCCGGGACACAAGGAATATGGCTTTGTTCTCTACGTAGCAAATTTACGGACGCCTTTTACCTGGCCCACTGTTTTACCTGGACTTTGCAGACTACTGGCAGGAATGTCATGCTGCTCTTTGAGCTTCTGCTGCTCCTCTTCTTCACGCTCTTCTCTGCAGGGAGGAAAGAATGAACGCGAGCTTTTAGTCACCAGTATCTGAACTGCTGCATGACAAGCAGAGCTCTGGATGACAATCTTTGAGTAGAAGAGGGGTTTCCAGAAAAAGAAAAGCAGCCCTTCCTCCCCCAGCTGCTTTTACTTACTCGCCAGGTCCCGACTGCGGTAATGGAATCACTCTTCTGGTACTCTCCATTTTTACAGTCCCTGCCATCTGAGCTATAAGGTCCTGCCACCTGCATAAACATACCCAATAAAAATATGCAAGACGTGAAGCACAACGAATACTGCTCCATTCAACGGTTTTTAAATCCAGCTAATATCATTACTGCTTTTCTTATCAACAGAAACGACTAATCCTGTTGCATTGTTGCGTCAGTTTTTTTAATCCTGTTACAGTCGGTGCCTCAGTAATACCTTGCAGCCACAAGTGAAGCTCCACAGCTTAATGCTCACCTCACCAGGAGACTACTCAGCAGAAGGAAATGAGTGACGGGACCTTAGCAGGAGCCATCAAGTGAGGCAGTTACATTTATATATAAATACATATGAAAGCATTAAGTAACCTTTCACGTAGGATTGAGTAGTTTAATATGTGACACACTACAACAGTTGCTCCATATCGTACAAGTCTTTGTCCAGCTCATGCATTGGAAGAAAAGCACTTGTACCAAAGGGGAAAAAGTGTAGGTAGGGCCTCGCGCTCAGGCACTGTGGATGCTGCTGATGCCAGCAGCAAACTCTGCAAAACTAAGCGGTTCTGCAGGAAGACGCGGGATGATTTCAGTGACTTATCTGGCAGTCAGTCACAGAAGACAAGAATTGCAAGGGTATGATTTTTTGTTTTGTACATATCTGTATATATAAACGCACTCATTTACGCGTATACACCCTCTCCCTGCTTTTTAGAAGCTGGGAGACACTATGGTTGGATATTCCCCATGGAGGCAAACATAGTTATGTTTTCAGCTAAGCTTAGATAAGGAACTCAGGTAATTCACGGACACCCGCAGAGTTACTACATGCAGGCAGATGTAAAAGTTCTCTCAAGTACAACAAATCACGCAGCAGATGGAACCGAACCAATTACTTACACATTCTTCTCTGAAACCGTCTGTGCCACCAGTTCATAAATATGAGCGCCATTTTCTGACATGGAGATGACGAAGAAAGCTTTGTTATCTGGAGCAACACAGGGAGGGAGGGATTTAATTAGATGCCTTGTTCTGCACAGCCTTCTGAAAATTCCTAGAACTGGACATAACCCCAACCAGAAGCAGTGAAAGAAGAGTTCAAGAAATAAACCTATAATGCTATCATATACACAGATAGATCTTTCTCTATCTGGGAAATTTGCCTATTAGTTCAAACTGCTTTGAAACATATTTTTTCCCCTCTTTTCCCTCATAATGATTTGCATTTCTAGAGTACCTTTCATCTAATAAAATCAGACTACTTTAACTCAGAGGTCTATTTATAACTCAGGCTGTGCCTAAAAAGGTTATTAACGATGCAGAGAAGTTAAACAGCTCATACAGCGGTACAGAGCAAGATGTTGGACAACCAAGAATTAAGCCTACGCGTTTCTCCATGTTCTACTGTGGAACTCCAGACAAAACCAACTGTCCTCAGCTGATCTAATCTTCATTTTTGGCCTCCTCCTTTGCTTTCCCCATTGGTTACACTGACCTGTTGCCACCTGACGAACCAGAACAGTGTTCAGCTTGATGATAGGACTGAAGGTGTGTTTGCTATCAGCTGTTGATGCCAAGATTTTACTGTGACACTTCAAGACCAGTTTATCATCCTGTTTCTGCAACAGCACCAGAATGTCCTCCAGGAGCAGAGTGTAGAGATCTGCACAGAGAGCAGAAGAACCCAGAATGAGTTAAAGATGCGTGGTTTTCCATCACACCCCTGCAGAAAGAAAAAGGCTGCATTTTTGATTACTCATGCAGAGGCACTAATCAGCGCTATGCCATTCTAGGCAAAGCTTGCAAATCTTCCTCATCAAAACTAGAGCAGAGAGCTGCAGATGGGATTGGATCATCTCACGACTGACTGCTGTGTCCCTGCATGGCCTTAATGATACTCCAGCACATTTCAGAATTGACAAGAATAATCAGCTCTGAGAAACACATACACATTATTATAGGTGGCAGTACAAATCATAATTGGAAACTGCATAAATGCTTTCTCTCTCCCTCCATTTCGGCAAACACATACAAACCCAACTCCGCATCAGCTGATGAACAGGACTCACCAATAGTTTTGTCGCGGTTAACCTTCCAAGTTAGAGGTCCTTCATGAAGCATTTTTCTCTTTGTTAGATCCAAGTTCTGTCAGCAAATGAAAGGAAAAAAAAATAGCACTATGAAATTTCTACAGAATCAAGGAACGGTAAAGCATGGGGATTTCAGAGGGAAAGCTACAGACAGGAACTTCTGTGTGGAGTGAGCAGCTAAACCTAGTATGGCGAAAGAAACATGAAGCAGGGACAAGGTATGCTAGGAAACCAAAATCTTGTGAGAGGTGTTTGTTGTCATTCTTCCTCATTCACTGCTCTTTTGCAGACACTGGGGGTACCAGAGTGGAGAACTGTCCTTCCAAGTCAAGCTCCTAACGCATTAGGTTGTCCTCTGGTCTCTAGGAGGAGTTTTTCCAACACCCCATACAAAGTTTGCAGTTCTAGTATTATAACCGGTTAATGCTTCAGCACTCTATTTGCAAGTCAAGTATGCCTACAAATGACACACTGATATAAAAATCATTCCAATGATCTGATGGACTTTATAATGTCAATGGATTCTTCAGACATTTCAGTGCTTGTGACATTTAGATCTGCAGGCAAGTAGAAGTGACAATTTTCACAAGTCATTCCTTCCAAGTCTCAGAGTCTACAATCAATAACAGCAAGATTTCATAACTGCCAGTAAGTTCTTCATTTCCTAACTAAATGCTTGCAAGTTTATTTGTGGAAGACTACATAATACAGTTCTACAGAGAAGTCTTCATATAAAAATGTCCTTGGATACACGCTGACTTGGGGAAAGAGAGGAGTGATAAATAAACAACACAGAATCTATGCACGAGACAGACACAGGTAGTAGTCAGAATGAAATGGGGTTGAAGTATCAAAACACCATCATCCATCTGAAACATGAAAATTTCCTAGAGTCAATTTTGCTCTGAGTGTGTTTTTGCCCATTCCATTTACCAGCAGTTGACACCAAGTAACCAGCTTTATTAAAGTAATTGCAAGAATTTATAGGAGCCACAGTACTTGTAGCAATGGACTTACACTTTCACTTGGCTATACCTTCGGATCCCCTGTACTAATCTGCACCTGTATCAGCTCTTCTTTTAAAGCCTAAACTAATGGCTCCCTGAGGCTGCCCCATTTTCAACAGCACAACTAAGACACGATTATGTGACAGGCATAGCCACTGTATGATTTACCATCCACTAAGTAGCTCCTACGTGATACGGAAGTGCATTAGCTTGCAGGCCCTTAACATTTATCTCACACAACTTACAAGCTCTATCAGCTCTTCTATGTGCAGAACCATGTTGCTATATCCGAAGAGGTCTTCAGAAAGATAGCAAAATTCAAGTTTCTGAACCTAATGATTTTAATTTTTGTACAGAAATGTATATGCCAAAGGCCATTTGATTGTACATCAGAAGACTGCAGTAGAAAGAGCCACAAATTGAACAACAGCATTGCAATAATGGTGCACGGAGCAATTACTTCAGTGTCATGACTTACCCTGAACTCATCCATCATGGGATCCTCAGACTGCTTCAAGTAGGAGAGGTCGAGACGACGCTGATAATCTTCCAAATGCTGAAAAAAACGCATCGGAGACAGTCACTTTGTAAGCAAAACTCACTACTGGAGTCAGAGAGCAAGCAATCATGAATATTTCTACGTTCCCAAAGGCCTGGGATTCCTTTCTCACAGAAACACTTGTGCCACAAAGCACCTTTAAGCTCAATATACAGTCACTAGTACAGAGATTCTAGCCATCTTAAGCAGACTTTCCCCTTCATCTCCTTCTCTTCTCCCCAGCCCTTGATGCTCACTCCGTTCACCTCTTACCTGCTTGTTCTCAGACTCCTTGACAGCCTGGTTCACGTGGTTAAGAACCTGACGACAATGATCTGCTGCTTTCTTCACTTTCTCTTTCTCTTCAGGCAGTTCTGTAACAGGACAAGGAAATATAATAACATTCTCTGAGAAAGGATGAAAATGCCACAAATCTAGCAGTTTGCCATCCAAAAATTCGAGAAAGGGAACTCAAATCTGCAGAACACCCAATCAATAAAAGCACTCCATTTCAAAGGTGAGATGATAGGAGAGAATTCCGTCTGCCCTACTCCAATGATGACACAGACAGCCCAGACTGCACTTTTCATTTCTTTTTTAAAGGGCTTATGACAACTATTCACTGCAGAAACATGAATCAGTGAAGTACTGAGTTATGTAAAAAGTTTACTAAGACTCCACTGGGGTACAAAGTGAGCATTGAGACAGATGCTTAAAGTCACACACAGCCAGCTAGCCAAAGTCCCAGCTTTGCTGAGTGGCTGCTTCAGCCAGTGGTCACAGGCTTCTGCATTAAATTCTTTTATCTGTTTACACTGGAAGAGAGAAACAAAGAAAATATAAGAGAGAATATCAGAAAGTTGCTACCTAATAACCTTTTCCACCCAGATACCCTGTATTTATTTTAACAGCTTAAAAATATATCTCTGGCTACGTAGATGCAGCTTTACTATAAAAACCAGTCTTGCACTACAGGAAGAACAAACAAAAGACACCTTTCCACCCAGTTTCTCTTGATCATACACAGATAGACACAGGTGAAACCCATCAATTCTCACCACCATGAGCCACATTATGCATTTAGTTAACTGGCAAATAAACAAGGACATCAAGGATAATGGAGTATCACACGCTTTCTTAATTATGTTTAGAGTGAACTTGTAAGCGCAGTATATTTTTTACGAGTAATGAAATTAGACTGCAGCAGGTATCTGTTAGTAAATGTGCAAAGGCATTTTGCGGTACTATTAATCCTCTTTTTGCCTCCACCCCACTGCAGCCTCCTTTGAGGTAGTTGTAGAGAGAAAGGAGGTTTCCCCTGAGCCTCCTTTTCTCTAGGCCCTTCTTTGGACACGCTCCAGCACCTCCATGTCCTTGTAGTGAAGAGCCCAAAACTGAACACAGTTATTCGAGGTGTTTAGACCCAACACTGACTGCCATTCACCTACTTCAAAATGCAGTTCTCACCCTCCCCTTTTTTTTCTTCATAGGGAGAAAAAAAAACTTTAATTGAGAAACAAAGGCTGGATTTTTTAAATAGTTTTTTCGTTTGTTTTTAATTTGCTCTCCAGTGAGGTCACAATGAAAACAGACAGTGACCCATAAAACTGAACCGCACTTCAATACATGCTTTGAAATCACATTTGCTTAGAAAACCTGCTGTGATGCAACCACCAACCATGGGCTACCTAGTGGAAATGCTTTACCTGTGTACTTAGCAATGTTATCCAGCAGAAGGGGGTACTTCGTCAACCTCTGCATCTCTGTGGGAATGATATCCTTCAGCTGCAACCGGCGACACAGTGGATTACTCTCAGCATCCTAAAATTAAACAGCACAATAACTACATTTGTCATTTTTATTAAGACTATAATTACCTGAACGTGTAACATCTATTCATCACATAAATGTCTATTACTTCACTTTCTGGTAATTAAATACAAGACAAGAAATGCCAAGATCTATCATTCAGACAACACATCCCCTCTCCATTTGCAATTACACATAGGAAAGGCTCATCACAAAAGCAGCAGCTTCCTTCCCTCATTACTTCACAGAGGCCTGGTGCTATCACCAATCCATCTCAGTCACTGCCATACAGGGAAGACATCAGTTTAGCCTTTCAAGCTACAGCAAAACTACAGTACATTTTTCAAAATAACGTCAACCCTCATATTACAGCAGTTTTTCCCAGCCTGTGGTAATGAAGATAATGTTCTCCTCTCCAAATGCCACAAGTACTCCAGTCCCTCTCCTGGTGGGCAGAATAGGTGTACATCTGTCTTCTGACTGTGGCATGCTTCAAAATTGCTCTGCTATAAGCAGTTTTCCCCGCAGAAGTACTCATCTTTAGGAAACAGCCACCTCAAGTGCCATGCGATTTTCCTGCCTAGGACAGCTTTTCCTTCCTGCACTGCAACGGGACATTATGCAGTCCCCTCCCTCCAGAAATGATTAGAAGAGATAAATACAGTGCTGGAAATGATCCCCATCTGAAGGCAATGTCAAGCACAATCTCATTAATGGCAACAACTTTATCTACAGCCCTTCATTATCCCATACTGGCCACCAGCAGCACCCTCAGGCTGCTCAAACCCTTGCATAAAACTCACCTGCACAAACGTCTGGAAACGGGAGTCCTTCTTCTGACGCGATTTTATGACCTCTAGAGCAAAGGGCTGGTTACTGCAGAACGTGGCAGTTGCGTGTTTTATCTTCTCCTCCGCTGCTCCGCTAAACTGTGCCAGAAAGCCACAAAAAGACAAAATTAGACCCAAATTCAGCAATTGTGAATAGAACAGAACAGAACAGAAGGAAGGGACCTACGCTGATCTTCAAAACATGTTATTGAGGGTATTATCCAAATGCCTCGAACACTAACAGGCCTGGAACATCAACCACCTCCTAGGAAGCCTGTTGCAGTGTTTGACCACCCTCACAGTAAATATTTTTTTCCTAATACCCGGTCTGAATCTCCCCTGACACAGCTTTGTGCTGTTCCCTTGAGTTCTATCTACGTATGAGAAGTCATTTCTATGGAAGACAGCATTTTGAACATCCTGGTTTTAAGGCTTTGTCTTCCCAGGGTACTGAGGAACCCCTTACATGTCAAATTCTACAGTTCTCCTGTCTCCAGCTCCTACCACATCCAATCATTTCTATAAATGCACTGCTGATTCAGGGAGAGAACACAGTGCCATGTCTCCACTGGTAGCTGTAAGAGAAGTGGAAAAAACTGCACCCGGATGAACGACAAGGGATTATTTACCACACTGCTGGCCAGCAAAGCCAAGACCAAAGGTCTTGCTTCTCAGGGACCCCCATACTTAAAGACCAAAATACAACATAATATCTTGTTTCCTAAATGAAAATATTATAGAAACATGGCTAGGGAAAATGATAGCCATGAGCAGGGCTGAGAAATGCGCCGCAGATGACAGATGGCTAATCTGTCACTCCAACTTTTCCCATTCCTGCTACCCAATCTGTGATGCAGCATAGTAACTCCTGAAAATACTCACTCTGGAGAACAAGATCCTGTTTTGTGTTTCTTTTTTTTGTTTCAGCCACTTAGCCAGACACTAGTCAAAAAAGTATAACTATCAATCTGTAACGCTTAGCTTGCTCTAGCTCGCTCAGATATGAATGCATAAGGTATTTTTTGCTTTTTCACAGCACACAGGGGAGAGCTGAAAGGGTTGGAGGTGTTTCTCTACTAGCCACGTCTGATTTTCTTCTTTTTTTTCCTGAAACACCAGACAAGCAGTGGGATTAAAAAAATACTAATTCACAAGAGACTTCTGCATGAACAGCTGAAAAGAATAAGCAGATCAATCTTCAGTCCTAAATTATGTAGGCTTGAAAACAAACAGCATAACAGAAGACTCCCAAGAGAGATGATTTTGGTTTTTGTTTTTTAAAGAATTTACATCACTCCTGCTCTTGTCATTTGGATCTCAGAAATCTGAAACGATGCCTGCAACACTGCTACAAATTTGAAGAGGTTCAGCTATGTAAATTCTAGGATTGGAAAACAGTATTTTAAAATACCTTTAACTGCTCCACAGGCAACACAAGGCATATTTCAATATTATTACAATAAATTTAGCTATTACATTTTTCAAAATCCTACTCTCGTTTTACTTCTCCAGAACTAAGCTTCTATTCTACCAACACATCAAGAGGCAAGGTTTTTTTCTTCTTTAAATTACTTCTGTCTCTAGACAAATGAAAATCCTATGATTGTTCCTGCTTTTCCTCAACCCTCTTTCTCCAGCTCTTTGTTGGCTCCATAGAAATGACAACTCTCAGACCTTTAGTTCCTATTAGCTGGGAATGACCTTCATTAACCTCTGACTCTATTTACGATTTTATGAAACATATTTTCAAGCATAAAAAAATGGAGCTTACCCAAGAAAGCAAGTCTTCCCCAATTTGGTCAATAACAGAAGTCTCGTTCCTTTTTCGGACTGCTTTCATCTGATCGTTCAACGCAACTTCAGGGAAAAAATAAAAGGAGATTTTATTAATATCGATGAAATTGTGTTTGGTTTTCAGCAGTTACTTTAAAATAACACGTATTTGAAGAAAAGACTAGACTTAAAATTATTTCAATTACTTAAAGTGTCCCGCAACGTAATAAATTTAGCAGAATATCTACAAAAACGTTATATTCCTCCTTTGCACTTCTATCTCAGTTGTAGTCAAACGACCCCTAAGAACCTCTCCAGTCTTATCTTCCCTGAGGCTCAATATCATTGACCTTTCAAAAACACAAGAAAAATGTAGAACACATTTCAAGCCACCTGCCTAACATTTTTCAACTTATTATTCAGTGGCAGAGCTGAAATTCTGACTCTGAACAGCACTTTCTCTAACAATTAGAAAGGCTGACCGTTCAAAACCACCTGCAAGAGATCAATCCTTTCACTTGTTTTCATAATTTCTTCAACAAAAGTTACAACTTTTTGAGTGTTGGCCTACAAACACCATTCATCAAAGCACTGCTCTTTTCATCAAAACGTGAACGAGCATAGGGAAGTCTGAGTAAGCAGATACAAAAAAGCAAGCACCTGAAACACTGGACGCATGCATTCTTTATCAAAATATCTTTGTAAATTACATATGGGAGAATTGTGTGTGAAAGGAAGAAGTGTTATAGGAAACTGCCTCTTGTTTCCCGTGCACCTGCATAAATTTTTCAGATATTTGTATCCTCAATTTCAGCTGAAACTGCGAAGCTGAAAAGCACCTCAGCTCCTCTTACCATGAAGGCCAAGGATATCCTCCAGATTTGAAAAGATTTTCCGCTTGTCACTGGAGTTCAGGATCCCTTCCCGGGTGACACGCTGGTAGAAAACATTATGCAGAACCTTCAGAGTGCGGACGTGAGCTCTCTCGGTGTAAAACAATTCTGAAGAGAGATGGGAAGGCAGGATTGTAACTACTGACTTAAAGAGGAGTAGCAATGTGGGATCAGCCTCATCTCAGGATACTTTCCAGTAGCAAATACAAGTTTCACACACATGAACTCTGGAAACCAAAAGGAATAGATGGCTACTCCTTTGGATAGATTGGTGAAAAGAGACCTTGTTTTAGATGTTAAGAACTCCAAAGCTCTGCGGGACAAGATTTTAACTTTGCACTTGGTGAGCTAGGAAAAAATATTCATCTCACCATTAATCACTTCTTGGCGCTTGATTTCATAGGGTTTCAGCCCCATCAACACTTCCCGGCTCACAAGTTGCTGCCAGTTGGGAGGGTCCACGTCCGTGTCAAAATCATACAGCTCATCTTCACTTTGCACATCTGCAAAACCGACACTGTCCATCCTAAGAAGAAAAAGTAGGTCAGACAACTCCCATTTTAGGCATGGATGTCAGAAAGAAAGAAGAGAAAAACCTAAGTACACATAGCAGTTGTAAAGCATTATGAATATGCTCTCCAGTAAGCTGTTATATGTCAGAAGCCACAAACACATTTTGTAATTTTGCCCTTTAGAGAACAACTAAGAGTGAATATCTGTTCTTACAGTATTTTCATAAACCTCCTTTTAATGACACAGATAAAATAATTTGCTTAAGATCAAATAGCAAGCCAGTGAAAGGGCAGCTTACAATTTCTTTCCTCTGCTTATCTGCAGATACAGAGCGAACGGAAACATACACACTTAAAAAGAAAACCTGGGAATCTCAATTCCGTAGCCCATCAATTCAAATCAGTAGATAAAACGCTAAAAATATTTCACCCATAGATCAAAGGGCTTATCTGCATACGATCTGCTCCACCTGTCCTATACACAGATGCCAATGTCTCTTTTCATATACGAGTTATTTAAGAACAGGAAAGATCAGGCAGGCAATTGTACTGGCTCAGAACAATGAACGCTGCAGCATTCGGCTTTATAACCTATTAAAATCTCAATAAATTCAGTGAAGCTCAGTTATCAGCATACTCACTTGCGAAAAGGCTTTGGTGTTCCCATTTCGACAACTCTGTAAAAAAAAAGAAAGAAAGGGAATATGAGGGAACCACGCAAGAATTTCACCCCACTCGGACATTCAGCATAAGTTCAGAGTAAAGGCCAAACCTAACCTCCTAACCCCGATGTTTTGTCCATCTCTCAGCCTCACCCTCCTGACAGAGGACACAGATCAGCATTTCCTTCTTCTACAAATAATGTTTAATGCAAACAGTGCGACCAGTGTTTATAGACTGGGCTTCAACACCCCTTGTCAAATCCACCTCTGCCAACAGCCTGTCCAGCAGCAGCTGTCCAACAGCCACTGCCCCATCCAAGCAAGCACAGCACTGAGTTACCTCTCAGATTCTCCCTCCTCCTCTGGCAAGTTTTCCAAGGGAGATGGGAATTCAAAAGTATTGTTAGGTGTGCGGGGTGTGCCATCCGCACAGTCATTAGCAGGTGGTGCTTCTCCAGTCTGCTTCAAGCCTATGAAAAAAATGAGTAAGAAATGTATCAAATTAGAGTACCTAAGAGAACTTCACCATCTCTTCATAGCTTCCTGATTCATAGCCTCATTTCAACTTATAGCTAGAGGAAGTGAATTCGTAGCTTGGTAAGAAAAATCCCTATGATATGTGTTTCCAGGTAATACTGACTTGTGATTACAAAGCCAGGCACCTGGGGATGCTTTTTTCCTGTTGGATGATCACCATGACAGAAGCCACCAGACAACAATTTCTGGCCATGACAAGACTTCCTGACTTGAACCAGACTAAGTCAGAAAACATGACTAAGCACCCAGGAAAATCACGTCTAGTGACACAGAAACATGTCCCAATTTGTCAGGCTTCTTGCATTAGAAGCGTGCCTTCCATATCGCATTCACAACACAATTTTCAACAGTCCCTCTTCAGCAGTACCATCCTAACCTGCTTCGCTGTCCTTGCTTCCCTCGGGAGATGAAAAGGGACCCGTTGCCAAAGGAGACATTGGGTTGGCAGGTGCGTAGGGTGCATCTGTTCCATCACTGGAGGACCCACTCTGGCGCATCTTGCCAGAATCTGGTGGTTCTGGGCTAACAGAAGACGCTGTAGGTAAGTGCTTTGGATGGCGCTGCTTCTGTATTTCCATGGCTCTGCCAACTAAACAAACACAGAGTCATTGTATTGCTGAAAGAGCTTTTACCTGTTCCCAGTAACCAAAAGAAGTATTTCAGGACATCTACTTTAATTAAGATTTGTCTGTCTTTAAAAACATGGTTTAAAATAAAAAAATTACTGTATTTTTATTATTTGTTGTTGTTGTTGAACAGCAGAGACTAACTGGCTTTCATACAAGTAGTTGGGGTACATACATTTCCTTGTCTGACATACTTGCACTGCTGTCGTGTCGGCTTGGTCTCCTCGGTGGGCCCAGAATATTAGGAAAGCCTCTTCTCTTTCCTTTTTCATCTCCTTCTTTCTCTTTCTTGATACTTTGCTGCATTAATATACAACAAAGAAAAGCAGAGTAAACAGTAAACTCATTTCTTCAGGCTCAATTATTTACTGAGATATTGACTAATGCTTTAAAACAGCAGCAGTTTGGTACAAGAAAAAGTTTATCTGTCATAAAGGTGTTCATAAAGTTATCCAGGGATCAGCATCCTGCAACATATCAGGCAAAGACAGTATGGGCAGCCTACGAGTGGTGTCTAACAGGGTTTGTAGCAGGGAGCCACAGGATCTTAAGAGATGCGTCTCTTAAAAGCAAGAACTCACACAGCCTGGTTTTAACTTAACAGGAGCCAGAAACCACTCTCTTCCCTAGGGCAAGAGGCTCATTTTCAGTGACCACTAGCTCCTTGTTTCTCTAAAGGACAACATCTTGTGACTCCAAACCTCCACGAGCATACAGACTCTAATCTGGGGAAGAAAAATACAACTTCGCATACCACGTCAGAAAGGCTGCTAACGCTCGATCTAAACTTTTCATACTGTCAGCGCAGAACTGCTCACGACAGCCTTAAATTCAAAGGAGGCTGGACAGTGATGAAAACACGTAGCTGCTGTGACCAGAGACATGGCCATACGATGGGAGATGACTGAATACACCCATGGAGACTGAGTTTTGGTGAAAGAACTCATTATATAAATGGGGGAGTGTGGGTGGCAGGAGGAGTAGCTTTCCCGCACCACAAAGCCTTCATTTTTGGGCAAGTTTCTCAAGAAAAAACTCTTAAGTATACCAGCCATCAGACCGATGGGTTTAACGAGGTCCTGAGATCTGATAGCTTTAATAAAGTCCTCAAATTATTTAATAACGTAATAGGTGAAACATTTATCACCCGAAGTTTTAATAAGTCTAGAACCGTGAAAAGGAAGGTAATTAATTTATAATTGAGGTGTCTGAAAACACACGTACAACTCAATCTCAACTGTTAGGTTTTCTGTGCAGATTGATAATGCTATATCCTGCTGGCGCAACAAAGACTGTAAAAATCATACCAACTTCTAACGTGTCATGCAAAAGTGCATTTTGAATTCTACTGAAGCATCCATTTCAGCTTTAAACAAATGTGCTCTGGTCACAGCACTACTACCTTGATCTTTGGCAAGAAACCAATACGGCCACGCTTCTGCTCCAGGTTCCGAGGCTCTTTAACTTTGACTCCCAGATGCTTCATGTAAGTAAGAATCACGTATTGCATTGTGGAACTGCCAAATAAACACAAGAAAAGAAGATGGATGGTAAGGAGAAATGTACCGGGGAAAATCCATCTTGTCAAGAAAATGAAATAGGTCAAATGCAAAGGTTCCGTGGAGAAATGAACCGTCTGGATTAAAAGTTGAGTGGTTTTGTTTTAATATGAAACTATGTGTTACATACAATGGAAAATACTCAGCCAATATTACAATCTATCCTCTTGTAAGTAACAGTTGCAGTTTATGAAAGGCATACCAGCCTAGGAGGTATAAATATATATATATATTTTTAAGGGTTACACAGACAGTCCTAAGCTCATACACTAAGTATACATCTGAAGTCATACAACAGGAGTTACAGTAAAAATCATTAACAGTAAAATGTATAGTAGCTGTAATGAGTATAGTAAAAGCTAACCAGCTAGTTGTAGGGTGCCAAACAAACTGAACAGGGCAAGGCATCACATAAATATTAGACTAGACTGAAGCAGCTACAGAACCAAACCAAAGAAACAGATGAGCTCTCAGAAACAGTAACTTTTTCTGGTCTGAAACAAAAGAAACAAACTTCACAACAAGGAGAGGCTGGAATCGAGATTGATACTTCGAGTTAATTATGCCAGCAGATTTAGAAAATAAGAGTTTGGAGCTACGGCCAGCAGAGGGCTGCCTTGTTCTGTTCAGCAAAGAGAGCCAGCAGAGCAAGCATCAGCAACGGGGTTCTTAGCTCAGACTAAGTCCACACAACTTCCATTACCTCTTTTCTTCCTCCAAAGGCTGAGATGTCATCCTAAAAACAGGAGAGAATGTAAAAAGGAAAAAACAATTAACTAACAATTAACAGCCAGTCATATCCACCCAGAGTGTCAGCAGTAGTATTCAAAGTGTCCTTTGGCGTATAAGAAAGCCCGAGGAAACAAAAATGAAGGTTCAGTTAGGAAAATTGGGTTCAGCTCACATTAAATTAAAAAAAAAAAGGTTATGAAACTATAGGTTTCTACAACCCAGAAGAAGGACCCTGACCTAACAATGCACAAGACAACAACAGAAGCATGCCTCTGCTGTCTAAACAGTAGCCTCCCTTAAAAAGATACACGGACTTCAGCTAAATATTAACATATTTTTTGCTATCATTACTGAAATATACATTGGTAGCAAAATGGGGAAGCAATATAAATGTAGTGGTGTAAAATTGCTTCTAGTTACTAATTCCTTTGCTGCTGTAAGGTTCAGGATGAAACCGTTTTTAACTCCCACAATTATACTTGCTGATACTCACAAGACTTCCTCAATTTTGGCAATAATCTGTTCTGCACACGCTCTTTCCTTCTCCACCGCGTTCCGATCACGAACCCTTTCTGCATCCAGCTTGGTCAGCTCTCCTTCTGCCAGGGTCAATCCCATACTACGTTTCTGCCTGAATTACAGAGAGAGGGAAGACTTGTAACAAGGAAAGGCAACCTCTTGACATTCAGAATGTCAAGCAAGTTGTGTTATTGCTTTCTGAATGAGAATGGAGAGGTCCTTGCAGTTCTCCGTAACATTTGCATTCGCTGTAAAACAAAGCTAATGAAGTTGTATGATATTTATCAAGAGGGGTAGCAATGGCAATGGTCAAGCAAAAGCGGTTGTTCTTTTTGCAGTATCCCAGGTTGTACATTTGAAGCATCTACTTGAACTGAGATACTTTTAGCTGTGAAGAAGTCCATTATCTCTTTTGCTACAGCATCTCATGTTGGCACAGAATGCTCCCAACTGTACGTGAAAGGGCATATTAATCATTGAATTCTACCATATGCTCAAGACAGCTCTCTAAAGTGGAATATTTCTTGTCCAAAGGAGAGCAAAAATAAAAAAAAGATATAAACTGATTACAAACATGCTTAGTAAGAAAGATGCGTGTAACATCACCTAAGTAATAATATTCTGAAATTGCCTAAAATAACCTCTAGGAATAAATAAACGAATCTCTAACAAAGATCTTGCAAAGAACTACTTGCAGCACAGAGTCAAAAAACATTCAAGTGAGTTACTATGAATTACTATGTCCTTTGAGCTTAGACTTCCGCTGTAATGGACATGTTGACTGAGAGCAGGTATGAATTAAACTAAAACTGCACAGGCAACTGTTGTTACCTGAAGTCTTCCAGATTCCTCTGAACTTCCGGACAGACTTTATCTTGCATAGTTTGTATATAGTGGCGATGAAGCTCTTCAGGAATGAGCTCTGGCCTTCTTTTGTCTGCAAGCCAGAAGAGAGAGTTCACAGATTATCCTTTTGAGAACAGCAATAGTCCACGCTACCTTAGAATAAAGTCACTCATACACATCTTTAACTCATCCAAGAGTACCCTTTTGCCTTTCACTTACTGATAATATGAATTTTAGAGCACTAAGTGTAAACAGATTTAGTCACATCCAGTATTAGACTCAAAAATACACATGCCAATGTGGCCAGTGCTTCTCACTATTAATGCATGTACTACAGCATGCATAATGCCCTCCGTAAGTAACAAGTATTTATTTGTGTCTTCCTGTAAAAACATGCCAGTGTACAGCTGAAGTAACCTCAAGCACATTTCAGAAACTTCCTTGGACTGCCTTGAACAGTAGAAGCTGCAGAAGTAGACAGTGCCTTACCTAGATCTACGGAGATTTCATCTGGAACTGGAACTTTAAGATTCTGTTAAAAGAAAAAAAGATTAAAGAAAAAAAAGACTGAGGGAACATACACAACAAGCAGCACCCCAACTAAACACACAATGCATACTATATAATCACCTCAAAAAACAAAACCCACAACCTGAACACCTGAGGTTATCACGAGGGAGGCTCCCACCTTGAATATGTATTATATTACACAAGGATTATTTAATTTCATCTAAGCATGTGATAGCAGCCTCTGCTACACGCTGTGGTAGTCTCATTTATGATGGTAAAGAAGCTCCGCATGCTTTCCAACACACATACAAAATTGCCCAATCCATACGCAGCGGTTATTAACAAAAAGGGAATGTAGAACAACTAAAGCTAGCTTACACATCACAGAAATACGTCTCCTATCAGACAATGCATTCTCTGTGACATTACGACTTAGCCAGGCATCTGAGCCTAATTACCATTCATTTTGCCTTATTTAGTGGTATCATTTTAAACAAAACAAAAAGCAAAAAGACACTACTGATTGTGGAGGACTTATGTAACTCCTGAGTTTCTCCCAGTTCATGAGAGTGGAGAAAGGTAGAAGTCAACTTCCTGGCTACACTTGAAAAAGAGAGAAAGGGCTGGAACTTACTGCAGTTCGGTCCAAGAAGAACTGGTAAAACTCAAGAAAGATACGCCGAGTCTCTTTGGAGTTGGTCTGCTTGTACAGGTCTGTGTAAAGGTAGCACAACTGTGGGAAAGAGGAGAAGAAATTAAGGGATACCACAAGAACTCTTCTAACACACTGAACTCAAATCTTTCTTTGCTCTATTTCAAAGAATTCAGCATTGCTGGACTGAGAGACTTCCTAGTTACCTTCAGCCACCTACACTGCACAGGTGACCTCATCTAGTCTGCTAGGCTGCCCACGTAATCAGTGCAGGAGGGAAGGGAAAAGAGAGATGGAGATCAGACCTTCCTTGTAGATAACTAATCCCACTACCTCAGGCTGGAATTAAATGCTTTCAAGAGCTGAATATTACATATAAATTACAATAAATATAAACATCTCACCAATGCTGCAGGGTCAAACTGGGACACCACATGATGCAGAAGAACAGCAAGGTGAGCTGGGCGAGATTTCAGGAGCTCAATGTTTTGGAAACAGCTGCACTGTCCATTAATCTGCAGAGACACAAGGAAACTGTTTGAATTATTCAAGAAAGCTACCGTGCAAAAAAATAACAAGCTTCTTCCTACAGCTTAGCTCCTCATTTGTTTAATTAAAATAAAAACTGAACAATTCCAGAGCCTTTGCAATGCTATTCTAAGATCCCAGGAAGAGTTTACAATGGGAATATTTCTTTTAAATACACCCCTGAACACTGACTACGATATAATGACATATAGCTCAGGGCAAAGCAGAGCTAAAATAACTCAGAATAAGTATGCCAAAAGCCATAGCAGCTATACTGCTGTGACAATAATGCAGAGCTGTTGATAGAAACTTAATAAACAAATCAAATAAGGCAAAGGGATTTCTAAAAAGCTTGAAGTTGTAAGAAGAAAGAGCAACAGAAAGAATCAAAGACGGCATATTGTCATAAAATCCCCCAGTGCTATTTGGTATGATCAGCAGTAACGAGAATCACATGCCCTAATTCTTAATTCACCACATGAAAACTGTTAAATAAAAAGAAGCAATGGAGTTTGCTTGCAGTTTAGGCACAGAAAAACAGAGTTCTAGTTGAGGTAGGGAGAAGGGGTGGCTGAAGGCTAAAAGTCTTTCCCACCTGCTCCTGCTCAGTGTCAAAGTCATCATCCTCTGCTCCAATGATCTGAGGCCCTATGCGGGATGAAGGACTTCCAACACTCGACTGAGAATCCTGGGGCGAGTCAGAAGTGCAAGAAAGGAAGGACAAAAAGTACAGTGCTGTTAGTGTCTTGGAACAGTAAACTTTCTTTACCTAGTCAAAAATATCACCGTCACTTTAATTCTTCGTTTCAAATTGCAAAAGAAACCCATGTGCCTTTCTTCAACCTTGTCCGAGTTTCTAGTTGCAAGATCCCCTTTAGAACGTTTAACCCGAGTTGGAAGCGTTCAGAAATGTCAAATCAGATGACTCCAAACCAGTTGCATCATCTGCAGACTTCTGAGTACATTAAACATGGAGCATATGACAAATGACAGCTTTGTACAAATGGAGAAATATGACTTCAGAAAGTCATGCAGACGAGGGAAAAATACTTCAGAAGTCATCCTGTGGAGGATGGCAGGACTTCCAGATAGCTCCAAACTTCCTGCTATGTTCCACTTTTATCCATTCTCGATGCCATCCCTGATAATACCAGCCTTATAATTACTTGAATATCCTAAAGACTGGTTTTCATTTAGGGTTGGACTCAAGGAATAAAATACGTACAACAGCTATTTTAGGCCCAGCTGTTTTACTGCTGATTATCTATTTCTCGTCTCTAAACGGGCCTGCTCTTAAGCTCCATAAACATTTATTCAGCTAATTAACATTCGCTGCACAATTTTAATTGCATTTCATTTTCGAAAGCGAAGTTTACGTGTGCTTCATCTAGAAAGCGGGGGAAAACAAGATGTTAATGGGCCCATTACAGGAGATGCTGTCGTTATTTTTTATGGTTTGGACTCACAGTATCTTGAACCTCAGTCTTCTCTGGGCTCTCATCCAGATAAACCCGCTCCTTCAGGCCACTGCGAGGACTCTGGGGAACAAGAAAGTAACTGCTAGTGGGCTAGTAACCTCCCTCCACCTCCTGGCAATCCTCTTTCTCATGTAGCCCTGCAGACATTTGGCTTTATTTGCAAAAAGCATGAAGAGCTGTTGGCTCCTCTTCAGTGTGCCCACAGTAACAACCAAGGCTTTTCAGCTGGGCTACCACACAGCCTGTTGGTTCCCAGCCTGTGTTGATGCACGCAGTTATTTCACCCTAACTGTAGACCTCTGGACTCCATAAATTTCGAGAGCTTTCCATTGCCCCCAGTCCTTAAGTTTCTTGGCGTCACTTTGGATTGAAACGCTTGAAAATTTGGTGTGTCAACCACCTCCAGTGATCACTTCTCCTCAACAACTCTGACAGAATTAAGCAAGACAGCTATGAATTCTATTCCGCATTTATTATATACAAACACGAGTGACATTTAGTCAGATTTGGAGTTAGCGAGGGAGTGTTTCAAAATAGAGTCATCTGTGTTCATGTTTTGGAGGTACATCTGACCCATCTTCCTTTCCCTTCCAACTGCTCGTACAGATTTAGCTCCCACCTCCGTAAGTTAAACAACAAACCTGGGCCAAAGTGCAAGTACAGTCTCAATTCCTTCGCGCTAATCAGATAGCAGCTTAATTAAGGATTAGGTGCTAAGGCACTGCAATAAGGAGACCATACGAGCACACAGATTGATAACTGATGAGTGAACAGACTAGGAGTATTTACTGTTGGCAATAATTGAAGCTTATTTGGTAAAAGTAAGGCTCTTCCTCACTTCCATGGCAACTTGCCCAGTGACTGGATCTGAGTCACAGCTACCGCAATTGGAACATTACCATGCTCTTAAAAGATACTCTAATTGGCATCTCTCAGTTCTGAGAAAGATGCTGGCATCCATCTTTCTTTGTCTGGTTACAGGGAGTGTGCCAGGAAAATCTAATCCTGGATGAAAACCCCAAACCCACATTATCTGTAATACACAGAACAACACAAACTTAAAAAATCTGCACAAGAAAACCAAACCCAAGAGGTACAGAAACAGTCACGGAGTCATTCAGCACTCACATCAGCAATGTCACTGTTTGGTCGGGAGGGGCTGTCACTGCTGTAGTCTAGTTTGCTCAGACCATCCCCACTCTCTGCCTCCACTTCACTGATCTGCAGCGATTCTGTCACAGACCTGGAGGACAGAACTCCATCCTAAAAAGATAAAAGTGAGTTGGGAGCAGCACAGAGCAAGTAAAATATTTCGAGAGACGATGATACTCAAACACTGGCTCTTTTAAAACCTGGACAGCCCCCATTATTTATTAAACTTCCTTCAAGAATTTTTTAAAAGTTGTGATGTTCTTCTAACAGAAGACAACAGAAAATCACATCAAGTTTTTAGCACTTATAAACTTAAAGGCAGAGGAAAAAAGGAAAAATAATACAATTTTTAAAAGAAAAGAAAAAAAAATGGTTTAAGCCTCCAGTTATTTATTCTTCATGGCAAGAATGACTACACTTTCTTCTAGGTTGTATTGACAAAGTAATATACTTCACAATTTGCACTTACTGCTTTAAAAGCAGTTCTTCATTGATTGTCTGGAAGTTCATTGCGAAGTCCACTTCATATGCTGACATTCCACTGTATTACTTGACAGCTTCTGCCAGCCTAATTACCAGTCTCAACTCTAGAGGGTGCAATCTGTCTGTACGAGCACTGAAGAGCGTGGCAGGGAACTCCTGCTTGCCCAGAACACCATCATCCCCCAAGAATTTTCAACCAGAACATACCACAGAGAAGCCTGACACATTTTGTTACCTGAGTACAGCCTGTGGCTTTGGACAGCTGCTCCTGCAGCTGAGTAATGTGCTTCTTTGTTTCCTGTATCTCTTTGAGCAGTCGTGAGCTGGAAGATCGGCTGTACTCCTCTTGGAGAGACTGAAAAGTAATTTTATGAGCTTTCATCACTCCGTATCTGCTCAATATCAAAGCTTACAACTAATCTTAGCCTACTACTAATCTTCATTCCATTAACACATCTACAATAATAAACAGCACGTTTGCACACCTACTGTCGTATCAAGTAAATGATACAACGTCTATTTCATCCAGCTCTCCTCTGCCTTGTGCCATATGAAAATAACTCCATTCTAGAGATTTATTGAATTAATCACAACCGCATCGAGCACGCAGCTGAAGACACAATAACTCAGCACCACCAAGGAGCACGGTGCCAGTTGTTGCTCCTAGTGAGAAATGACTCACTCTCAGTTAGTCAAAGATGCTTACACGTCCTAGGATTAGACCAGACTGACGGGTATGTACGCTTCCACTTAAACTACCACTTTTTTTTTCCAATCCTGTCAAAGATTAAAAATTCAAGAGGTGACCAGTCCAAGCAATTAGACAGATCTCTGATGTTAGGCCAGTGAATTGAAAAGCTAAACTGAAACACAAACCACGCAAAGGAATGCTGAATAAGCTACTTCATAGTGATTCAACAAACCATCTTTCTAATTCACATCATCCCCTTCCCTCCACCTCTCCTGCATGCATGCAACAACTCCAGTACCTGCAGCCGCTCCTGCTCTTTCTGTAGCATCTTTCTCAGGATCTCCACCTTCTGGTTGTGGACAATGTTATTCTCCTCCTAGAAAATAGGGAGAAATTAAGGGTCCATTTCTTTGGTGGAGCAGTAAGGAGCGAAGGAAGATAAGGAGAATGGAGGCGCCTGTTTTCTGCCTACTTCCTAAACATGGGCCCAGAAAAAAAGAAAACAACAAAAGGGAATTCAAGTTTCTGCAAATCCTATCCTATGTAGAATGTAATCACTCACTGCTACTTTTGAACATAGTTCTCTACATTAAACAAAAAAGAAAGAAGGAAAGAAAGAAGGAAAGAAGGAAGGAACGAAGAAAGAAAAAAAGAGAAACACTTGTGTATTTACTTTCCTTACTCTTCCTTGTCACGTGTCTGCATGTCTTACAGCCCAATTTTTAATAGAAATTACAGAATACCTGGCTTTGAGCAGACACTGGGTCAACTCACACCATACGAACTGCAGCGTGTCTCAAAGACAACCTGTGAATAACCTCTCGACTGTCTTTCAATTATCTCAGATGGGACAGGATATTTCCTTGCAACGCGTTTTTTCCCATGTGATTAAATGCCCACTGGGTGGCCAGACAAATACTGCAATTCCGATTTATTATTTGTGCAAGAAGTTCAAAACAATTCCTTTGAGAAAAATGACTACATTTTTTCCACTGCTGAACTGGTTCTTCGGAAAGAGCACTTCAAATCTTACCCCCATAAGCACTGGGCTAGTAATCCTTTCTGCGTTTCCTGATGTGCCAGGCGAATGGGGCGATGTCATGACGGGACACATGTGCCCAAACGCCGCCAGATCCACTTCAGAATCAGCCAATGGAATCTGGGGCGACCCTGGTGGGCGCCCCTGAACAGTGAGAGCTACATAGGATCCCGCTGCAGGGAGAACAAGGACAAGACACATTTCAGACACACTTGCAGATTTCTAAGGTTCTCAGTCCTAGAGACACAACTTAGACCGTTCTTCCTTTGTTCGTTCTTCACACCGCTGAGCACTGTCAGCTCAGTTTTGGTGATCTCCATTTAAATATTAGGTAGTACAAAACCTTTCATGATAGCCAACCTTGATGAAAACGCAGGGCAATTTCTCATCTACCAGCTTACATTTACAGTACACATACGCTCACACCACAAAATAAACTGTGCTGGGGTGGAAGGAACCGCTAACGCTTTCTTCATAGTACAAGAAAATCAACCAAGAATTGACTTCCTCTGGAAATGTCAGTACTTAGTAAGCAACTTAAAGTAATCTGTATTAACGGTGCCTGAGTAGCTGTGGCATTTCAGGTGAAATCAAAACTGGAAGATGCGTGGGCAAGGTTTGATGGTAATTTCAAACACCAAGCAAAGGAGAAACTGCAGAAGCATGGATCAGCTCAAGTCCAAGAAGTCAAAAGTAGCCCATGTTTCACTTTACTGCCTGTTTTACACACACCCTTTATCTCTCAGCATGGGATGTGATTGTCCTTGTCACTTGATAGCTGAATCAATCATCGATCCTTTAACATTATGCCTTTCATGCTTTTTAAAGGAGCACAGTGACAAAAATAGCAACATGCCTTTACTTACACTTGATCAGCTTTACCACCTCCAAATGGTTTGAGTGTGTTACAAGAGTGCCATTCACCTGGGGACAGAAAGAAAGCAAGCAGTGGCTAGCTACTGATTTCTAACCAAGGAAAAAATCCCACTGGGTCCCCACACACCACACATAAGCAATGTAACAGAACAAGCAACGGTATTTTTCCCTCTCATCTCTATTTCTGTGTCTTTCAAGACACTAAGAGAGAAACAATTTCTCCCTCTAAGTTTATCTCCGCGAGCAGAGCTCTACAAAAAGAAAACCATACACACGTACCAAAGGAAAACAAGCAACCAAACATGAGGAACAACCCACTACTGACTGGGCAGAAGGAAATGTAGGGTAGGTAACTTTATTCCTTAATTTATATGCTTGGTTGAAATCCCAGCTCTATCTGTGTCAAAGCAGCACTAGCACAGCCATCATTTTGCAGCACTGCCTTAGATAATCATTGTAGCTAACGACTTGATTTCTTAGTTGTTTGGTACTAAAAGAGAACACTGATTGGGGTACAGTTACGTGAGTAACAATAAAATCCAAGACGACCATTTATTTGCAGGTAATTATCAGTAAGACGCTGCTCCCCTCCCTTGATACTTCTTTTTTTCTGTACATGTGATAACTGAACCTTGTAGGATGCTGAACTTGCCAATGAAGTTCTGAAGTAAGAGTGATCTCCAGAACAAAACTAACATTCAGCAGTGGGCTTTCAGTGGTTACTGTACATGCCCAGAACAGGGAAACGCAGACCATTCCCTCTATCCCACAGGCAAAAGCAAACATCAGTGCAGAGACATCAATGACCTGCTTTCAGGGAAAGAGCTCATTTAACACAAAGGATCCGTTTCTCGGACGATGTGAGTGCCCTTACCTTGATAATTCTATCACCTGTTTGCACTCCAGCCCGCATGGCTGCTCCATCTACAGAGGCAAGAAACCATTTAGTTCCAATTTCAATAAAAATCATACAAACCAAAAATAGTTCAAGCGCTTCTGTAGTTCCATGCAAAGCTACTTCCCACACTCGCCCAAGCTTCTTCTTTCTTTGTCAGATTAACATCTCTGAGTATCTAGACTAAAGCAGTGGATTTCGTAGTGGATACCACAACCCACCACTTTACCAGGTATAAACTTCCTTCCTTTCAGCTGCAAGAGGTCAGTTTCCATATCCATCAGACACAGGAGGGGTGGTTCACAGCATCCCCACAGTGTGACACTCTCTGTCCTTGCACATCTATTCCGAAGTCTGTGATAGCTACGGCCATCCCACCCATAAGGAAAGAATTTGGAGTTTTCTGCTCCAACTCATGCACATATTTCTTTGATTCACACGAAAACCCTCGAGGCTGCTCTCTGGCTAGCATATTTAGCATGTCTGCTTACCTTCTTTGACGGACTGCACGAAGACTGGATTGTCTCCGCTGACTGTCAGCCCAAATCCATTTTCATCCCGTTGGATAATAACACACCGTTGAACAAGACCTGCAGAAGAAAGGTGGGGAAAGGGCAGAAGAAAGAGAAGGAGAGAAATACAAAGAGACACAAGCTAGGCATCAGTCCAAAACCTTATCCTCCTAGATAATCACAGAGCACTGAAAGAAACTGGTACAAGACAACAGAGGGAAAAATATATGAGAGACAGAAACAGGGCAGCAGTCCAGAAACAGATAGGAATGTCAAGACAGGTCAAGCTTATTGCTTCAGTTACACAAAACAGAGATATACAACAGCAGAGATGCAGACAGCTCTGGCACATCAGACACAATTTGAGGTAAAAGCAGCTTGTAAAGAGGAGCAGCAATGTGCACGAACCAACGAGCACAATTTCCCTTTGTCCGTATCAATAGGTCTTCAAAGTGCGGCATGGGGCTGTCATGTTCCCGTACACCATCAAAAGCACCAAACGATTTTTACAAGCTACTTTTAATAAAGAAATAAACAGGTTACGAATCTCTCAAACTGAAGTAAATGGCTTGTGCTAATACTAGAAAAATCTCATCTCAGGGCACCTTCTGTTCCAGGTGAGAATACTGAAGAGAAGATCAGGAGCAGTAAAGAAGTACGAGCCACATGTGCTACACTTAACCAGTCTTCTGAAATCAAGACCGTGCTTCCCACTGAGCTATTACTGGGCCAAAATCCCAGGAGATGTGAGTTTGGATCTGCTCCTCCTCTAACTTGCTGTGTGACATCAAAGGCAAATTGTCTTTTTTCCCAGGAATCCTCAGCATGCTGTGAACATAAACAGGCAGCAGAGATAAACGTACGCGGGAGGTGCAGCACTTTGAGAAGGTGAAGTGCTAGAATCAAAATCATTCAGGTTGGAAAAGACCTCTACGATCACCTAGTCCAATAGCTATGCCTATTTTTCAACTGAAAATGAAACAAGGAAAAAAAAGGGGGGGAAAAAAGTAGCAGCCCCAGCATATTCCTTGCAGAGCACTTCCCTAAGAGCAGCTGCAAAAGCCTACCACAAGGGAGCCTT
Organism: Nettapus auritus; assembly: GCA_011076525.1. Classification (NCBI taxonomy): domain Eukaryota; kingdom Metazoa; phylum Chordata; class Aves; order Anseriformes; family Anatidae; genus Nettapus; species Nettapus auritus. The sequence goes on from CM021788.1 coordinate 4,488,118, forward strand.
TATCTTGAAAAGCAACTTCAGGAACTCTGCAAAATGCTTCAAGGATGTTTTTTTTTTTATTTACATAGCAGAAACCACTAGCTACTAAACATCAGCCTTCTTTCTAGCAGCTTGCTTTGCTTCTTCATTTCTAAAGCCACATCAGGCGAAATTCTGACACCAGCATCTCGAGAAAGCCTTGGAGTTCTCCTCCACATCAGATGCCAAAATTGTAGCAGTGTTGTTTAGCATGGAGGGGGCAAAGGAAATGGAGAAGATGCTGCCCCAGCAAAGCTGTCTTTGCTGGAATCGTTTTTAAGGAATGAATTGTAAGAGACCGTGGAGACACATCCACGCTTTAAATCACTCCCCTACCAGCACAGCTCCTTTTAAGTCTCTGGAGCAACTCCTAATGGAAATGAAGAGCCTCGAGTGCAAACACTGTCCACCCAGTCAGCCCTGTTCTCCTTGAGCGTGGCATACATTGAGACAGGTGTGGGAACGCTGGAAAAGGTTCCTTTCCAGCACTTCTGCAGCCATCTGGTCACAGAATCCCATCCCGGCAACTCCCCTTCTGCTGATAAACCAGAAACAAATTACACTGCCCACTGCGATCCGCAGCGAGGTGATGGAATGGATGCAAGGGGAAGGCAGACAAGAGGAAGAAAAACACCTTTCACACCCTCTTTATATGCTGAAGTGAAAGAACATGCCTCTCCCTTCTGTACCTCCCATTTTTCTGTATGACCAAGCTTCTTCAAGTCTCACTTCACAAGAATGATGCCCCAGGGTGGGGTGTGGGAAAGAGAACATATGCTATTTCATAAAAACAGCTCGTTTTAAACCTTGCTGCCAGACGTGCAGGTTTTATGAGTAAGACACTAACTAATCTCTTGACTCATAAGAACTTTCCTTGCTTAAAGGCACAGCCCCGTGTACTCGCTGCTCTTCCACGGAATTTCTCTCTTTACCAGAACCAACAGCCTTTGGATGCAGGGTACTGAGAAGCTTCCTCCTGGAATTAACGTGATGCCAACGCAGAGGCAGTGCGGTAGGAGATGCAACTGGCAGAGTATTGCTTCAGTTCTAGGAATGATCAAATTAAACGGTTTCAAACCACGAGTCTCAATTCCACCCAAGACCACTTTTTAATTTTACGATGGGACCGTAACAGAAATTAGGCTGACTTGAACCCGAATTATTCCAGAATTGCCTTTTCCCTGTGTTTGTTCACCTCAGGTCAGAAATAAGCACTCAGCCCTTTCCCTAAGACGATATAAAAGGGTCTAACACAAAATAGTGAGGTCTACAGAGGCCAGCTGAGATGCACAGCAGCTTTACGGTGATTTTAATGAATGTTTTTTGAAGGTACCACTGCCTGCAGAACTGCAGCAGCTTCACTAAGTGCCGGGCTGAGGCGGGTAACCCAACACGAGCAGCTTCCAGCGCTCTCCCCTGCCCTGCTGTGAGGACAAGGCAGCACAGGACCTCCCCAGCAAACCTGTCATTCGCTCAACTTTTGTTCTTTCGGTATAAAATACATTCCACGTGAAATCTGCTTAGTGGGGGAACTTTAAGAACAGAGCCGGGATGTTTTCATAACCCCGACCTGGTACCTTGAACACCTCAACACTCTGGAATGGTCTCCAAGGCAAGGCCCAAAGCACCGAGAGCCCAGTGACACGCACCGTGAAGTTTTCAGCAGCTCTTACTGCCATGCCTTGGTATCACGAGTACCTACAGGAACTCGTACTTGAAAACACTGAGCAGCAACTTCACCCACTTCAAGTAAAGTCTACGAGGTTGGTGCAACGCTGAAGAGCCCACGCTAGCAAGCGGCAGTCAGCTTTTGATGCACGATTCATTCATTCTTTGCCTGGGTGTCCCGATTCTCAGTGTGTCCTGGATGGAAACCATGAGTCACTCATTTTGAAGAACTTTACCAAGGGATTTTTTCCAGCTGAAGCGTAAGAAAAATCACAAACTCATCATTGATAACACTCAAAATCAAATCAATAATTACCTTAGTCCCATATTCACTTTCACATGACAGCATAATGAATTAAGGAAATGTCACTATGACTACATTTTAAGTATATAAAAAAAAAGACGTTTGTATTTTGAGTGGATTCATAAAATTTTGTAGAAGAAAAAAATCCTTTCAATCCTTTTCCATCTTCATGCATACTGCGATTCCCCAAACTTGTCGGTTACTCGAGCCCCGAGTGCAGCAAAGCAGCTAACTGCATCAGCCGCTACCAGCTGTAGTTAGAGGCTTAAGATTAGAAGTGAAAGCTGTTAGAAATTACCAGCCTCAGAAAAAAAGGAATTACAGGAAGAACTAAAATGATCAACTCTTCAATAGGTGGCACTATTCCCTCTGAGAGGCTGTGTCCCATTCCCCAGCCCCCTGACAAGCCTTTCGGGTAGCAGCAAAGGCTGAAGTCCCAGCCCCTCAAGGTCACTTACACATCATGGTAAAAACGACTCTCTCTGCAGTCCCGAAACACATTTTGATTGTCCATGAACTTCTTTAGCTAAGAGACCATCCATCTTCTTCTCTACGGATCCTAAATATTTTGATGCTATTCAATTAAATACGAAATTTCGTTTCCCCAGCAGGGCATAACAAATACAGCGGGAGTTCGTTCTGAAAACCTAGCTCACGAGAGAGAATGGAGCCACGAATTACTTCTCCCATAGCACAATGGGGCTTTTCCTCTGATCGGACTGTGTGGGACACTGCACGGGAGGAGCCTCGTGAACCATAACCTCCCTGGAGGCACGAGGCCACAACGGGAAAATGCAATTTAATGTAGTGATTTGCAGTGAATCACTCAATAAACAAAAACAAACTCCTTGGGGTTTTGAGACTGCCCAACTGTTTCACTTGAGTTGGGAGGCTTTATTTCCATCAAATATTTCCAGAAACCCTGCTCCACAAAATAAATAAAACTATCGGCTTTAATAAAGACAATTTCTCATCGGATGAAATTCTGAATTTCACTTCATTCGAGTTATCACCACGTTCTTCATACCCAATGACATATTTGCGGCATTCTTCGGATTCTTCCACTCACTTGGTAACAGAAGTCACGTAAAGGCAGAGCACAAACCATACCGTTGGAAATTACTGCGGTATATAATGTCCTGATAAGGCTGCTAATAACAATGGCACTGAGAACCATTCATAAAACAAAGCTCGGTAACCTTTCCAGAAGAGAAGAACAATGTATTTTAACCATTAAAAATAGGACTATCTGCTCCCATGGCAACGACACATTCAATCCCTGTGGTCGAGTGCCCCTTGCACTCCGAGCCGTTTCTGGCTATTATAAGGGGAGCGATGAGGGGCTCCCAAGAGTCCTTTTAAGAGGCTGGAAAAATGGTCACGACATAAAGACACAGGGCTGACAAGAACTGCAAGGAACAAAACAGGAAGAGTAAGGACAGATTCTCTAGGCTTCGATTTAAAAACATGTCAACAGGGGCAAAATCGGGATTTGCAAAAGAAAAAAAGATCTAAAAACCTCCCCCAAAGTTGGAGGCAGTATGTGGAAGAGTGTGCTGAAGGTCTAGTCTAGCATTTGAGTCAGAAACTTATAATTAGTAAATATAAAGGAAGGAATCTTTAGGGAGCAAGCAACCCATATCTAACCTCTCACCCTCAAAGCTATAATCCATTTTCAAGTTTGTTTAAGAGACGGGAATTCTATTTCAAGAAAGAGGTGTCAAGCATTGTGGATGGTTATAGCACTAATTAGTTAATTACAGCTGAAATTACACTCAATCTCTCTTCTCATCAGCTAGACGTTGTTGAGTACACAGATAGGCGATGGTTGGATTTATGGGAGAAAACACCTCCCTCTGAGTTTGATATGGCTGTAAACCAACTCCTGTCTATCAGAACAATTTCCCTACCTAACCCCTCTCCCCAGCCAAGCCTCTTATATTCTTCAAATTCTGGCCTACTGCTCCTTAATTAAGAATTTCGAGAGGTAAGAACAAACATACACAGAGTCACACCTCCTTTTCCTGCTGTCATTCAAGACTTTTCTATTATGCACTTTCCAAGGGCTAGCCAAAAAAGAGCCAGTTACCATCCAGTCACCAGCAAGACAAATATCAGCACAGTATTTCCACTTGCAGGTCTTTAAATATTTTGGTCCCTTCCAAAGCAAACAGCAAACCTCCCTGCACATACCACGGAACCTGGGAAAAGAGGAGGGTAGAGACAAAAGGCAGGGCAAGGTCCACAACAGAAAAGGCCACTGGAAAGGAAGGATGAGTGGAAACTGCTCCCAGAGATACTGGACGCGGGCAGAGCATCTGCAGGAAGCTTAGGGGGAAGTGAAGGCTTAAGTTAGGAAGTCATGTTTCTTTCTGCCATAGATGAAAAACCAGGACACTGTACAGACTGAGGGAGAAGAATAAACACAGATACATTCCATTAAGCATACCAAATGTTTCCTGTAATTAAACCAGAATAGTCTGACAGCACCTCCAGTATACTATGGGTAAACAGCATTAGGCAAAACTTAATGAAGGTTCAAGCCATGGGGATCAAGTCAACCTGCGCTGTCCCTTGCCAGCATCAACCTTCAACGTAAGCTCATCACAAACATCATCCTAAAACATGTGCTTTCTGAGCAGGTTGTCTCCTTGTTTGTTGTTTCTGAGGAGGAAGACATAAGCTGCAGCAGGCCAGGTCTCCCTGGGATGAGTTTCCAGCTCTCTCCAAACCTGTTTACGGTGGCTGTGGAAGTCTCACACCCTGAGGAACGAAACTGTCAAATCGCTCCTGTTTGGTCGGTCGGTTTTGGTCGGTTGGTTGGTTTTTAAGAAGAAATGTGTGCGATTCAAAATTCCAGGGAAAGTGAAGGGATCTCAGTTGGACAGAAGGAACAGACCGCACCTCCCTAAGCTGTGCCACCTGAAGGGCTAACGTGCCCATGGTGGTCAGAAGGAACTCTACAGATCTGTTGCTTGTTTTGCTTTTATTTTTCAGTGTTCCTTACAATCAGAGCTACGACAGCACCATTTTGTGTTACACGGCTGTTTTAGGATGTCGGTTCACTGTAACACCTGGCAGTTTTATTCTAGTGAGATAATAAAACTGATACTGGAAGAGTCAGTGCATCTGTCCAAAAGCCCACAGAAAGTTACGCAGCAAGCAAAATTATCAACAAGAGAAAAATCAGAAGGTATCACAGACTATTTTAAATACCAGAACAAAATAGGAAAGGACATGAAAGCCAGCCCATGACTGGCATCAAGACAGAGCTGGACGAACGAGCTTAGAAACGTGAAACGTGGCAGTACTGGCCAGATTCGGTCTATGTCCAAGGGTCTTAGAAGCTGGTAGGATTCAAAAGACCACCCACCAGCTTGTGAAAACTTGCAACGCTGAATTCTCTAAGACAGGAGTGCAAATCTCTTCAGGGATCACAAATTCAACAAGTCATTAACATAAAGGTAGGATGGAGAGAGCGCCCCAGTCTAAAGACTGACGTATCTGATGTAAGGTGGAGAAGGGCGGATGAGCAAACAGGCTCCATTTGGTGCACATTCTTTCCAGCAGCACCGGTCAAAGTGTGCTGGCAACGTAATGACGTGGAGCTACTCCTGTCCCAAATTGTTATACGCCAATTTGTTCCTGCCTACAAGCTCACGACGCCATAATACACAGTAATGCAGGAGTACCAGGGAAGTCACCCCCTCTTTGGGATGAAGAATGGTTAAATTCATACGAGGAATGATTTAAGTTCATGTTCTTACATTTTTTTCATTATTTTCAGATATGTTTTTTCCACTTCTGTGAAAAATCAGAAGGAACTGATAAAAGATCCTCTGCAGATAATGCAAAATACGAATTACCAGCTCACCCAGATTAACCTCTACAGTTAGAGCAAGACACAGACTTTTCTCCAACTACAAAATCTCTTCTGGAGTCCAGCACGAGCTGTGTCTTCGCACAATGCCAAAAATACTCGGTGGCACAAGATCTCTAAGAACAGCAGCCCCACCAGGTTTTCCCAGTTAGGAACGGAGAACAGGAGGACACAGGTGCCAGCCTGTGCTTGCCATGGACGGGTTAGTTTCCAGCCACTACAAGAACTACAAGCTGATACACTGAAGCAACATTTAAACCCAGTTTCCCACTCCTTGCTGCAGAGCCAACCATGCGGATCACGTAAAGGATAAAAGCCTCGGGTGCACAGACAGGAAGCATGGAGCAGACTGCAAAGGTGCAAGGCTGCGGCGGCTGCTTTAGCTTACCATACGTCTCGGATCTACTCTCCTCCGAACTAGACTTTGTCTTCTTGGAGGAGCTATCTGCACGAGAGCAGGAGAAAAGGAGAAAGAGATATAGAAAATATGGAGACCAAACATGAGAAAAAAAAAAACTTAATGAAAAACACAGACTGATTTATTAGGTTAAATCGTGCAAAACACAAATAGGATGGGAACAAAACGTAGGCGAAACACTTGGAATAAGGGGTGAATAATACAAGCATGAAGACACAGGTAACACCACAAAGAATCTGCTACAGGATTTGAGACAATAAAAGAAGTTCTCGGCTATGAACTACAGAAATTATTCTGGATAAAAACCAGTCCAAGCATAGAAACTCTGGTAACATTCATCTCCAGAGTAAGTAATAAACATATGCATAGTGGTTCAGTGTTTTGAATTTACCCCTTAAAAAGAAAGGAATTTTATGAAGGCTACAGTACAGAGTTCATCTCTTAGACCAGACCATAACCATTGTACAGTGGTGCCAGGTAGCAGCTCTCGAATCGGAATTACTTTCATCAGTTTAAGATTAGAAGATTCCTGAAGTTTGCTTCTGAAGAATTCTTTCTGCAAACCAACTTCAGAGCCCGAGACCTCCCCCAGCCAAAATAATTTTACGTTATGTATTCCCAAGGACTAAGGAAAAGAAGACAACCACTAATTTAGGTTCTCTCCCTTAAAGGACTTTTTTTTTAAATGTAATGTTAAAAGCCCATTTTAATTTATTTTGTGCACACTAGGAAGGAGTCATGCAGCTAGTGGCAGGAAGCATTAACGAACAGGATGGTTTACAAACATCAGCTTCAAATGCCTTGTGCAAAAACACATTCTACAAGTTCTACAACCTTTCGATTCAACTCTTGTCTCTTCCACAAGCCCCAGGGAAATCACTGGGCTAAACAGCAGAATGCACAGACATGAAAAAAGCACATTGCATGGGGCCAGGAGGCTCAGGCAAGAGCCTGTCATGCATTTCATGAACACACACAGTAGTCACTGGGTTAGTGTTTCACAGAAAGAAGGAATAATCCCTGCATGCATCCTAATTTCCATGACAGCACTGGGCAGGTTGACCAATTTGACCCAGGTACAACCTTTCAGAAGGTTCAAAAATAGGATAGCAAATCCTTTAAAAAACAGAGGTTCATCTTAAAAGACATCATGTCGGAAAGCACAAATTCACTCTACAGAGATGGTTCAAAAATCCACTAAACTTCAGAAAAAAATGTACAAGGAATACCAGAGCTAGTGGAGTCGATAAGGTCTCAGATTTCACACTTTTTTCTACTAAAACAGCCGGAGACCTACCCACAACTAATTACAGTGTTTGCCTCCTGAAATTTCAGACTAACTTTTCTGAAAGAGGAGGCAGTTATAATTACTCCCTGATACCACTAATCTAGGTTTATTCTTGCATAATTAACAGCTACTTTGTCGATGAGCACATTTAAAAGCAAGCCCGTATTCATTTCGATGCCTGCACGCTTCCAAAGGGCTTTGCAAGCACGGAAGAGCAGAACTCTCAAAAACCACATTTATTGGCACATTAAAACCGGTTTCATTCCGATCCCCAGCACTTTTCAAATCAAAGCCTACATCTGCAGCCGCGAAGTTTTAAGACTTTACCTGTCGGATCAAAGTCGTGTGTGCTACTGCAGCGTTCAACCTTCTGCTTCTTGTCAGCTGGAGACTCTCTGCTCAGAATGCTGCCGTGTCTGTGTCAAAGCAAAGCAGACGATCCTGACTACCGCGCCACAAAACCACTGCTCAACCTTAACTAGTTCTGGAAATAACCTTAACTAGTCCTGTTTGCTAACGAGAAGTTTGGATCATAGAATCACAGAATCATTTAGGTTGGAAATGACCTCTAAGATCGTCTAGATAAGAAGATACATATTAAGTTCACCTCTGAATTTCTTCCCAGACTGAGTTCAAGGGGAAAAATGGTCTCCCTCAGAATAGTTACAGACTGAAAACCCTCCTCAAATCTTAACTCCACCTCCCCTCCCACCAAACAGTAGATGTTTATAGATGAAAAAATTAAAAGACTTAGAATATCCACCCCACATCCCCCACAGAAAGCGTTTGCACATCATGCACCAGCACAGCATCGCTTTCTCTGCCCATCTCAAACCCCAGGTAAGATAACCCACCAGGGTACGTAACAAAAGCAAGCGGTAACACTATGCCATGTACTCTGAGCACAGCACCAACTGTATTTTTGGCACCTTGTCCTGATCTGGGTATCAATTTCCTTGCATCTATACTGGGTACTTCTGCCTACGTTTGCACACACTGCTCTCCTTTAAAAGCATTCCTCCTTCAAAAATGCTCTACCATAATTTTTAGTACAGTAAAACAGTTAAACTTCAGCAACTCACCTTGTAGGTTTTTTGAGAGGAAACCTGAAAAGAAGAAGAAACAAGTTTAATGAACTGTCTTCGTTTTTTTTGGTTCTCAATATTACGTTTGATAACAACACTTATTATTGAATACAAAGTTATTTTACACCTCTGTTATGTCGTCGAAAGAGAACAACCAAGGCATTTCTATTCTTCCGCCTCAGCAAATGATTAGTTCACTGATTCAACTAGGCAAAAAATTATCAAGATGCTTAAAGTTTCAAACAGAATAAAGAACAGAAGCAGAATTCGTGCTGCCAAATCCAGTGTCCAGTAGGCCTTTCTCATTAGAGTGTAGCGGCTCATGGATCACCCTCCTCGCCTAACAACTAGTTCCATACAATAAAAAATAACATAGTTTGATTTTTTTTTTTGCCCTGGTGTCTATGAAAGCCCAAACTCCCACTGAAAATTCTCCTATCGCTGTGACATTCCCATTACATCCCTTCCACATGGGTTCCGTGGTGTCCAGGAATATCGGAGCTCACGCGGACGTCTCCTAACAAGACCTCTAACTATTTTCACTAAACTAAGAACTTGCCAAATTGGAGACAAGTACAACAGCATGAAGTTAAGCTGAAATTCTATTAACTATTCCAAATATTATTTCTGGGACACACAAAGAACATAAGCAAAAAGAACTCTGAGTTAAAGGGAGGCAGAAGTGTATATGAATTTTTAAATTAACAAATAAGACACATAAAAACAAGTATGCAAAATAAAACCTGGATATTTTCGCCTTGAATTATCACCAAAAAAATGACAGAGGAAGGTGTGCACATCTAAATTAAGGTACCAACCTCTACTTTTATAAAAACTACTCTTTATTCTCAAAACTTTTCAGAAATTTAGCTGCACCATTGTTACTTGTTAAACGTTTTTCAGGTCCTCCGGCTGGAAAGCAATACAAACATTTAGTCCTGTACGTGTACGTATGAAAAAAGGATAAATCACCTTTTGTTCTCAACGAGTACATCTACAATTGTTGTAGCTGATAATTCCCCCCACACACACCAGCTATCCTTACTGCACTTGGGTTTTCCTGTTTACATAGACTTTCCATAACGTAACGAGGTGAGGGTCAGGAGAGGATTCAAGTAAAAACAAATCTAATACCACAGAAATTAACAGGGCATTAAATGACTTTTTTTTTTTTTTTTTAGCAGACCTATTTAGTAAAGAACAACATTCCCCAGTAGAAAACAAAACTGCCATCGGAGCAGGAGGCTCCCAAAGGCACCACCTCCAACCACATCCAGCTGAGCTGAGCCTTGCCCAACCAAACTGCTCCAGTGGGCAGAAGCAAACCGCTCCCCAAGAGTGCTCTGCAGCATTACAACACGGATGCCTCGAGCACTGCCCACAAGCCTGCCCCACACGCACACCTCGGGTTTTAGGCTCCTTTCTCCAAGGAGAAGAACCTCACATCCTCTCATCCTCAGCACCACACTGAGCAGCCCAGCCAGGAGCAGCACAGGCTCAGGGCTGCTAACTCCTTCCCAATTACCTGGAAAACATAACTGGATACAGAGAAGAAGCACCCAGTGTAATCCCTCGCTTCAAATAACAACTTAACTGCGTACAGACGAAGCACTGGCCAGCTCACATGTGCCAAGCCTCTACGCAAGGCCGAATGCTAGGCGCTCCGAGATGAGCACCTGATGACACACTAGGCAAGAGAAACTCAAGTAACACTGGCAGTGGTGGCTGCCTATTCCTGACAATAACTACACAGAGCAAGACCCCTGCCATCTCTTAAGAAAGCAGCAGCAAATGTAGCTGAAATGAACCAACAGCTTGAAAACCAAGGGAATGGACAGGTTTGATCGTATAAGCCTTCAGAACCGATGGGTAAAGCAGCACAGAATTTTATCAAAGAAAAGGTGGACCCAGACTCCACAGAAGCGCTGGTCCTCTTTCCCCCACAAAAAGCCAGGAATCATTATTTCCACCTCAAAAGCTGGGAATTCCACAGATTCAAATAAGCAAGGTGCAGCAAACGCAGCCTCTCCTCACACTGCTCCACCTGCAAAGCCACATGGCCCTAGCACTCAGCCCTGACGTTTGCGGATCCCAGGCAGCAAAGAACTGCTTTGTGCAGGACAGACAGCCTGAATCCCAAAGCAAAGAAAACAAAAGTCATCCCAGGCCAACGCGGCCTGGCCTGAATGCCGCACGGTAAGCAGATGCAGCAATAACCAAGCGTCGCTTTCAAAGAGCAGAAAGGGAAACAAAGAAATCCAGGGGCAGACAAACCATCATCCCTTCAAAGGCAGGGAAAGATGGTTAAGATTATACTTTTTTTTTTTTTTTTTTTTTTTTTCAAATGCACTTGCTTGTTAGTTGCATAAAAATTTCCTAACACCACTAACAAATACTTTGATGGGGGAAAGCTTTTATTCCGTAGGCTTCCTTATCAAGCACCCAGAATCCAGGCTTAAGCTCCTACAGCAAAAGAAGCCGTTTACAAACAAAGTAAAATTAGCTCCCTGTTACACTGTTTGGTTGGTTCAGAACTGTTTATTGTGTGTTCAAGCACCAAGTGCAGATGATGTATTTTCGAGGTCTAGAAGTTAGGAACAACGTTTCAACTTATTATACACAAGCTGTTGATGTTATTTATAAAGGAAACACTGAAGTTTTTTCAAGCTGTATTTCTTCTCCGGGCCGAAATCCTCAGGATTTCTTCCTGCGCTTCGACGTTAAGGGGGAGCGGAGAAGCCCTGAGCGAGAGCCAAAACCTCGCAGCTTCCTCCTGAGGCCACAGCCGCCCTCACGATTTTGGGTACAGCGCTCCAGCACAACCCGTCAGCATTAGTGCTGGAGAGCCAAGCAGCATTTGGGCCTAAGCCCACAAGGGAAATGGCGTTCGGGCCTAGGCCCATGAGGGAGGCCCCGGGGGGCCGGCGCTGGCTGCCTCCCGGCTCAGCTTTTCCCCAGGGCCTGCCGCAGGCCGGAGGAGGCCGGGAGAGGTTTGGGATGCACTGGAGGCCCTGGGCCGCCCGCCAGCTTCCCCGGTTTCTCCCCGCTCCCTGGCTGGCGGAGGGAGGCCGGCGGTGGGGAGGCCAGCGGCAGCGGGTCACGGTCCCAGCACCTGCAAGGCCAAGACAGGTCCCGGTCCCCTGATGCCTGACGATTCTGCGCCCAGCGTGGCCATGGAGGTGCTGGGTGAAGCCGACAGCAGAGGAAGGGGCTGTCTGAGCTGGAGGTGAAGACCCCCAGAAAGCTCCCCTCCAAGGCCTGCAATAGCTCTAGCCCACCGACATGTGAGGTCACAGGAATGAGAGATGGAAGAGGCAGCTGCGACTATAAATACACCTGTACCATCCATGCTAGCCAGGAGAAATTCCCCTTCTCTTCCCCCGGCCATAGCAGAATGCTACCTGACATTTCTTAGTTGAAGATGTCCCTCAGTTCCCAGTCACTACATCACTTGCACGCTATGGCACCGTGCCACTGGATAAATGGAGCACAAAGTACACAACAGAGTCCCCCATGAGTTTATTCCACAGCTATTTGTGTCCCAGTGCCACTGACCTTCGCTTGGACACAGCATTAAGTTTGGAAGCAGTACTGAACCTCCCCTCGCTGCTTTATTTCATTCAGCACCATATATAATGTATAAAATGTATTTCACCTACTACTGTAAACACCACGCAGGCTGCAGGCACGGCAGGGTGCGGTTAACAGCTGGAGGTTTAATTCCAGATCGAGCTGGCAAGTTTAGGCTCCATGATAAAACCCTGTAGACATTTTGTCTGATAACTGATGAACATCAGCACATTTTCAAACAAGTTGTTCCACTCTCTCAACTCCCAAATACCAAGAACAATTAAAAGCCAAGTCACATTCTGTTTTTAAAATACTGGGTCAAATAATTTAAGCAATTTAAATGCATCAAATTACTAAAAGTATGTCTTGTTAGTCATGCTGCATTAGTAAAATCTATTTACCGGAAAGCCAAGTGAGAAAAATGTACCTACAACTCGTACCACTGTGGATTAAAAATTACACTTCTCCAAGTTAGCTCACACATGCATGCACCATTCAGTACTGGACCGGTGCCTAAAAGCTACCTTCAAGCCAAGACAGAAAAAAGACAGTTTTAAGATCTAGTGTGTCAAAACACACCAGAGCGAGGAAGGATTCCCAGCTCCCTGCAGTACAAAGCATTCCATTCCAGCCCTGGAGGTTGAAAATATATCTGACCATAAATAGCACAGCACTCAGATAACCATGTTGGGTTTGTTGGTGTGTTTTTTGTTGTTGTTTTGCCTTTTTTCCCCTCCCATGCTAAAATATTACTAGATTTCAAGTATTTGCTATCTCAAAACCTGATCAAAGAAAAAAAATATTTAGATTCAGACAAGAGCCTCAACCTTGGAAATATTTACTCATGGGCCTAACTTTAGTTCCCTTTACTTCAGCAGGACTACTCACATGCCTGAAATTAAGCTTGTGTGTATTTCAGTGGAAGTATAAATTACTCCAACTTGTGCTGAGATGAGTAAGAAATATTGTGAAACCCACACAAAAGAGAACAGCCCAAAACTGCTTGCTTGACGGAACTAATCTTTAATTAGGAGATGAACAGTTGCAATAGAAGCTTCTTCATTGCTTTATTAGTTTCATTTAAATAAGGCGTTGCTTCGTTACAGACCAACCCTCTCAGAGAATTCTGGATTTGGATAAAAAGCAGCAAAAGCACCCAACTACCCCAAACCCAACAGAGATGAGAAATAATTACAGGCTCGTTCGTCTTGCCCACACACTTAAGAGTTAACCTTTGGTTTTCCTCTTCTCTAAGTCTTAACCTCCCCTGAATAAAAGCCCCAAACCATAGCTATTTAAAATTACATCACCCTACTTCAGAAGGTTTTCACCAAGCAACAAGTCAATGGGAGGCCTTCTCCTAGCACCACCTCCGTGGATGCTGGTGACAGAACTGGTCAGCTGCCACCTCTATTTCAGGGAGGAAGAGCCGGATTCTACTCTCCTCTTGCTCATCCATACCCAAAGAGATCTTGAAATGGAAGGACTGAAGTCTGTTCACTTAAACACCACTGGTTTCACAACTTGATTTTGAATGCATCTAGTTTATGCAGCTCTCCTCAGTACCTACAAGGCTTCATTTCTGATGCCCTGGTTGGACCTGCACCGATAACAGACAAAGGCTGCATTTTCTGTGTAAATCAAGTAGGTGCCCTGAAAGTACAGTGAATATGGATGTCTGAAATGCCGTTTCACAGGTAGTTCTCAGAATTGCATCTTGAAAGAAACAAAACCGTCTGTATATTTATATCCCCCCAGCCTGCAGACGCACATAGCCACCAGCCACTTGTTTGCTGGGCTTAAAAGCCCTGAGAAAGGTATTGTGGCAGAGTGCTGACATGACCCGAACAAAAGCAGTACCAATGTGACCTTAATATAGAGCTAAAGGCAGTCTTCTGCCACAACAAAAAGGGGTGGACGCGCTCTGTACAGGGCAGCGGGCGAGTAAAAGGAACTGATGAGATAGCAAATGACAGGCGGATCGAGAGAAACACAGATGCAGCAAGTGGGCAACTATTAGCAACCAAGAAAAAACGCAGACACAAGTCGGCCATTTCCCTGCGCTGCCCACAAAGTGCAGCTGCAACCACAGCAGCTATTCTGTGGACACCACCGATTCAACACATCGGGTCTGTTTACCCGAGCAATAACCCACGTAGTGCATAAAGCTGCTCCGTATCACCTCCTCCCCGTATCAAAAGACATAAGCTCAGGAAACCAGTTTTCTTCCTCAAAAAAGCAGCAACTGCAAACCGGTGACAACAGAGCACAGCACAAGGTGCAGCAAAACAGCCAAGCGAAGGAGGAAAACAAAAGGATTCCTGGGACCACCCAGAGCCAACGTATGGATCCTAAAACTTGTAGCAAGTGCACAAGGAGGCGAAACCGAGCTGAGCAATAAAAGTTTCCATGTTATTTTTGTAGGAGTCCAAGGCAACAACCACAGCTGACGCAATGACTCATGGAAGAATCGTTCGTGGCATTATTAGCTTTAGATTACTGACAGCTTTGCCAGCAGACTTCGTTCCGCCTTTGCAGAAGGAACCCAGGAAACATAAAGCAGGGGCCTGAGAGCCCCTAAAGCTACTATCTTCTTGGGCTGACCACACAGCTCTCCATCTCCTCAACCTTCCCAGCAGCTTGGATTGGCCCTAATAAAGCGTCAACAAATACCTCCGTCCTGGTGAATGCTGTATTTTGTTTTTCTGGCCCACCAGTGTTTCTACACAGACCTAGAATGTGCCATTCAATTTTCCTTTCAGGCTGGCAAATCCAGAGTAGCCAACACGGCCCATCAAGGTGCACTCCAAGCACACTGTAGCCCGTGGTAGTTCTTCCCCACGCACCCTTCGCGGTCCCACTTGCAGAAGGGAAGGGTTTCTATTTCTCTATGAACAGGAACGTTTGGAAGGGGCAGAAGAAAAGCATCTCCAGAGGAGTTTCATCCACAGTCCGGTCATTCAGTCCCAGCCCAAGCAAGTGCCTCAGCTATTTTCCATGACACAAGCACTTGGATTTTTCCAAGAGCTGATGTCAGGGCTTTTCATGGAGAAAGAACTGCATTTACAGGGCAGGCAAGGAAGGAGGGCTTCCCCAGCAGCTATTCTCAATGTGGCCTTTGTGCTGCTCTGCTGCTCAAGCCAGGACCCTGCGAGAACTCTCAGTCCCCTCAGAAACTCCACAAAGAGGAGGGGACAGAGACATTTTCAGCAGCCGGCGCTGTTCTGCCGCTCCTGACCGACTTCCAAGGCTCTGAAGCATCAGCTTTCCATCTCGGGGCCTGAAGCTCCAGCCTTCCAAGACAAGGCCACCTATTGTTTCCTGCCTCTACGACTGGGTAGGAGCAGACAAACAAACCGGAGCTGGGGAGGGGGGCAGTGGAAGAGAGCATAAATAAACCGAGTCGCTCGTGTGCCCCCCGTGCTGCCTTCGGGCGCAGCCTAGAAGCGAGATTCAAGCGGTGGGGATGAGGTTTGCCCTCAAAACACGGTTCAGAAACTGATGGAGAACAGAGGCTGCCAGATGCCGGGTGATTTTCTGCTGGTTTCCCAATCTGCCTGGCTACAAGTTCCTCATTCAGTCAGCTTCCACCGCCGGGAATGCAAAATTCACATCTTTGCGATGGAAATAAATAAATAAATGAATTAAACATTAAGAAAACCTTTAAAAAAAGCCCAATATTTTCCAAAAGACCTTCAGAAAACGTCATAAAAAATTAAATGAAAAGCCAGTGCTCTGCAAAGAAGAAATGCCTCCGATTTCTTCACTCATTTGCAAGTTTTTCTCGCATTAGGCACGTAGCAGCATTGACCACGTACAGTAGAAAGGTCAAGCCTTGTGATTTCCGAAGTTATGACCCACTTTTCTTGCTTATTTATTTTCAAGTAGGCTACAGACAAATATTCCCAGGCACAGAGAGCTCGAACTTCCCTGAAGGAAGGAAAAGCGGCTGAAATAAGGAAAAGCAGCTGAGACGAACACAGCGTGACAATATGCCAGGAGCTCCAAAATCGCCCTTTTCTCCCCATTTTCTTATCATCTTGGCAACCTGAGCTTCAGCTCTTTGATGGGGGGAAAAATATAGTGTAGAACATGGGTGCTTTGATTTTTTCCCCAATTTTCTTTTCTGAAAAATCCTTAAAAAAACCCTTTTGCCCGCTCCCCACTATGGAAGAATCACATAAAGCAAGAGGGATTGTTGCGCAGACAGGGCGTGGCGGTCCAAATTAACCTGCCTCCGTAAACTGCAGCTAATTACGGGGAAATGAAATGTTTGCTTTGCCTGCCAGTAATTGCACTACAGAGCTGGCTCAATGGAGGCAGCCCCAGCTCCCCGCCTCCCCGCAACCGCTCCTCCTACACGGAGTCTGGAAAAGCTTTCTAGTTAGACGCACAGGAGAATCAAAGCGAGGCACAAAGGAGCCAGGGCGCTGCGGCAGACCTTTTTATTTCCCTAAACCGACCGTAGGAACCCGAAGCCAGCCAGTGCCGTGGGATTTGCCGTCACCCGGCGCATGCAGAAGGGCTCGGAGATGGCTCCTCGCGCCGCCCCAGCGCAGTCGGGCGCTTTCTGCATTTCATTAGGCACCCAGCCCAGCTCCTTATTAACGCCGTGCCTCGCTTGTGGTCGTTGGGAAGCGGCAACAAGGCTGGTGGGGAAGCAGGTCTTAAAAACAGCAAAAGACAGCAATTAGAAAGGGAGGAGAAAAAAAAAACAGCGCATGCAATACAACTGGAAATGTAGCTTTCAAAAGACCGTAACGCTAAGTCCAATTATCCAGCTTTAAGTTTTGCAAATATATGTACAAGGTTCAGAGCCACATTTGAATATTTGGCCCAGAGTTCACATTTCTGGTAAGTGAGCACAGTGCCTGGCACGGGAACACCGCACCTCCACTGCCTGGGAGACCTACGCGTATCCCGGGTTCTAGATAGGGGTAAAAAGAGGTTCTGTCCTCCAGTACCTGCAAATTTTGGAATCGGAAGCCTTCCTCCTGCTGGAAGAGACCTGACAGAAATATCAGGCCAGGTTAAGCCCTTGCAACCCAGCTTCTAGCGTCGACCCAAAGAGGTGAGCGGGCGTTTCTCCCTCCGTAGCTTTCAGAGACAAACCATCTGTCTCCAGTTTTTTTAAATTTATGGGTATTTAATATCACATTAAGACATATTTACTCTCCTCCAACATGCCTTTCACGAGCTGTTTTAAAAAAGAACCAGCAAGGTTAAGTCCTTCTGCTCCTTGGCACTGCGAGCTCCGATCTGACTCGACAGCAGCTCGCTGCAGATTGATCTCGACACAGATCTCGCTGTCAAATGGAAACACTGACAGCAGAACACAGATCAGCAACACCCTCGCCGATGGATTTACGTATTTAAAAAGAATCAGGATAGTTTATCTGACCCAAAATGTCATTGTTACCCCTGTAACAAATGTGGTCAGCACGGCCAACGCCAGCTCCATGAAGAGCGCCTTGCCTTGATTTAGATTTCCCTTGGATTCTCTCGGCAGCTGGTTTTAAAGGTTAACGTGCGTCAAGAAACCTAACGCCAGCACTCCAGACCCAAGGGCTGCCGGCTCGTCAGGAGGAGGAATTTCTCAGCTCAGAGCTCAGCGGGCACCCAACCCAGCAGCAGTTGCAGCCCTGCCTTTGCTTCTCCCACCCAGTTGAACCTTTGGTCCAACTACGCCCGTCCTGCATGGGCTGTGCAGACAACGCTCACCCTTACGACCTTTGCAAAGCTTCTAAATATTTGCCAGCTGCAATAAACTAATTTACGGCTAATACATCTTCAACTACCCGAAGGCAAAATGCTCCCAGCGGCCTAATTTACACCCAGGAAAGATTGGATACACGCACTATACTCCAAGCAGAGAGAGGAGCAAGAAATCGTTACCACATTGCTGCTTAACCTGGACAGTGTATTATTAGCTCTCAGCCTCTCAGCTCCCAACGTAGCTAATTCCCCTGCTCAAGTTTTACTAAGGCTGATGCAAACACCAAGGGCAACAAAATTAGCGCGAGTCCAAACTATCAGAGACTAAATTAAGCATTTGCAGCTAATTGAACATTTCACTTTACGTGCTTCAGCACTTCCAAAGAGGGTTTCTTCCCTAGTACAAACTCATTTTCAAAGTATCCATGGCAGGTTTCTCAAAGGCATGTGTCAGTTCGTCAGAACTTACAAAAAAGAAAGCGCGTGATGTAAACTGAACTCCGAAGACGTTAGCTAAGCTATAAACCGAAGTTACAGCTATCTTATTTGCATTGCCTATGAAAAACAAAGAGCTGTCTGTGCCACGCAGACCCACTACTTCCTCTTCCCCTGAGACGCGGGTCTCACCCGCAAAGCACAGGGCTAAGGACTGATTTGGGATACTCGGCGTGAAAAGTGAAAAAATCCACGGCGACATTCACGGCCGGCTTTCCTCCCCAGCATTTCATCCTCCCCAAAGAGACCAACCGTAAAGGGCTGGAGCAGCAGGCAGGATTAGGATTTCACAGTAATATCAAGCCGCGTTTCTTCTGCTATAAAATGGAAGAACGAGAAAAAAAACAGTAGTGAAGCCACGCTGCTTGTAAAATGGCTCAAGACCCTGACAACAACATGAGTCAAACACGCGGCTATTAATAGGTCTCCGAAGGCGTTTGTGTGAGCGCTCGCCTCTTGGTTCTCTTAAAACAAAGCCGTAAGAAAGGAAAAAATCGTTTATGCAGGAAACCTACCGGCTGGCAGGAGGCGACGGCAGCGAAATCCCTCGAGACGTGGCAGCGGCGCAGAGATCATGGGGCTGCGGGACGGCTCGGGATCGGCTGGATCAGCTCTTTCCCCACCCCCTGCCCTGCCACCAGGTCTCGCCGCCTCCTCCCCGCGGGCACCGCCAGCTCCAGTGCCGCGGGGACAGCCCCAATTCAATACCTCGGGATTTGTCCCTCGGGATTTGTCCCTGGGGATTTTGGGGTCAGCTTTTGGTGGCAGAGCCACCCGCGAGACTGCCTTCCTGGGGAACGAGCACCTATCCACCTTACAGCACACCCCCAAAAATAACAAATATATAACAAATACATACATAAACGCGCACACCCTACATGTAACAGAAGCCCTAGCAGTGATTAGCATGCACCAAGCCCTTTTTACACCAAATCTTCGTCCCCTGCATCAGGCGGCGAGAAGGCTCCGGGGGCTGTCGCTGGGTTAGCGCCGTCTCAATCCTGCCCCGAGCGGCATTTTGGAGATCCTCTACCGATGCAGGTCGCTTAATTTTTTTAAGCGCTAAATGATGAAATCCAACAAGAAAGGAAAATTTCTGAGAGAACCGTTCTCGGGAAAAAAAAACACGACGCACCTCCAAGATGGTTTCTTGAGCAGCAGGATTTGATCTCACCAGGCATCAGCTCACCGAACCGCAGGCACGGAGCCTGCTGAGAAGGTTCTGCACGAGGGCTGGCACGTAATTCAGCACGGGGGCTGGAAGCAAGGCACCGCTGCCTGCATCGACACCCAAGGCTTCTTTCCCGGCTGTCAAAACCTTTGTTCTTCAGCTGAGATGCCGAGGCAGATTTTTCCCAACGACCGTATTTAATTGGCCATTTTTACCATGAAAACACCGAAGAGTAACTGAGGTGCACGCGGCAGCCATCAAAAGAATGGAGAGAGAAAAAAAAAAAAGCCCTGCAAGAGAAAAACCTGAACCTTCCCACCCTCCTTTATCCGACAGATCCTGAAAGAGGAATTCTTCCCCTCTCCCCTGCATGCAAGGCAGCTGTTTTCTCATCTTCCAGCATATTCACGGAGCGCAGAAAAGGAACAAAGCCTCTCAGCTATTATCTGGTTCACCAGGCGCAGCCGAACGGGGGGCTCCCAAAGGCCCCTTCCCAGGGGGAGCACGCCGACACCGAGCCCCTCGAGGAGCTCAAGCAGCCCTGCGAAGCCGATTATTTTCTTCATCCAGCCTCCCTGGGAGGCATCAGCCCGGCTGACCACCCGAGGAGGGATGGGACCAAACTCCACCTCTCCTCTCCCACCTCCTCCGCCGAGCAGCGTCCAGGCATTTTGCATTCCCGGAGCACAGGACAGAGCAGCACCTACCTGCACTGTACGTGTGTGCAGCACCTCTGGACGTGTCCTACGCGTGTACCTGGGCATAAATATTATGCTTTTTCTTTTTTTTTTTTTCATCAGATCCCTGATCAAAGCAGCCGCACCACGCGAGGGCTGGGATTCTCGCAGCCGGACTTTTCCTCGCGCGGGGTCGCGCCGTGCCACGGAACGGCCGTTTGGCGTTCTCCACACACCAGCGTGGCACCTGAAAAGCCCACAGCCGCAGGAAAACAGAGCCCCGGTATTGTTTTAAGAGAAAAGAGGGCAGGAAAGGGGGCGAGAATGAAAGCACGCCTCTTGCTGTCATCCCGGGAAGGGAACCGGGAGGTCAGAGCAGGGGGGCAGCGAGCTCCGAGGCTGCTCCAGCCCCGGGGAAGAAGGACCGGAGGGCGAAGGGGCTGTTTTCTTTTTCTGCCCCAATAACCTAATTCAGTTTGCGAGCGCTGCTAGCGGGATAGAAATTTCTTCACGCTACGCTGTCTGTTTGTGTTTGATTAATGTAAATCTTCCCAGGGCTCCGACCATGCCCCGGGCGCTGCGATGCCTGGCTCTCCATTAGC
This sequence comes from Nettapus auritus, assembly GCA_011076525.1. Lineage (NCBI taxonomy): Eukaryota > Metazoa > Chordata > Aves > Anseriformes > Anatidae > Nettapus > Nettapus auritus. The sequence goes on from CM021788.1 coordinate 4,509,009, forward strand.
GAGCAGCCACATGCAGCGGGACGAGAGGGGGAAAGGCACCGGTTCTGTTTTTTGCCATAAAACCGCCTCATTCGACTGAAATATCTGGGGGAGGGGGGATTCGAATCGGCATCCCTCAGCTCCGCATCTTTCTCTAATCATGGGGGCTATTAAAAAGATGAATCACTTCGTGTATTAATAACGAGCTCCTTTCTTTTGCGCTCACATTTCTTTTTTCTATTACAGAGCACGCTCACCAGAACTTGTGTGCTGCCCAGTCCGACGTGTGCCGGTACCAAATACAACCTCGGAGCCACAACCGCACCAAGGCTACAATTACACAGCAGGCAGGAAGCCAAAGAAATCCACTCCTACCCCTATCTGCTCCACGGTTCTAAACACGCAGCAATTTCCCAGCCTGAGCTTGTATTTTCCATGCTCCCGTCCTCCCTGTGGCGTGCATTATCGTGTGCTAAAGAGTCCTAAGCTGTGCTTAGCTGCTTCTTAGGCTGAAAGGTTTGCTCAGCTCTTCATTTTCTAGGAATTGCACGAATCAGATGAGAAAATGCCAGCTCTCAAGAGGAAAATGGGAACTGGAGGAAGGAAAAAAAGAAAACCAGTGAGTAGCCAGCTGCTCAGCTACTCGCTGGCTAGCACCTCTTCCTGTAACACTCCTGGTATCTGACCTAAAGCATGGAAAAAAATGGCCAGTGCCTTTTTTAAGCAAGCAGGGAGTCACCAAGCCTTAGGGAAGTGAGGGGAAAATCGCTGCAAATCCCAGGGCAGAGCTTCACGGCCACTTTACTCACGCCTGGGCGAGAACCACGTGCACGAAAAGCCACTAAGACGTTAAGGGAGCATCAAAGCGGAGAGATTTTGCAAGCCGGTTTCCATTCTAAAACGAAGGATTTCCTATTCTGTGTCCCTAACGCTGACGGTTAAACGAAGCACCGATGAAACACCGCGAGCGGGCGGATTCACCTGAGGTCGGTAACCTGCGTCTTGCTTAAAACACAGATTTCCCCCTTCCTTCACTGCCCAGAGCAGCCCATTCATTTGCTGTCCCCTCCAACCAGCACAGCCCGGGACGGATGGGCAGAACCAGGTTCTTATTCCCAGCTCTATTCCCCTCCACAAAGCCACACTGCACGGCTGCGTGCCTCAGTTTCCCTGCCATACAAGAGCAAAACACCGCTGGGCCAAGATTCCCGAGTTGCTTTACAATCCTCACGACAAATAGGAACAAATCGCATTTCTCATTCCATCCCTGTAAAACTCAGCGCTTGCCTTTTCAGATTTGCAAGCATTTGGTTTGCAACCCTTCGGGTCAGTGAGCAAAGGGAGGCGTTCGAGGTGAGCTGTGCTACGCCTGTACCTCGGAGGGGACATTTTCAGTCCCATTGTACGGAAGAACTCTCACTGGTATAAATACTTGGGGGAAAAAATGCATTTGTACCAGGAAACAGCGTTAAAAGCTTCAGGGATGGATCCTGCAGCCTCCTCTGAATCGCAAGGAAGTCGTAAATACTGCGAAGATACCAAAATCTCAAGGTATCACAAGTAGCGAGCAGAAGGATTTAAGCCCAGGACACAGCAGCAACATTTCTGGAAAACTATTACAAGAACGAAGTTCTGACTCCTCAGCCTCCCAGCACTTTTGTTCGCTTCTTGCTGCGAAACCAGCGCCAGCCCAGAGCCTGCTCCTTTCCCGGAATGCCCAATTTCGGGAAGAACATTGCTTTCTGAAGCACCAACCGTCATCTTTCGAAGCACATTACATCCAGGATCGAAATCCCACGAACGTGGCACACATCACCACTCGAGACAGAGCTCTCTACTCGCCCGCCACAGGGATGGGCACAGGAACGACTGATTTTACCCCAGATTTTACCACCCAGCACCGCACAGCCCGTGAGGCAGGACCCAGCTGCTGGCTGCAGTTTGGGCCCCGGCACACACCAAGCTTATAATTTTCCTGTATTCGTTTTGATTTCTATTTTATCTGCGGATTTGGAGAAAAAGCAACACAATGCGTTCCTTTCAAGTCCAAACCAACGCAGCTGCCAGGAAGCAACGTAAAAACAAGAAAGGTTCGGGAATGGAAGCTTCTATCGTGCTTCCTACTCCGGTTTCCCAGATTTCCTTCCCGCCGTGCTCTCGCAGCCACAGGACATAAGAAGAAAACAGTCTGGAAAAAAAATAAATAAATCTTTGAGCAAAAAAAGCTGGGAAGACCGTCTGGCACAACCAGGTCTTTAGAAGAAATCAGAGACAGCTAAGATACGGCTCGGACTGCAAAGGGAATATCACCGTTTAAATAGGGAAGGCGGTGAAAGAATTAGCAGCTGCTCCTCATTTAGCCAACACAGTAAAACATTAAGGTCGAAATATTATTTGTGATCCTAAAACATCACGCTGCAGGTTACAAGGCTTGGAATTTCAGGTTTAGCTTCCCAGTGTTGTGCCATTCTTTGTCGGGTGACTCCCGTTTCGGCCCCCTCGCGCCCTATCGCTCCGGGAGCCCATCGCTTCTCGCCCAAACCACGCGCCCCGCAAGCCAATAGGCAAAGCTCTTCTTGCTGCCGAACGACAGCGTCAGCAGCTCTCAGCCCGTTAGGATGGGATATGGTAAATATTTATGCGGGATTCGCAGACCTTTACCCCAATACGGAGCCAGGCATGGGAAAAGAGCAGCTTCCCAGAGCTGCGTCCAGCGGAAGCGAAGTGGGTCCCGAGGGACGGGCTCCACACCCCTGCAAACGGCATCCGCATCGCCTCGCTGCCACCACGGGAGGAGGGCGCTCCACGAAACACAACGCCCGAACACCCGAGGGCTGAGCGTCGGGGGGCCAAACCTCTCTGCCGTTGGTGAGCTCAGAGGGGATGGAGAAACGTGGTCCGGAAAAAGGACGTAGCCCAAACGCCATCAGGATACGGGGCTGAGAGGCATGCGTTTCGCATCAACGAGCCCCTAGGATTGTAACACATCACAGCAACGCGCAGGAGGCTCAGTATTGCACCTCCTCAGCCCCCGGGACCGCAGGGGATGGGCAGCAGGGTTGTCCAGCCGCCCCGTCAGGGTCTGAACACGGTACGGAGCCGTGCCCTTCTCCCTTTCAGCCGACGGGCTCAGCATGTCGATTTTTCCCTATCTTTTATATAAAGCCACAAAAGATATCCCCTCATCTTCCGTAAACAGCAACTCGCAAAAGCCTCGTTAGCATAGGGTTGGGGTTTTTTTTTTTTAGGAGAATAAATCTAAGAGTACAGGCAAAGATCTGCAAGAAAGCTCACCTATTTCAGCCAGGCAAGAACACGAAGCCCACTAGATCACCGACACCTTCCGGATGTAACTGGGAAACATCTGGGTGTTTCCAAGCACTACAATAGGCCGCTCTTCTGCATGCAAATACCCACCAAGAGGCTGCGGAGAGATCAGAGCCGCTGAACTTCCCGTTAGCAGAAAGCAAGGCGAATGTTCATTCGGTGCAAATCCATTTCGTTTAGTAGCTGCACACGGGACTTGCGATTTTTGTTGTTACAAAAGGGGCAGAACTCTGAGCCCTCATGCACCACGACTCCTCTTCCTTGTCACTTCAGGCACCGAGTAGTTTGACACGAGTTACCCAAATCTTTTAGGATCCCGGACACCGGAGGAGAGCCCCCGAACAAGTGCCCTCTGCTTTCTAAGCACAGCAGTGGCCGCAGGTTCACCACCTACTACGCGAAACTCTGACACCCACCAGGCAAAATTCAAACTAAAAGCTGTCCGAAAGGCAACGAGGGGATGAAATCAAACGTAAGGCAAGCTCCAGAGGAGAACTACCCATAAAGAAACGAGCAAGGACGATTTAGGTACTGGAAAACCAGATAAACTCAGCGGGGTGGAAAAGCACACAGGTGGGTGGAGGATAAAATACGACAGCTCCCAATGTATGGCTCGGGACGCGACCCCACGAAGGTATCGGTGCACAAATCCTCTGGCTCTGCTCAACCAAACCCACGTCCCGGGCTCCAGCGGATGGCCAGCAGCAGCTTTCGGCACACGCTGGGATCAGCCCGCTTCACCGAGGCAATCCCTGCCAGGCTGAAGCACATCTGTCCCTTCTTAACGCGCGGCTGCGTCGACCTTCGGCAAAAAGCACTGCTAAAAAATTATCTTTAAATGAGAAAACACTGAAGTCGTGACAAGTCTAAGCACAATTATCAAGCTTCATCATTTACTAATTAAAGAGCTGCTAACCGAAAGAATTACGGCGGGCCCCACCGTTTTCTGCCGTGACACACGACTGCCCCTCGATTTCCGACAGGCAGTAATTAAAGAAAGAAAGTTTTGGCTCAAACATGGAAACCGAAGAAAAGGCAGCTGGAAAGTCCGTTCAGTCTGTGATGCTGATAAAAAAACACCTGTCTGCAAAAGCGACAAGCAAAAGACCCTTTCTGAACACGAACCTTAATTCGTTCAATCTCTCGTTGTCTGGGCGGACTGCTGGCATAGGAACGTGGGATATACGGAGCTTCGTTTAAAGGTCACGCCGTTTCCTTCCTTAATTTTTTACCACGAGCGATTTTAGAAGCCGTTAAACATTTCAGGACAGCCTGCATAAAAACAAATTTTTGCTTATCCTGCCTTTGAAGGTAAGTTCGGCTGATTTCAGTCGGCCTGCAATAGCAGGGGGGGGGAAACAGCTCCGAAATACAAAACTTATGCCAGTCACTACATTCAATCGTGAATCAATGCCAGAGCGGCACACTAAACTAACGAGGGAGACAAGCCGTTATTGTACAGCTCACGTTTTCAAAAGGGAGAGAAATGAGAACAGGGACGCTCCGTTTTCCGAGGCAAAGTCTACTTCCTTCACGGCAAGCTGCCGAACGTGGGCGCTAAAATTGGGTTATAATCTAAAGAGATAAAAACCAAGACCAACAACACGGTTTTAGCATTGATAATGCCTCGTTACGGAATGCCTAGAGCAGGAAGTTTTCAGTAATAAATACTTTGAGGCCTAATAAATTCTACCAACGGCTCACAACACACCGAGAACCGGGAAAAGGAAGACGAGCTTGGCTCGTTGTTTCCCAGGTTCTGCAGTTCCTTCTCAAATCATTGCAGATTTCATCTCTCCCTAGCTTTAAAAGACAATAAAGACCCAAAGTTTGAGGATATGAACCACGATCTCAGTCCCGTAAGTGACACTCAGCGCTGGTATCTCGCTCCTGCATTCCCCGTTTGTAGCCTCAAGTTTCCGAACGCCGAAAGGACAGAAACAGACGTCGGGGCCGCACTACCTGTATGCACAGCCCCAGACTCTGAAAACGCAGAGATCCATCTCCTCAGCGCGCTCCAACCTACGTTCCCTCTCCCGCTGCTTCAGCACAAGCGTTGATGTTTCGACTCTGTGCTATTTCCAGACGTTGCCTACGAGCCAAATCCCGGTTTGCTTTAGCTCCCCCGGAACTGATTTTATTTCAGAGCCCGTCCTATTGACAATTTCTCCTTTGCCCCGAAGGCAGTGCATAATGAGCCGTCTTTTCCAGGGCCCTCCATCTCCCCGGCACAGCAGAGCATGGTGCCTACAGCGCGCCACCGGAGCCAGGCACGGGGCCGGGAAGAAAAGGAAGGTTTGGGGTCTCAGCGGAAGTTTTACCAGTGTCATGACAAGAGTTTGCTTCTCCAATCCCAAACCCAGAGCGCTCACGGAGCTCGTTACGCCGGTGTAATTACGCCGGTGCCGAGGCAGGACTACACCTTAATGGGGCCTGGGACGTGATTCATCCAAATTCCTTCGTCCTTGCTCACCACTGCTGTTAGGAGACTTCCTCTTTTGACCTCTGGAGGGAGAACAGCTCTACAGCCTTAACAACTGCAGTTATTTATTTCTCAGAGGGCGTTTGACCAAATACACGAAATTCTCACTTCCCTTTCAGCAGGGAACGCGTGCACCTTACCTAAAGGAACCTGACCACGCTCGTCCGTCCTACCAGCTACGGCTCAAAGCCATCCGTGCTTGCAAGAAGCCGCGGCTCCCTCAGCGTCGGATCAAAGCACGCTCCAAATGCCGACACACAGACCTCCCGCTCCGATTTCCACTATTAGCTGAACACGTTCGCCACCCATCAGCAGTTGTCCGCGCTCGAACGCCCTGGTGGGATTAAACAAAACGCTGCGCATCGCCAACAGCTGCGGGGGTTCAGGATCCCACACGGGCGAGAAACCAGGGAAGGGAGAAACGAAGCGCAGAGAACATCAGCACTCGGTGCACTGCCTCGGGAGGGAAAACGACGTTTGATAGACATTTACGAACCGCCTGCTGTAAGGCAATTTCTCCAAGGCGTTTTCTGCCCGGGGTTCCCAAATGGAGTATCTGCAAGCAGACCCTGCGTGGCATGGAAGGCACCGGGATGTCACCAGAAGTGCTTTATCTGAAGCAAACATCTCCACGTGATGGAAAAGGGAGAGAGGAGGGGGAGAGCAGAGGAGGGGCGCAGTCTTACAAGATGGAATTCATTTGCTACTGGGCATTTCTTCCTGCGTGGTGTCACGCAACCGAACTGGGTTGGCTGCCATCGAGACACATCCCGGGGTTGCAGTCACAGCCCGAGTGCTCCTCGGTGCCCAGGGGCTGCCCTCCAGATGGGTTTTTCCTGCCAGGCTCACGCGGACTGACAGCCGGAGAGGTGATGGAGACAAAGGGAGGGAGGATGCAGTGATCACGGCTCCTCCGAGCGAGCACCCGATTCAAAATCCCTCCTCGCATCAGCACCACCGAGAAAGCGCTTCTTAAAATCCCCTTTATCCAAGCTTTCCATTCTGGGTTCCGGATAGTTCAGTAGACTTCTCAGCTCGTCATTAGATTTTAAACTTACTGCCACGGCAAACTGATCCAAATGCGACTTGGAGATGAAGATGAAGAGATTTCACAGAGGGATTTAAAGAAACGAGGTCCCTGAGCAGGACCGTCCTCGTGTGAAGTGCCCAGAGCCTCTTTGTGCCCGGCCTCACAGCTGATCACAAATTTTTCCGTCCCTTTTTTTTAAAATCATTATTTGTTATTTCGTTATTTTTTCCTCTTTAGCTGGCTGCTGAAAATGATCTTCTGGGGCCAGTTTCGGTTTTGATTTCAAGGATATTTCATTGAGAGGGAGAAGGAAAGGCAGAGGGAGAGCACTAAATCCCCACACATACCGTAGCGTAACGCTCGTTCTGCGGACAACACGTTCCTCCTTCCCCATAAAACTACAGGAACCAGCCCGTTTCGCTGCATTAAACTCGCACAAATCCCCGGTCCCTTGCTGCTCCACCTGACCGAAACCCGTGAGCGCTCCGGGAGCACCTTACGGATGCGGAGGAGCCATTTTCCCGTCGGCCAGCAGCAGCAGATGGAGCAGGAATTCCAGCACGCCGAGCCAGGCGATGTTGCTGTCCTTGCAGGAAGCAGGCAGCCTCGCTGAAGCAGCTACGATGAAAAAAAAAAGGAGGGGGAAAGGGGCAGGTCCTTTCCATCTGGCTGAACACCAGCCAGAAGCATTCAGGCTTGCAGACAGCCCCAAACTCAAACCTGTCGCGAGGCTGCTTCCTCTCCCCCCTGGTTCCCTGCGAGCTTCATTATCCGCTTCTGCCTGCGAGCGAGCCAGGGGCAGGGCTGCGAGCGCCGGCCTCCTCCAGCGAGGCTGCTCCTGGCCGTCCAAACAAGGCTGGATCGGCACCCGGCGACTCTCCCCTCCTCTGCTTGGCCTTGGTTTCTCCGGCGAGCGGGCAGGAGCGCAGCACGCCGCCGGGAAAGCAGCGTTTTCCTGGCCCGAGCTGCCGTGCCGATCCCCCAGCCACACGGGGGGAGGCGGAAGCGCAGGTGAGCAGGTGCAGAGGCCGAAAAAAACCCCGTTAATGTCTCCCCGACGAGTGCAAACCCCGACAATAAGCCTGCTCAAAGGAAAAAGGGAGAGGAGGTCAAGGTTTGCTATGCAATGCGTACAGCTGAAGTTGCACTGGTTAACATCCAAAGCAAACAACGCTCGGGAGTTTCAAGCTATCACCAGCATTCCTACATCTTTCCACGCTGGAAGAACGGAAAGGCACGCCTGCTGTTTTTTTTTCCCCTTTTTCTTTTTTTTTTAAAGCATTCCAGGCTTTTCTTCTCGTGGCAACGTCCGTGATGCAGGTGGGCTGGGTGTTGCACAGAACTTCGCAGAGCGTGAAGCCCGGCATTTCTCAGGACGGTCCCGCAGGCTGCTTCGCACCTCCCAGCTGCCGAGGGAGGATCACGGCGCCTGCCCCTGCCGCGACTCGGCCAAACCCCAAGCAAACCTCTTTCCAAGCCCGTGGCCATCTCCGAGCTATCACGAGGCACCTTCCTTCCCAGCGCAGGTTCCGCATCTCAAGGGCAGAGAAGGAGCCCGTGACAACGGCGTCCGTGTTACCAGCACCCTGCAGACTTCGGCACGGCCTCGATGGAACCGAGGGCGACCCCACGGGTGCCACTGGCTTTCCCTGCACCATCCCCGTTCCACCTCCACCAGCCGAGCCGATGGAGCTCGTCGGTTTGCTAAGATCCGATCTGCGCCCACACGAACCACTTCCGCTGCCGAAACCACAGGGACTACACAGGGCAAACCACAACCTATCATTTCGTGTCTCTCAACGTACAGCAAGAACAAATTGCCAACTTGCGAGCTGCAGCTCATCGCTGCGAGATCTCCAAGCCGTCTAAGAACTCCTGTCCTTGACACAGAGGTATTGCTGGCGTTCCCCTTCACCTTCAGGGAGTTCACGTCGTAGGAATTCATCCTCTCCTCTCTTTTACAGCTCCCCGAACACCTTTCCGAAGTCGTTCTGATGCTGCCTAAGGCAGGTCAGATGGCTGCATGCTCCGGAGCAGTGGGGAAAAAAAGCACACTTAAGATCTGAAACCAGCGACTTACTTTTGGCTGAAGTCCCCATCTCATTTCGGACTGGGCATAGTAATTTTTCAGAGGGTGGAAAGAGCTACCTTATCTGCACGGCTCAGAAAACCACACGATTTTCCTCTCTGAGAGCCACGTACCAAACGAACAAGGCTAACGACCACCAGCACGGCTCAAATACTGCCCGGGGAACGCTGTCACTGCGAGCAGAGCGTTCAGAAGGCTCCGCAGCAGCCTCCCGGAGGAACCGGGGGGTACCCAGGCCCCAAACACCCCCCGGCCTCCCCAGCAGCCGGCAGGGCCGTGCTCCTGGCACCGTTTGTCATTTTTTTTGCCTTACGCAGCAGCTCCTGGCCCTCTGCTGCTGGCGTGTGCCTTCAGGAGGCAGCGGCAGGCAGGAAACCTCCCTCGTATCTGGCCGCTGCCACCACCTCTCCCGTTTCTCTCCCTCTCCCTCGTTTCCTATTGACTCTCGCATGTCTTACGCTGCAGCTTTTTCCTATTTCCTTTTGCTCCGAGCTCGTTACAGCTCCCGTCTTTCGATTCTCTCCTTCTCCCCCTTTTCCCGACGCTCCCTCCCCGCTCACATCGGAGGCGGGCGATGGTGCCTCTGTGCCACGGCAGCCGCGAGGAGCCGCCTCGTCTGATGTGCTGCCAACGAGCTGCACCAGCAGCCGCTACCCTAACCCGGTGAAAAGACTTGCAGGCAGCCACCAGATACTTCAGGGAGGCTTGCAGGTTGCAGCTTGTATGTTTATGGGAGGGGTGGACGCCGAATCCCGTACCTCTCCTGGATCAGACCGGGGTTTTATACAGATGGGTCTTTCCTCCAGGCTGGGAAACGCCGGTGCGGGTCAATCAGGTCCCGGTGAAGCTTTGCAACGCTCCTCCAGCACTGCAGCTCATCAGCACTCGGCCAGACAGCGCCTGGCTGTGCGGAGGTTCCGGCTGCGTGGTGGGAACGGGATCGCCTGCGATACCACAAAAGCCAGGCTCACAGTTCCCAAATAAAAGCCCAGGCAGCCTCTCGCGTTAACACCATTATTCGCGGTGCCTCTCGCAGTTCCCAGGAGGAACAGGACGTGGACAAACAGTCAGGTTTCCACCACCGTTTCTTAAGACTTCTAATATATATTTCAAGAGCTCAGGAGCAGACAAACCGATCCAAGCCCTGGCTAAAAAAACCATTTCTTGTGCCAACCGCACGCAGCCCTGACCTCCCGTACCCCGGGATGCTCCCCTGAGCTCCTCACATCAACACCGTAACTTCACCGTAGCCAACAAGAGAGGCCCTTCTGCCCAGTTCGCACAGCTCAGCCCTTTTCTTGGGCAGCTCTCATCCTAAAAACGTTGATTTTTTGAAAGACGAGACGGAAACGCACTCCTAGCACAACACCTACCCGCCTGACAGCACCCGGGTAACCCACGAGACAACGACCGGGACGGATGACAACCCAGTTACCCCCAGCACAGGAACTCACACGCTACGTCTTCGGGTCTTTTCCAGCTCACGCAGGGGGCCCCGGCGACGACACCATTCATTGGCTTTCCCCGCGCCCGGGCCATGTCCCGACGTACCTCACCAACCGGCATCGCGCGGCCCCGCACGTTTCAGCGTTGTCAAAGCCGAAAACAGCCCCGCAGACCTCATTTCTAAGCATTTGCCAACAAACGCAAACGTTTCCTACTTACCACGCTGCGCTCGGCGGCGCAGCTCTGCGAGGAAGGGCTCCTGCCCGTCGGTCTTAAAAGTCAAACAGCCAAAATGCTGAAAATGCTCCAGAAAAGGACGCGGGGCGATAACAAAGCGGCAGCGACGTTTAGGAGCCTATCTGTGAACGCCACGGCCTGAACATTGTTTGTTTTGTTTATGCTATTTATACTCATGCTTACATTTACAACGTAAAATAAGGACGCTGCTTCTTCCTGTCATTTTAATGTATTTATTTTAATTTTAAGAAGTAAACCTCGTTTCTTCCTGCCTTTTTCTACACGCGCTGTTCCTATTTTGTGCGTCCTGCCTTTATCCTTCGTACGTTCTTGCAGGTTTTTGATCCCTTTTCACGTAACCGGCGACTCCGCTGCTCCTTCCCCGTCCTTACGTCGAGGCATTACCCGCACGCGGGCTCCTGACCCTCAGGTTCATCAAGCTGAGACGTGAACTAACATTTCTGTTCTTTCCACCTAGTAATTATCCGGAACAGGGCCACGAAGCAGGACAGGACACACACGGCCTAGCTGAAGGCACCACTCAGGTTGATTTTCTCTTAGCGCTTCTGTTATCTCTCACCGGAGCAAGATCTCGTTTTCTCCAAGCAGGTAAAACATCAGGACGAGAGCGAGGGCAGGAAAAATGTGCTTGTGGGAAGACTTGTGCAGCCTTACAAAGGCTACCAGGAGCATTTTTACCTGCATCTCGCATCGCCCAGCCTGCAAACTCCGGGATAATGCCAACGGGATGCATCACTGAGCCTCCTACCGACAATTTGCAGGGGGGAGAAAGAGGTTTTAAGTGAGAAACCCGGAGGCTGAAGGCCTGGAAGCAAAAACCTAAGCTTATCTCTCGAGCAGCAGAGCCAACATACCTCCCCGGTGACCCAGAAGGACCACCTAGAGGTTTAAGTGGAGAATTCAGTCTCCAGACCAAGGCAAACACGACTTCTTTGAGACACTTTGCATAACCACGCTGCTGCCCAGGGTGGGGGATGGAGGCTGGAACCCCTGAGAGGGAAGCGACGCCACCCAGAACTCGGGGGGAAAAAGAGCTGGAGGCAGAAATCCCGGCGGTTACACACCAAGGCTTCTCGGGAAAGCATCGGGGCAGCAGCAGGCACTGAAAACACCCAGCAAACGGCGTTCGCACGGAGTACTTGGAGCACAAATTCACTCCGAGACCCGCTTCTTGAAATCACCTGGAACGACCTTGGGATATAGCTAAGAAATATATGAAGTAACTGGCACGGCTGCGCTCCGTGCGCTATAGCACCTTCAGACGGGATGCCAAATAAGACTCAATGCCTAAATCACTATTTTTACTGGCTGATGTATGGTTCTGAGAGCCAAGTCCCCCTCCAGGGACCAAACGTTTCCCCTAAACGTGCCACGCTCGTCGGCACAGGGGTGAGGTTTAGGAGCTTGCCGTAAGAGCACAGAGCAACACCCCCGGAGCTCACCGGTCCCAGGCGACTTCTGCTCCAAGGGGCACGTTTCTCACCAGCCATCACCACGTGCGAACGTTTTTCCCAGGAAGAAACGGGGAGACAGGCAGCCCAGAGAAGGACGACAGCCACAACATCTATCTGAAGAGCTCAGATCGTCACCAACCCCTTTCTCCAGGCTCTTCCTGCAGTCCCCCATACCCTCTAGGCTTCCCGTAATTAGCTCTAAGCACTGCTGCAGCTAAATGACTCGTGCCCTGACTCCTGCGGCTCTGGACGAGGTTTTTTCCAGAGTCTCGAACTGAAATAGCCCGCATCTCGGTCCGGTCCCCCCTCTTTCCATTTGCAACACTAATAAATGCCATAATAGGAGCTGTGTGCAGGGAGAATTATACAATTGGGCTAACAGATGAAATATCATCCCTGCCTCCACCCAAATAATCACGACGCCCACAGCTCTATTCAAAACTAGAAAATCAAGCTCACCTCAGCTTCTGTCTCTAGTAAAAACCCTAATAAATTATGCAGCACCAACCGGTAGCGTTCGCTTCTCTCCGAGCCAGTCGCAAACATCACAGACAGCAGCCCCCTTCGGACAGCTTCGCTAACAAAATACATAAAAAACGAGGTTACGCACGGCTGATGTCAGCTACTGGTCAACAAGCAGCGAAACAGAAAACAGGAGGATTTACCGTGATGCCTGTTATCAGGGAAGCACCGAATGGTTTGGCTTCAGAGGGATCTTCAAGATTATTTAAACACAACCTGCACGGGCAGGGCCACTCGCCCCTAAAATCACGCTCTTCAGTCGATGGCGATGGATGTTTCGCCGCGGCCCGCTTTCCCTAAATGATCTCATAAGCTCTCCTAATTAAGAAAGCACACAGTACAGCATCTAGCTGCTCAGTGGCAGCGAGGTGTGACTTTCTCTGAAGTCCTTTCTCTTACCCTGGTGAAGAAAATCCGCTTTCTTCCCCCTCCACGGGGTTAAAGGAGTCCCAGTTACCGGGGGACTTGGGAACAGCCAAAGCCAGCGAAAGTGCGTCTGGGCAGATAAGAGCCAATTAGGGCCTATTTTAGTACCGAATCAGCAATTAAAAGCCTCTCGAGGATAATTACGTGTAAATTCTACCTCTCCTATTTTCCAATCACAGCAACAGAAACCGCAGCGGGGTTATAAATAAAACTCCTCGCATGGGAACTGCAGGGGAAGGGCAAGCGGTCTCCCGACGAGACGCCCCGGGAGCATCCCTGCCTCCGGAGGGCTTCAGCGGGCGGAGAAACCTCGGCCGAGTCGCTTCGCTCCACGGCACGCTGGGAACGGTTACAGGAAGAAAAACACAGCTAACTGCGAGGCCAAAACTATTAATCGCACACTAATGTTTCTTTAGTGTCATAACAGGATACAGCCCGGTGGTGATCATCCTCCTGCGGCCAAGCAGGGCCCGCCAAGGGCTGAGTTGCATCCCGGCCCCGGTACGCGGCCTTGTCAAGGATACGAGCCTTATCTCGGCCGGCCATGTGTCGCCTGCCACGCAGAGCAACGCCCAGGGCGGCCGCACGGCCCTGCCGCGAGGCAGCGGGGGCACCGCTGGAATGGCAACGCCGGGAGCTTGTAACGGCATCCAGCAACGAGGAGCAGGGCCGGTGAGAGGAATTACCTGGAGCTTGAGGACAAAAATACGGGAATTTGGAGGCTAACAGGCGCGGCTCCCTCCTAAAGGCAGAGCTGGCTGGAGTGGAGGCGCTCGGTGTCGCTGCCTGCTCCACGTCCCCTCACCGTTTGCCTTCAGCTCTCAAGGCGATCTAGACCAACAGCTCCAGTACAGATGCCCGCCTAAAATCTCACCACGTCAAGCAAGATAAAGCCACCCCAGGAGGCCTCCAAGGAAATACAGCAGAGCTAAGAGAAGATTTAATGGAGGGTGTGCATGTTTACAAAGTGGCAGGGCAATAAGGCTGAGGATGAGCTGCGTGATACGGTCCGCTGGGCACCGGGGTTATGAAAAGCAGCTGACAAAGTACAAGAACATCCTGGAAGGAAGAAGGGGAAGTAGATGTCACTGCTTGGGGGGCTCATAGCAGCATCAGAAGCCACGCAGGACACCACGGCTATCCTGGGCATCCCTCTGCTTGTGCACATATTCCTAAATCCCATGGATTCCTAAATTTCAGGTGCTACTTCATAAATGAATCCTTTTTTCAGCCTGAACCCTCTGCACTTTTCTCCAAAAGCTGAGAAGCCGAGCAGGAAGGGCCCGTGCCAGATGGGCAGCTCCTGAAATCTGCTGGGAAAAGGAAGAAAACACCAGGAGACCAGAAAAATCTCCAATTAATGAAAACATCGTTTATCGTCCTGGCTGTAGAGCAGCGCCAGGAACAGCCATTCCTCCTAATTCCTCCTCATTTACAGACTGCAACGCCCCGCGTGACCTCAAAGGACGCGTGAGGGACAGGACAAGCGCAACCTGGACAACGGGAACGCCAAACAGCTACCAAAACACGCGGGATTTCATCTCATTTCCACCTGCCGGGACACAAAAGGAAGTATTTGCTGTCTTAAGCAGCTCTACACACGTAAAAGGCAACTCCGGAAAGCTAACACGGAGAAAAATGCAGGCCCGTGCTGCCCCATTATGCTCCTAACGCCATCTGGCAGAGGTGCAAACCCAGAGTTTTTGGTTTTGTTTTCAAGGCAGTTCCCAACTTGATCGCACCAAGGAAGGTCACCGGTAAGTGAGGAGAGGATTACAGACGTCAGATGACTTGTGCCGTGCGGATCTGGTGACACCGGGAGCTCCGAGTTTATTTATGTTGCACCTGCTTTGCGTTCCAAGCCTGAGAGCGGGACCTAAAGACGCAGCACGGAGGTTTCCTGGGCACAACCCAAGCCTGTCCCCATCACCCTGCGAGCAGTAAAAAATCCTCGGCATTAAAAGTCACCTGAACCAAAACCCTGATGGGACACCGAACAGAAACAGGCACTGCCAACCAGAAAATGGACACTTTTCTCTTCTTGTGGCCTCTGCTACGGTTTTCACTTGGACGTTCCAATTCAATAATGGAAAGTATTTTGTTTTTACTAAGCAAATATAACTCCATGTCCTCGTGCTTCCACCCTTCCAACACAACTGCTCCTTGGTACGAAAATCCTGCTGCTCCTTCTGGTGTCTTGCAACCTCCTTTAAGATACACGCTCCTAAGGGCGATATTCCTGCGAAGCCACTGAAACATCACCTTCTTTTCACTGTCACTGAATCGCCCGATGCAGAAAAGCATCCTGCAACTCCAGAATATCTGTTGTGTACATATACTGCAAACAGAAAAAGCGAATAGAAACAGCAAGGAGCCCCGCAGCCCCAGGCAGCAACGACTTCACCTCCTCTGCGAGTACAAAAATATTACGCAGTTCATCTCAAAGTCTCGCTGCTCTGCGAACAGCACAGAAATAAACACCGGCCCGACGCGGCTCCTCGCTGTCCCCGAGCACTGCTCAGCCTCTGCAAAAAGGCCCAGGAGTAAACGTGAATTACGCCTGCTCTCCGAGGGATCTCAGGCACCCAGAAGCATCATCCCTGAGCCAGCCCTGCCTCACCTCCCGTGCCAGAGCTGCTTGCGTTGGTCGTGCAAGGCCCGAGAGGCGAGGCCTCCGTCTCACACACATTTGCACCTTAAGCACCAAACACGCACAGTAATGAAAAACGCAATAAAAACCGTAATAAAAGAGAAGCTGGGTTTGCCTCCAAGCATCAAAACAAACTATTTTTCCTGCTTAACAACAAAAAAAAAAAATCTAAAATTCCATCTCAAACGCACATAAGGGGTTTCCTACTGATTTTTTTTTCCCCTCAACATATATTTTTTCACCTGCCTCGGCAGCATCCGAGCAGAAGAATCCCAGCCTGCTAACAAAACGCACGTGGCAGCACCTGCAGAGGAGCCCAGAGGCCCGAGCAGGTATCTCAGGCAGGAAAAATCCGGCTGCTACGGTCGTGCAGCCACCAGCACCGATCCTGCTCGGCGACTGCTCCTCCTGCCCTCACCTGATGTGACCTCCGTGCAAGGCTACGGCGCTTGACCTGCCGAGGAGCAAGCGTGTCCTCGACTCAGCTTCTGAGCTCGAGACTTCAGCCGTACCCTCAACTCGTGCTGCTTTTCCTGCTTGACTTGGCGCCGGAGCGGTTCCCCTGGGTTTTCCTACCAGCACCGCGCTGGCCTGGGAGCGGAACGAGAAGCCCTGGCAGGCGTGAAAGCTGCTGGACTTGAAATTCTCCAAAGTTAAGCCCGGCGCCTTGACAGTCAGCCACCTAAACTTCATACAAAGAGCCTAAACTTCATTAAAAAAAAGCTTATTTCATACTGACCTGTCCGTGATTGTGGACTGTGTGCCACTCATTGGAGCCTTTGGCAAGAAGTCGTATTATCCACTTTACATTTTACTCTTATTGCAGGAATATTACCGAGGCTTGGCCCCCCACGCGCACCGAGGTTCCGGCTCCAGCCTCGCTCCAGAAGAGGCATGCACAGAGAAATTCAGTTCAAGGGCAGGGGAAAAAGGAAAAAAAAAAGAAAAAAAAAGAAAAGGAAAAAAAATCCCAAACTCTTCTTGCCGTCACTCGGAATATCCAGACCACGGAAGTGGAGGGGGGGGGGGGGAATTGTTTAAGGAAAAATTCCAAAAAAATAATAATAATAAAGATGTCCCCCTAGGTCACCCGGAGATGGGAATGGGGGGAAAAAAAAGGGTCTGCAGAGCGAGGAAAGCTTCAGGGGAACAGATCCTCGGTGGTCCTGGGGCAGGGTGCGGGGGGCTGAGCCCAGGGGAGGCCCTGCCGCCTCCCCGCGGGGTGCCCCCTCCCCGCCGCTGCTTTGGGGGATTTTTTTTTAGGGTTTTTCTTCTCCCCCCTCCGTTTTTTTTTTTTATCTCCCGACGGCTGCCGGTGTCCTTGGGGTCGCCGAGACGAAACCGGGTTCCATGTCCCCGTCCCGTCCCCCCCCTCCCGGCTCGCCCGTTTAGGGGAGGGGGGCGGGCGGGTGGGAGCTGCTGGCCGCCTGTCTGTCCGCCTGTCCGTCCGTCCGTCCTCAGGCCCGGGGCTCCATGCCCGGCCTCGTCGCCGCTCGTCCCAAACCGGAGCGAAAGAAGGGGAAAAGAGGGGGGGGGGAGGTCGAGGCCCGGCCTCCCCCAGCCCGGGGAAGGGGGGAGCTCGGCTCCGTTCGTGGCCTCTACCCGCGGGGAGGCCCCGGCCCTGCCTCGGGCACGGCGCGGCGGGGCAAAGTCCTGCTGCGAGGGGAGCCGCCGCCGCCGCTGCTGCTGCTGCCGCTGCTGCCTCCTCCTCTTCCTCCTCCTCCTCTTCCTCCTCCTCCTCCTCCCGGTTCCGGCCCGGCCCCGCTGCTGCCGGGCGGGAGCGGAGCCTCCCGGTGGAGGCCGAAACGAGCCGGGCCTCCCCTGGCGTTCGGGGGGGCTCAGCCTCCGGCCGCAGCGCTCCTCCCCGCCCCTCCGGCCGGATCCTTCCGCCGCCGCTCCGCCCCGCCCGGGCCCTCTCCTCCTCCTCTTCCTCTTCCTCCTCTTCCTCCTTCTTCTCCTCCTCCTCCTCCTCTTCCTCCTCCTTCTCCTCCTCCTCCTCCTTCCCCCCCTGGAGCCGGGGATGCGCGCGGTGGAAAATGTGGCACGGAGAGGCAGCGGGCAGGAGGGGGCGAGGGGAAAGAGCGAGGGCAGGAGCTCATCCCCACAACCTCCACTGCCCTTTTTTGCATCCCCCGTGTACCCTTCATCCCCCTGGATCTCCCTTCATCCCCCTGAATCTCCCTGTCACAGCCTCCACTGCCCCTCTCTGCATCCCCCCTGTACCTCCATCCCCTCGTACCCCTCCATCACAGCCTCCACAGCCCGTCTGCATCCCCCTGTACCCTCCTTCCCCCCGGACCCCTCCATCCCCACACACCCCCAGCAAATCCCAGGATCTCTTCTCAAACCTAAGGTGATCAAAAACCCAAGACCAGGCTGACCCCTGGCACACCTCAGGCCCCCTCCTGATCCCCTAGCACTTTGGGCAAGCAGCAGCCCGTGTGCTACCACACCAAATAAATGCAGAATATTTAGACAGAAGCACCTCAAGACACACGGATGGGGCACAGCTCCCACCAGAAACACATCCATGCCAATATAGGGCTGTAGCTCCTTGGTGTTTACACCACATACAACAAATCTGTGAGGAGCAGCGTCTGTCTCAATGCCACCAGCGTTTAAACATCACGGTTTGTTTGGGACACTGGATTTGGCGCAAACTGTGACAACAGATAAGACACCAAGCTCGAGGTTCATTACCTAATCCCCAAATCTGTTGCCAAACACGAGGGGATAAATGACCTTTCAGCCAGGCACTCTTGCTCTCAAACACCTAGCTAAGAGTGTCCATATGCCAGAAGCTCGTGAACCTTCCAAGCCATCAAGCCTCGCGTGGCCAGGAACTGAAGGCAGTGACCACCAGACGTGAAATGGAAGGGACGGCTCCACGTGGCACCCCTGCCTGGCCTCCCAGAGCTGAGAGCTTGGGCAAGGCCCTGGGGCTGAGGCTCACGTCAGCCTTTCCTAGCAGATGCCAACAACAGGCCAAAATAGGAACATTATTAGCTAATCCCAGTCATGTAGGCCACCTTCCTTCTCTTTAATTAACCTTACCTCCACGCAGTTCTTCAAAGCCAGGCACTGGACTTGGAAAAAGCCTGGAAAAGGGTTTGTTTTGGGGGGAGGGAGGCGCAGATGTGGCAGTAAGCACCATACCTTGCCCCAAGGCGCTCGCGGGACCCCGACGTGGAGCTGCTTCCTCGTTTGGAGAAGTGACTGGGAATCAGGAAGCCCGGGGGCTCTTTGATAGTCTGATGAATTTGTTGTTTTGAAGAAGTTCGGCGCAAAGAGGGGAAGCGTGGGATGAAATCATTTTCTAGATGGTGCTTGACATAGACACGCAGAGCAGTTACGCTTCCTCTTTTGGTTTCCTTTTGGGGAAGATAGAGGCTTGAAAAAAGAAAAAGAGGGTGGTGCGAGTCGTGCACCCACAGCCACCTCCAACGCTGCAGCAGCATGAGACACGGTGCTAATGGAGTGCCTAAATATCTCTATTTATCTATCTATGTTTATCATATATCTCTTTATTGCATTCTTTATTGCACCTTCTCTGCAATAAGTCCCTCCCTGCCTTTATCGCAGGGAACACTCAGTACTGTGCCTTGAGAGAGAGGAAGGCTCTTGGGAGACCTCTTATTTCACAACGGGCCCAGCGTTTGCATATTAGGCCTTGATGCTTTTTTATTACTTTAATCATATTTTATTGTGCATGACAAAATAATGACAATAACAATTAGCTGGAGGAAATCCTGGAAGAAAAAAAAAAAAAAAAAAAAAAAGGAAAGAGTAGGAAGCATCTTCAGCTGCAGTAAAAGGACATAAAACTCAGTGGAGTGACACTGATTAACATTTACCAAAGAATCTGCTCAGTATTGTCAAAAGAAGCATCACATAAAACTACACCAAAGACAAGAAGGAAGCATAAAACCCATATAGCATATTGTTCAGTAGATTAACTCTTGCTCGTAATGGGCTGCATTCACATTGCTACGCTTAATGCCACAATTAAGAAGAAAAAGCAATGATAAAACAATTGCAAAGTAGACTCTGATACCGTAATTGCTTCTCGTTCCTGCACATGATGATTTTTGTGGGGAAGCTGATTGTGTACTGATGTTAATATACATGTCTATTTATGACACTTCTGCTGCCTGGGCAGTTTTACAACGTGAAGTCCGGTGGAAAAAAAAAATCAATAAGCAATTACATTGTGCAGTACCAATTAAAACAGATTTTGTTTGGTAGCTATGAAGTCCTCACTTAGCCTGAATTTACAGCTAGGACTGCCATACAAATGTAGATGTTGGAAGTGGGAGCTGCACATTTAGCCCATCAGTCCATGTCTCTGGGGCCAAGCACCAATGTCCCCCGTCCCCCACACTTGTATTTTTTATAGGGTCCAGAGCAGAGCTAAACAGCTGGAATAACGAGGACTCTGATGTGAAGAACGTCGAGTGCTATGAGCTATAAATTCCCATTTTGCCTTAAGTAAAGGATGGCACAAAAATCCTTGGAGGTGCCTTATACAGGGCTCCTGGAAAGGCATACCCATACCGAAAGGCTTCTCTGAGGCTCTTTCCCAGACCTCATTTCCCAGCCTAGCACCAGAGGCTCACCCGGGGACCTGATGCCATCTGCTGGAGGATCCTCGCATGGCTGCTCTCATCTGAAACCTTCCACTGGCATTTTAACAGCAAGGCTCACCGCCAAGCCGCTTTTGAAACCGGAGTCAGCTTCTGGGGTTTCTGGTGCTCCAGGTGCTGTGCTCTGATCCGGAGTGGCGCCACTATGGCCTCAGTATAAACACAGGTCAGAAACCAGCAAAAAGCAATAGATTTTAAACTCCCTGATGCCAGATGAATCAGGCTTTGCCTTGTCTTCAAATTTTGAGCATCACTGAATGTAATCATTCTTCTGGGAAAACTTTGCAGCACATTTCAAATGGGATAATCAAGCGTTAGAGCACCTTACCTGCAAGTGCAAAGGATTCCCTGCAGTAAAGAATAGATAGCTTTGTAAAATTGCACGCTGCAACTCAGACACAATGGACTATTAGCTGAGTTTTGCTGACCTCCATTATAAAAATGAAATGGACAAGGACTCTAACACTAAGTTAGGTATGATTTGAAAAGGCACAGATCATGGAATTAAGCCTCTTGTGCTTTGCTGCTTACAGGTAATCAATTTAAAAGCAGCGGCAGAATACACCAGGGTTTTGTACTGGTATTTACACTTCAGTTGGTAATGCCACAAGTTACTAAGGCCAACTATCTACTGCTCTGGGAAAGAAAAAAAAAAAAAAATCAGGGAACTCCTCTGGTATGAGATCCTGCTGAGCCAGCTGAGAAGTTGTGGGGGATTTCCTTAATCGCTGAGATTCTGCTTTTGAATGAGTGGAATACGCTACGATCAACTGTCTGAAATCCAGGCACGTGTCTATCTGCTTGGCCATCCACTGACTTTTCCAGCCAGATGCCGGGCTGTTGCTAACCAGCTACATCGTTACATGGATGCCACCTGCTTCAGAAGCTGATGCAATAACTGGTCCAATGGCCATATTGATGCACTTCAAACCTGAATAATAATAATAATAATAATTAATTTGTGCTGCACTCCACATTGCTATGAGATTTCAAAGCCTTAAAATAGACACATAATTCACTACCTACAGAGACAGGCAGCTCGTTTTGAGTCCAGTTTGCTGGAAATGCTGGAAATGCATACAGGGCTGGCCCGTGCTTTTAAGTCACTTGGACACGTGCAACACTTTGCTGACTTTGTTGAGATACAGATAGGCTAATCTATCAGGGTTTCCACTGTGACAGCTTATTAAGTGCCTAAACCTGGATAAGCCACATCACAGTAAGCATTTTTATAGCACTAAGCTTTCTTTCCACATCAGCATAATTAAAGCAGCAGCGTGTGTAAGGACAAAGCTGCTCTACGTTCTGCCATGGACTCTTTCTTCTTGCTGCCTGCTAGAATCAACACCCTTTAATTGGAAAAAAGAAGTATTTGTTATTAGGGTAAAGTCTAAACAAATAAAGAATGAAATTTCTTACCGCATTTGAGGACTATCAGTTACACTGAACAGATGTTCACCTTCTGACGTGATAGGGGATTTAAACACAAGCATTCCTGAAAACCTGTAGCTTGTAATACATGAAAGCAACAGAAATGGGCACTTTCCCTTTTCCATGTGAAATTAGCTCCCAGTAAGCTGTTCTAACTTTCTGAAAGTTTTTGCACGCACTTTCCAGATCTGTTCGGCTGCTTCTGGAAGCCATTCTCTAAAGATGCCTTAGGTTGCCAACTTATCAGCTGCCAAACTGCCCCTGGGGCTTTGAGGGAAACAGGACAAAGCCAGCAAAAGCTAACACCTTCTCTTGCACAGATTTACAAGAGCACATATTGAAGCTGACTTGGAAAGAGAAAAGCACTAGTTCGTTTGGGTATAACCAGAAAGGAGTTGTTCCTTGTCTAGAAATCGCTTATGCAGCATGAGGCTAATGCTGACTCTAATTCTCTCTTGGTCTCTGAAGCTTGATTTCTTTAGAAATGGCAGCAGACTTGTTATTTTACTTCCAGCTAAACTATACAAAGTCTGCGACTATCAGGAACGTACACACGACTACCATGAAGCTTAAAATATTTTCTTATCTTTTATACCCAAGGAACAGGCCAGCTGACAGCACTGGCGTTAGTCTAAAACCAGACTCTAGAAACCTAAACCACTATGCTTTTATAGCAGTGTTTGGACTACTGTTGCAAGGGAATAAATCCTTCAATATCACAAAACAGCAATTTCTTCAAATACAAGTAAGGAGTTTAGTTATAAAGAGAGGGCAGAGGACCAAAAGGAAGTTAGCTTTATAAAGCTCCACTGCAGGGCCTGCAGTAGAAGTAAAAGGCAGGCAGTGGGTAAGGAATGGGTTTAAAAGAAATAATGCGAAGATGTAAAATGAAATAAATTGGGTGGGAGGCAGATGTCACTTTTTTAAAGTGAAGCTCCTTTGCTCATGAACTTAAGACTAGATTCTAGTGTGTAACTTGAAGTTGTGAAACTGGGAAGATGCTTGCAGCTCCAAAGCAAAGCTGCAGAACATTACTGTACTTTCTTCTCCGATTGCAGACTGCCTCAGAGGTTAAACAAACTCCCAGGGTAAATTATTGCAGTCCCTGACACCACTTCACCATGCAGCCAGGCTGCTTGCAGAGTGCTAAACAGGCCAGTAACTCTAGAGGACTCAACACTACACAGCTGCTCCCCAGTGCTGGGGGACTTTGAGGTAGATTTAGGGTTACACTCAAACAAAATTCACTTAACTGTTCATAGAAAACAGACTCTGGCATGATTGATCTCTGGCAAAACGCTGTGGCCGTAAGCAAGGCAGAGATGGTTCTGGGTCTGCACAATGCCTGGGTCTCTCACTGAAAGCACCACTCTGACAGAAACATTTTCCTCTCCTCCTGTTTCAGGGGCACCATTTGAAGAGAGCTTTTGAAAGGAACGCCCAACTTCCTAAATCACTTTTGACGAAGATGTTCCCCATGTTGCTGGCCTTCCAAGTGCCAAGCTATTGCATTAAGGGCAGAAGAAACCCTTTTGTGAACAGACCTGAGCCCTGCGCAGCATCTTCGTGGCAGCTCGCACCTCCCACAGCAGATTAAGTGACAAAGTGCCTGGAGAGCTTTGGGGCACGAACAGAACAGGATGTACACAGCTCCCTGCAGCTGCACAGACCTGCAGTTTCTCTGTGGCTCTGAGTGAAAGCAGCCCCCCAGCACGTAAGCAATACCCTGGCAAGCACACGGAGTGACAGACCAGCACCTCTCAGCCCCCAGCTTTGTTCAATGCCAACTCATGCAGCAATCCACAGAAGAACTCCATTCAAAGACAGAAACCAAATTCCTCATATAATTAAATAATCTTTATTTTATAAAACATAATACAAAGCATCTACACCATTCACTGGTGGAACATTAGTTGCTATTACACAGTAATGCAAACACAAGTTATTATTTCACACTAGTTCTGCAGTTCCCTTTTACACTTGCTGCAGGCACCACGGACTAGCCTGAGGACAGGTCCCACCACGTGCTCCACAGCTTACAGGTTATGCTTCTTCTTGGGTCCGTGATTCTATGCTGGAGCCCACCAGACAGACTACAAAGCCTTGCTCTGCGACATCACTGCTAGCTCTACCTCGCAGAGCCATTTCTAACTTCTCTTTTGTTTTCTGGTGCCTTTGCTTAACATCTAAAGCCTCAACACTGATCGCTTCTTCCAACCCAGTTCGAAGAAGTGGACCCCTCAGCCATTAAGTGCATTATCTTTCTTAACATTTTCATGAAAGGTGCTTCAGAGGTACCTGCAATCACTAACTGGCATCCTTATTCTCCATCCCAAGTCAGGTTGTGGACAGAAGGGCTACGGCCACGCATTAAGCTGCGCACCAAATCTCACCAGAAGCTGGGGTCCAAATCCTCAAGTCTGCTCAGGAAACTGCTCCTGCTGGGCAAGACAAGTGCACTGAGAAATGAACAGGTTCCGTTTTCAGCTGTGCTTCCTCAGGACCTACTGCTGAAAGCCCTCCCTGCGATCTTAGCACTTATTCCCTGGTCAGGCTGGCTGCCGAAACTCTTCTGACTCCAGATTTGTTGCAGTCCTCAGTAGGGAACACCCACCAGACATCCTTTCTTTAACCTGGGGGCCTAGCTGAACAAGAAGGACCTGGGCTCACTTTTACATGGATGTCTAGCTCACTCATTTTGACTCCTACCCACCACAAAGCACCTTGGACTCATGCTTTTAAGCAAGCCTGCTGCTGGGAAGTGTCAAGTTCAGGTTAAAAATAACTACATGTGGGTCATAGAGAGAAGTGCTTCACTCCGAGCAACAGCAATTTGCCTTTATACAGCACAGCGTGACAGAGACCACCAAGCTTTAATCAAAGGTGGCTTAGTGTCAACAGATGAAAGTGCCCCACGAGGTAGCTGAATATTGTACCCACTTTACAAGGGGGGGGTAAGCTGAGGCAAAAAGGCTCCTTGACACATCCCACGCCCGCAGCAGAGCTGGGAAAGAACCGGCATGCCCTGACTAGCCCTTCTTGCCTCCCTCCAAGGCAGTCACATCACCGCTCTGTGCCAAATGAGTCAAGTTTGGGTTGAAGGACCAGCTCACCACCAGCCGGCTCTGCTGATCGGAAGCCCTTTGGCTGTAACAGGCAAGGCTGGCAGCAGCACGACAGCCCTGGTGCTGAGTACAGAGCTTAAAGAACACACAGGGAAACAAACGCCAGCTGCTGCCAGCTGGGCAGCAGGTTTTTTCCCTGGAAATGGGACCAGATAGACAACTAACATCTTTTATCCTGGACAAGTACACTTAAAAAAATGCCATGTTCTGTGCCTCTCATTTCTTTAATTATTGGGCCATAAAATAAGTCTCTCTTACCCTGTAAACGTTCACTTTCATAAAGTGAACCAGATCTAATCAGGAAGAGAAGTGAATTTAAAGGCCAGAGCTCAAAGCATCAATGCAGATGCAGAAGAAATATCCAGCCTTTACCACAAATCGGGTTCTGCACCCTGTTCCCTTTAGGCTGCCAGAAACGGCAAGTAGAGATTATTCTGCAGTGACCTGCAAACACACCCTACATTTACTGCTCTCATTTTTAGAAGTTAGAGCTTGGGGAAAGTATTTGACAGTCTGAAGACAAGCCATGGGGTCTCAGGCTTGCTCCACACTACACCTGCATTTGGGCCAATAAATAAAGCAGAGGGAAGTTTGCTGTTCTGCAGACACAGCAGTGCTGGGCCCATGTTGGAGGTCAGAAAACCACTTACTGACAAGTCCTGATGGGGCTTCTCACAAAGGAGAGTGTTGGTCACTCACGGAGCTAGGAGCAGTATTTAGAGGGCGTGGGCAGAGCTTTAACAGTCAGGAGAGAAGAGGAGGAAAAACGTCACGACAGCGCTTCCCATCAGGAGCTGCATCTTTGGGTGTGTTCATGGAGCACCGAGTCCTGCAAGGTGCCAGTGCTGACCAGAGCTTCTGGACACTACTGAAAAATAAGTTACCAACACGTTATTAAATAAGTTATTGAAAGGAATTAGGGTAGGAAAGAGCGACCTACTTAAAATACTGTTCTTTCTAGAGTCACGCTCTAGCTCAACCACCAGAACCGCTTCTCCCAAAGGAAACGTGGGGATAATGAACAAAGTGCAGGTAACGACCACCATTTTGCGTTTATATAGCACCTCTCAAGAAAAGATCTGAAAGTGCATAACACAGATGGATCGGCTCCATCACCCCCAATTCACAAATGGGGAAATTAGGCACGGAGTTAGACAGTTATGTGACTTGCCCAAGGTCACATAACAAGTTGGTGGAAGAGCCAGGAATCCCAGCTCCCACGAAACACTAAAACATACTCCTTCCTAGCAGTATGTAGTCACTCCAGGTGTCTAGACTGTACAGGACACTGAACATCGACATCTAGTGTTATCTTCTCCTCTCTTCCAAGATTATAGCAATGCTGAAGGAGTTAGCTGCTAATACTGCTATTTACACCTGCACTGCTGGACCAGTTATGGTTAGTCAGTAAAATTAGCCCTTCTTTCACTATCATTTAGCTTACATACACACCAGCTAGCCTCTGCCAGGCCAAACACTGCAGATCCGATGAATCCATGGCACAGCTCCATGGAGTTCAATGGAGTTGTGCCAGGGATAAATTTGGCTCCAGAACTGCTAACGTGTGTTGGCTCCTCTCCCGACAGTGGCATCTGAGGCATGATCCCCTTCCTGCCAGACCGTGAACTCGAGGAAGTTTTTACTCAGCATCCAGTCACTGGTTTTTCAGATGTCCGTTCGTTTTCAAGTACAGCTCCTCACTCCTCCGACTCCTCCAAGCGTGGTACTTCTTCATGCTCTTCCTCCTAGCGAAGCGACAGATGCTGACCATGAAGACCCAGGAGACAGCGTACATGATGACGCCGCCCAGCTTGATGTACCACCTGGGCTTGGGAGAGGCGAGCTCACAGTACATCAGCCAGGCCCCCACTCCGATCCGCACCCCGGTGAAGAGGACCACGAAGAAGAAGTCCACCACATCGCCTGTGAGGCTGTGGTAACACCCCGTCTCCTTCAGGAACCAGCGGGCTTGCAGCAGCGGGTTCGTGATCTCGCTGCCGAAGATGACGGCGTTGACCTCTGCGGCCGACTCCCCGAGTGCCAGGGATGCTGTGATGCCCAGGATGCTCACCAGGTGGTGGGCCAGCATCAGGGCACCCTCTGTCTGGAAGTACACACACCAACAGAGGTCGAAGAGGAAGTAGCCCAAGCTAAGGCACAGCCCGTGTACCTGAAGAGTTGTGTTTGGTGATCCTGAAACACAGAGACACCAGGGAGAGCTTTAGAGCAAGGAGGCAATAAGAAGGCAGGTTTTGAGATGGGGAAAGGGGATTCACCTTCAGCACAGGCAGGCTGATATTGTCCTGTCCTGGTCACAGCTCTGCCAGAGAAGTCAGACGAGCCACAATACTACAGTTGTTAGTCCAACAGCTGCACCCATGTAATGGCACACAGCATGATCACACGCTGCCAGATTGCAGCTGGGGGACGCATTTTGCTTGCAAAATACAGCACCAGTCTCCCCTTTTCTCTAGTACAACCACAAAGCACCTCAGACATCATTGCAACCAACATTCCTCACGTGGGCTAGACGCCAGGGCAACAGGAAAATCCCACCTTGTGCCGTCACCCACTGGGGGGCTCAGGACCACAAATTCACCACTCACCTGGGTGACTCAAAGGCCAGGGGCCATCGATGAAGCCAATGTAAGCAGAGAGACAGGTAGCGAGGATGCCATGGGTCAGCGTGACCAGCCTGCAGCTCCATTCGTAACTCCGGTGCTTGTAGCGATGGCAGAACCAAGCGTAGAGGGAGAGCCAGGCAAGCAGGCTGCAGGCTACTCGCAGGGGCAGGGCAAACAGCATCCTGACACGGGAACAAAATGCATCAGAAGGTGTCACCTTCGACATTAACAATACCTTGTAAGACAGTGAGTTCCAAGGTCATTGTACAGAAAACATGTCAGAATTTGGTAACGTACCTCAGATGACTTCCCCAACCAGTCTGCAGTGCAGGATCTGCTGGGATATTTTAGTGCTCCTCTGCACTGCCTGAGGGACAGGCTGAGGAGCTCCGCATCTAGCGACAAGGCTTTGATCCAGAGCTACTCCAGCCCCTTCATTTTTCTTTCCTGCCCACGCAGTCTGCACTTCAATGGTCTGCTTGTGTTGCCCCACCAGACCTACATATCCCATCTGCTGTTTGCTAGTCTGGTTCTTCCTCTCATACAACAACAACAACAAACACATGAAAACCCCCCAAAAAACACACAGTCTCTTGCTAGGTCCACTGCTAATCAATCTTCCCAGTGCTGCGACATCATCTGCAAATGGTCAACAGAAACACAAAGGTATTACCTACTGGAATTTAACCTTCCAGTACTAACACATCTCAGGACAGTTTGGAAACAAAAAACTACTGTGAGATCCCCTTGTCCTCCCAGGGAAACCTCCTGTGAAGCAACCTATGTTCATGCTTCTTTGCAAGTGGCCGGCTAAGCCAGGGAGCAGCCAAGCACTCACACTGCCACTCTCTTTCCTACTCTTCACTGCTCTCCACAGGTGCCCCCTGCCCCTCCTCGTGCTTCCCCGTGCAATGCGTTGCACGCTGCCTCCTCCAAAGTCTGTGCTCAAGAGGCACAAAAAAGCAACGTGCAGAGGAGTGGGACAAGGCAAAACACACGGAACTCTCCTACCTGCAGAATTCATGTCATTTTTTTCTGGCACCAAGATCTCCAAATCTTTTTGATGCAAAAGAATTAGCAGCTATGCCCATAAAGATTTTTTTAGCGGTACTTCTTATATGTGTCTTCCCTCACTGTGCGATACAGAACCTCTCTAACAGAAGATACACTACCATAAGAAAATTACAACACATATCCATCTGTGGAGGACGCTGGACTTCTTGCTAGAAGCCCCCCAGATTTGTAATACTCTAATATCTACATCTCGTTCATGTTTATAAAAGCTCTCCAAGAAATACAAGATCCATATCATTATTTCTGGGCGTTCAGGGAAGTGCAGCAAAAGAAGCTAAGTCACGCTCAGGGCCGCACAGGTTTCCAGGTGTGCTGCAGCCAAAGCACCGCTGGTCCTGCTGCTCATCGAGCACCGCGGCTGGGGGACACCGAAAGGATACGCGCGGTGCGGAGTCAGAGGTGCAACTCCCGACCTTCCTGCCTGGCCTGTTTTAAGTGTTACCAGGCATGACTTAGGAGGCTGGATAAACAAAACCATTATGCTTTAATGGGCCTCGGGAACACGGGGAGATGAAATAAGGATGTGATTAACTGCTCTGACTGGGCGTTTCCATTGGCATCCCCGGTACTCGAGGCCCATTTGCACTTGCAGTCAGGGTAAGGCAGGAGGAATCCTGATGTGACAGAAGGGACTGATGGGCTGAGGAGCCTGCTGAAAGGACACCTGACTTGCAAAAAAGGGCAAGAAGCCTGCTGGAAGGACACCTAACCTGCAGAAGAGGGCAATAAGCCTGCTGGAAGAACACTTGAACCTGCAAAAGAGGACAAGCATCTCGAGGTGTTTTCCACACCTACACTTGAAAAAAATATTCCTGTATTTCCCCAGGAAAAAAAAAACCCGGGGCCCCCCGCTTTCTTTCAATTACACATCAAAGCTCAACGCCTGTCATTAGCATGTACAGTATATATTTTATCTGTCAATTATGGCTCTCACTGCACACTGAAAAGGCAAAACCCTTTAAAACAGGCAATAATTATATTATTATCCATCTTGCCCCATTAGAAAGAGCAGCACTGTTTGCATTAGCAGCATCGCCGGGGCCACAAATAAAAGCACAACAATCAAACGCGCCTCAAATCCCAGCCCTGCTCACCCCAAAAGAGCTTAAACCCCCTGACAGACATCTCCAGAGAAGTATCACTTCCTCCTTTTTCTAAAAAAGAGGAAAAACCACCCCACAATCGCACACAGGCCCCGTCCCCCTCCAGCCCCCGGAAGCCCCGCCGCGGGCCTGCGCCCCTCGCCTCATTGCTCCCCAGGCTGGCGGCACCCGGAGCCGGCTGCCAGAGCCAAGCGAGGCCGGTGCTGCAGGGCTGGGGTGGCAGAGGGCCCTTGGGGGTCCCCCCAGCCCTACAGGGGCCTCCCCATGAACCCACCTGCGGAAAGCGGCTCGGCCGCCGCCACGGCTGCTGGGCCACGCTCTGTGCCTGGGAAGAGAAAGCGGCGGCGGCGGCCGAGGGGCGCCCGCTGGCGGGGCGGAGGGACGGCGGCTGGCCCCGGGGAAGGGGCCCTGTGCTCACCCCCAGACCCACAGCCCCCCTAAGGGCTGGTTGGGGTCAGGGCTGTGGCCCCCCCAGGTCCGCTCAGGCCTTGGTTTCGGTGGTCAACGGGGTGTTGCTCGCAGAACGAGGCAGCCGCAAGGCACGCACGGAGCATCCCTTTAGCCTGCGGGCACGGGAGCTGAGCCCCACGCACCCACAGCATCACTCATCTCGCGTCTCAAAGATAACAGGCATGGCCACGGCCGTGTCTTGCTCACATTCAGGCGGGAGGGGATGTAAGCCGGCTCTCCTGCAGGAGTTGCCGAACCGCAGCAGCGTGAAGGTAGCGTACCCCGCAGGGTTCATCACCAGCACAGCACAGAGCGTGCAGCTTCAGCAGGCTGGGAAAGCACACACCCCTGCCCTAAGCCTACCCTCCCAGCCTGTGCTTATGCAGCAGTTACAAAGCCTGGTAATTTCTTCTCACTGCAGGCATTCAGCACAAACACACCTCTTTTCCACCTGCCCCCCCAACAGAGCTGCAAAGCAGGGTGCTTCAAGTAGCTCACAAAAAAATTTCCTCCGACCATCAGACTTCTGTCTTTCTTAAGTTTCAATCAAAGCAATCTCTCACACCCTGGATTAGTATGTATTTTCATCCTGTCGGGTTTTACCTTTTGAAATACAAATGGTGGGAGTGTCTTGTCAGCCTCTCATGACACTTGTAACCATCCTGTTTTCAGCTGGATATCTCTCTATCTCACCTTTCCAGTTCAAGCCAGGCACAGGTTCCTATTGCTACGAGACGCTCATCCTTCTGCTATTTCAACACTACATCCTCGCTAGCATTAATAGCACACTTGTTTCTCTGACAAATCTTCGGTCTCATCTTGCTTTCCTCCACCTTTGCTGGACCAGGCACCAGGCCAGCCCTAATAGCCTCAATGACAAATGAGACAGAGCTGTTCTGACATTCAGTTTAGGATAAAGAACAGCACAGATACACAGAAAGCTACAGGACTAATGTTGACTCACAGCACAGAAACTGAGCAGGCAGGAAGAACAGCAGAGACTGTCACAAAAGAGCAGTCAAAGTCTCAAGAAGGCAAGGACTGTTTACTGCCAGAGGTAATATAAGAGAAGGTTGTTTTTTTTTTTGTTTGTTTGTTTTTTTTTAAGATCATATGATGTGAAACATTTGCATAGAGTGAGATACGAGGTGGCAAGCTAAATCACCTCCCAATGGACTGTACCAGAAATTAGGTGCAGTTTCTACGCTCATTTTCTTGTTTGCTTTGTGCAGAGTTAGTTGTTTCAATCGGCAGGCTCAGTTGCACTTAGTTGAGGCTTATTTTGCCTACAGATGAATAGCATTCAGCAAAACAGCTCAGGACAGGAACCTCTGGTAACAGTTATTTGCACACTACTACCCATTATAGTATAGCTATACCCTTGCTCATCCGTAAATTCTTCCTTCCATACCTATTCTAACAAGAGCTTATAGCACCGAGAGGGTCACAGGACTTATTAGCTTACCTTCCCTTAGAAACTATTTGTCCAAAAATGAACTGGGAATATACAGCAGCTGCAAAGGCAATGGTGCTGCAGCAAAGAAGCAGCCTGGGAAGTAGGCCATGGCCAGAATTTAACAGCAGCTCTGTGACCCATGCCCATCAAGAGCAAGCACTGCCTGACTCATTGGCAAGGCAGGTTATGGGCTCATTAGTCACAACTGTGAGCTTCAGCTGACCCTCATCCATCCTCCAGACCTCAAGCCAGAGCCCAATGCTCTGCCCAGGCTTGTTTGCCCACCAGCTCTCTCCTTCCCAAGCTGCACAAAAGGGCACAAGCCATAGCTTTGCCAGTGACTACTGGCCTTGGCATGCTTAGACTTCCCTCAAGCCTGCTTTGCTCAGGGGAAGCTTCAGTTGCCCTCCTTAAGACACAGAACAAAAGAAAATTACAGCAATTGTTTCTTTTTAAAAAAGAGAACATAACTTTATTGGAATTCTCATCACTCAGGGGAGTTTTCACAAGAGCACAGTGACTCCAAGAGCTGCCACCTCCCAGGCCAGGCCCTCACAGCCACACTGGAGACCCATCAGGACTGCAAGCCTCCTGCCTTTCTGACCATATTAACCCGCTTCCTTGCCTGGATTCACAACTGCAATGCATTCAGGGGGCACCTCTAAAATTACTTCATGCCCTTTAATCTCTCCAGACACCTTCCTGCAGCCCCCACCCAAGGCAGATATCAGCACCAGGCAGGACAGGAGGCATGGAGCTGCTGCACTGCCACCGTTCCCCACCTGTGGCTCTGCAGCAGGGTGAGCAAGAGCCACCCAAGCAGCCTCAGGGCTCCCTAGCTCCATGAAGATGCTCTTCTCAGTGAATCTTCTCCGTAAAGTCTTTGAAAGCAGGAGGGAAGGAAAGGCAACCAGCCTCACTAAGCCTGAGAGGAACTCAAGGCCATTTGTTTCCCAGCTGTAAGTAAGGCTTTTATGGGAAGGGGGGAGATCCAAACTGCAGCCTCAGAATGAGGTAAATTCACATTAAAACCCCAGGGGAAAGTCAGAACACAATTCTGAGAGGTAAAGACGACAATAGAACTGGTCCATACGCCGAGACCTTCTGGTATGGAGAGATATTACACTGAGATCTGCCTAAATATCACGGGCACCACTGACAACATGGGCACTTGCTGGACTCTTGTTGGCCTTGCTTTCAGCTTAAGTGGTCTGTATTAAGCCAGTCCCAGAACAGAGAGCAGCCAGAGAGAACTCTGATCTATCATCTCACACATAAGAAGTGCCTACTTTTTTTAAAAAATAAACAAAATCCAAGGCTAGGTAAATACCTGCTTATGGAGTTTATCAGCACAAGAATAATTCTTGATTCCTGTCTGCAAGGAACAGAGCCCTGCAAGTTCCAGAGTCAAACTCAGGGAAGTCACAGCGCTCTAAGATCAATATCTGCTTGAATGCAAGCATTTAAATAAAAAAAAGAAATGTGTCATTAAAACCAATGAGGTAAAACATTGCCTCACCCTCAGGTACCATCGCTTCACACAAAGGACAACTCCACTGTACCCCTACAAGAACTTCTGTCGGGTTCACAAGCTTTCATCCAAGTACTTGGTCAAATGTTTTACCCAGTTTCTGGATTAGGGAAGAGTGAGGCTGAGCAAATCTTGGCTAGGTCACCCCCCTACCAGGTTACACTAACAAGGGGGTGGAATTTTCCTCATTAGACTTTCTGGCCCTACGCCGTAGTTGCGGACCTGTTAGGCCCAGCATTAGTGCCCTGCTAGAGGCTGCACCGAAGCAGGGCAGGGAATCGCAGGTCAGAAGACATGCGAAATTCCTCACATTTCTACTTTAATACCCCTTCTATCAACTTTCTTGCACATCTGATTCATCTTCTCTGTGGCTGGCAGAAAGCTGCTGGTGCCAGAAAGTCAATTCCATGCCACTTTCAGGAGTTCTTGTCACCAAAATGGGCCTCAGAAGCCAGGAGCTACCCCAAGAGCTCCTTCCACAACCACCATTAATGAGCTGTCAGGTGCCCGTTTGTTTTCACAGGTACATTCATACTTCTCAGGTTTGTCCAGGAAGGGAATTTCTTCAACATTTTCCTCCTCACAAAGTGGCAGATCTCAACCATGAACCCCAGAGATACAAGGTACATGGCCAGGCCTCCAGCCTTGAGGAGCCAGCTGGGATGAGGGGACGCCAGCATCGCGTACATGATCAGAGCTCCCCCCACGATGCGCAGCACCAGGAAGAGGAGCACGAAGAAGAAATCCACCACCTCGCCCAGCAAAGTGTGGTAACGGCCCATTTCCCGCAGAAACCAGCGGGCCTGCAGCAGTGGGTTGGTGATCTCACTAACAAAAACAACTGCATTGACTTCCGTAGCAGACTTGCCGAGCCCCAGCACCATGATCATGCCACAGATGCTCAGCGTGTGGTGGAGCAGCATGAGGTCCCCCTCTGTCTGGAAATACAGGCACCAGCCCAGGTCAAAGATGAAGTAACCCAAGGTCAGGGACAGAACATGGATCTGAAGAGGTGTGTTTGGTGAACCTGAAATGAAAGACATACGTAAAATTGTGGTCTTAAATAAGACAGACTTCTAAAATACATAGCAAACAGGTGGTCAGCATGCCTCTTTCCTCCTTGCTTTCTGTGGTTATCCTACAGGCCATGAACCAGGACACCTGGCTCTGCTCTCCCTTCAGACTTCAGCCCCAGAAAACCCAGGCAGGTCATCCCATCCTGACACACTTGGCTTCTCTTTTTCTCTCCACCCTTTTAGAAAGCAGGGTGAGAGAACCTGACCCCATCATGTGAGATTTAACTATAGAAAAGAACAAACCCACAGTCAAGTGCCTGCAGTTATTATACCCTTCAAGAAGTGAACAGCATTTAGTCTGTTCTCTGCATTGCCACACCTAGCAGTAATAACACTATAAATTCAGCCTGAAAGTCTCAGTAAGTACATGAATAGAACAGCAGCAAGATTAAAAATAAGAAGTCTTAAGAGCTGGAGAACAAGCATGGGAGTTGAACAAAGTTTTGCCATGCCCCACAAACATAGAAATAAAAGAGCAGACAGCAAAATCAGCTGGATCCCCACTCCACTTGCACAGAACCAGAGGAGTCGTGTCCACAGCGGATGACAAGGATGTGTGTCAGGGTAAGACTCCAAACATACCTGCATGAGTTAGAGGCCAGGGCCCATCCAGAAGAGCAACATAGCCCGAGAGGCAGGTGACAGCCACCCCGTGCAGCAGGGTGACCAAGCGGCAGCTCCACTCGGAGGAGCGGTGCTTGTGCCAGTGGCAGCAGGCGGCATACAGCAACAGCCAGGCCACCAGGCTGCACACCACTTCCAGAACGATGGACACCATCCTGCTGAAGGCAGAGAAAGAGTTGTGAGCACAGCAGCTCCGTCACCGAGGGGTGATCACCCGGCCCTGCTTACTCATGGGGAAAAAACCCAAGGAGGAAGAAATAAAAAGAAAAGAAAAAAGAGCTACATGCAAACAACCAAAAAAACACCCCAAACATGCTTCGCACCCTTTCCATGAGCACAGCACCCTGCTGAACAGAGCTGGACCTTCTCCAGCACCATTTCTCTGCACACCCCTCCTCGCTCCCACAGCTCTAACACCATTGAGAACAAACATATCCCCACAGCCCCAAAGCATCCCAAAGCCCCCTGCCCTGCTCGGACACCGCTGGGACCACCCAGGGAAGGGACCCCCGGTGGGGGGCAGCCCCCTCCGGCTCCTTACCGAGCTCGGGGCCGCTCGGGACCCAGAGCTGCCTCTGCGGGACCGGCTGCGGGCTCCGGGAGCGCCCGGGGAGGCGGCGCTGGGGCTCCCCGAGAGGTTTTTATCCTCCCCCGTCCCTCCCCGCTCTCCGCCCCCGGCAGGCACCTCCTGCCCCTCCGCTGCCCTGCCCCGGGGGGAAAGGGGTCGCGGGAGTAAAATGGGAGAGGTTTTGGTGGAGCTTCCTTCCAGCCTCCTCGCCGCAAGAGTCCCCGAGCTCTGGTTCGGCAGCTTTGCGTCCTGATGGGGGGGGAAGAAAGCACGGAACAAAGGTGGCTCAGGCAAGTAGGGGAGGTGCTTTTGTCTTTTTTTTTTTTTTTTTTAAGTGTTCTGGATTCCTTGTTTAAGTTTTGTGCGTGGTTTGGTGCAGGTGACTGCACGGAGGGAGGAGGAGGAGGAGGAGGAGGAAGAGGAGGAGGAGGAGGAGGAGGAAGAGGAAGAGGAGGAGGAGGAGAAGGAGGAGAGGGGAGAGGGAGAGGCAGGATGCAGGTAATGGGGCGAGTGATGGGGCAAATGATGGGGTCAGTGATGGGGGAGGCGTACCAAGGGCACCAGGGCAGGGGGTTGTGCCATGAAGGACTGCGCTGCCTCCAGGCCCTGGCAGTGAACTTGGAGCCAGTGCCATGTTGTTTCTGTTTATTCAATTCACTTAAAACTCTGCCTGAAGGAAACTCAGTGCCCCCAGCAACCCCAAACCTTCCTACAGCCACTGAGCTCTGTGCAAGGAGTGGGAGCAATAACTGAGAGCCTTAGGTCATCACCTGAGGGTGCTTTTTTTGTGGGGGGATCCCACTGCAGCTCTAGCCCTGCAGGATCAAGCTACCTGGATCTATAAAAGCGAACCTGAATGTGAGCTCAGCTTCTGAAGGCACTGTGTAGGAGTGTTAGGGTTAGGCTCTACACTAATGCTACCAGGAAGGTAAGCCCCAAGGCTGTGAGCATCAGGGATGATGAGGGCACCTGAAGGGAGCATTTAGACACTTAGAACATGCTCAGAGACACCCTTTGGGTCATGGGGAAAACTGGGAAGGGCAAGGACAGAGCCCTGCTCTCCCTGCTTGCTCTCGCGCTTCTCCCAGGTGGAAAGCAGAGGAGGAAAAGCAAAGGAATGAACAGAAATACCAACAGCAATTTATTCCATTTCCAACCCTTCCGAATCTTGCTTGAACTCACGCACAGCTAAGCAACATGGGTGTGCCAGGAAGGACACAACCTCTGATTCCTGATATCCCACGCCCTGTCCCTTGCAGGCTTGCTCAGAGCTCTGGGGTCGCTGCAGCAGTCGTATGCAAGAGTCATCCTTGATATCAGCCACTAGTACTGGCTTTAGCATCTCCTGCGTGCACCCTGACATCTGTCAGGAGAGAGGAAAATTGGGAGAATTTGTTCATATTGCATTCTGAGGATGCTGATTTAGCTGTCTATGGCTGAGAAGAGCAGGACCCCAACTTCCAAGAGCATCCCGTGTCCTTGCCCTGATTTTGGTGCTAAGGGGGACCTGGCTCATTTCTCCAACAAGCTTGAGAGTGACCAGACCACAGATAAAAATAAAAGATGAAGGGGGTTGCACCACTCATGTTCAGAAGGAATAGAGATGGGCCCCACAGAGGTGTTTTTAGATGGGGGACAGCTGACAGCTGGCTCTTCACTTACTCCGGGGTCCCATCACTGATGCTTGAGTCCTAACGTGGAGGAGCTCTCCTCAAAGAGATGGGCATGGACGGGGTGCAGAGGCTGCTTTGGCAGCAGGTCAGGTCCAGGAGATGGTGTCAGTTCTTACAGCCACCATGAGGCACCTCTGCTTGTGAGCAATTTTTCCCAGCATTGTTTATTTACGGCTGTGGGAGGTGACTCTTGGTCTTGGAAAGCTGGAATTTCCTGCCCTGTGTATTTTTTAATCCCTTAGCTGCTCCTGTGAGATTGGAGCTATTCCTAGAAGACAGGGGAATGAAAACCTTTCCCTTCCAACCGCAGCTTTTTCTGAAACAGATAACCTGCTAGGCTTGTTTTCCTGTTCAGGACTGGTTTATCAATAAACCTGAGAGCCATTTTATTGTGTCAGTAAACCTTG
The DNA here is from genome assembly GCA_011076525.1 of Nettapus auritus. Lineage (NCBI taxonomy): Eukaryota > Metazoa > Chordata > Aves > Anseriformes > Anatidae > Nettapus > Nettapus auritus. The sequence goes on from CM021788.1 coordinate 4,546,457, forward strand.
CAGTGGAAATCAGCTCTCCTCTTGTGTTTGCACAACAGCTGGCACAGCACGGCTTTGATCTCAGCTGCAACAATAATGTGCAGGTGCCACTACCCAGCATCGAAGAACTTTGTAATTTCCCTCCCCAGCTTTCAGAATTCCTATTCAAAAATTTACTTAATGTTGCTTTGGTGGGAGCACATTATATAGAGGAATTTCTGAAAATGAAATAGTTAACAGCTAGATTTTGATCTTGATGCATCTTCTCTATATTATAAAAATATATACATGTACAGTAACATATGATTACAAATAGTAACTTGCCTTTTAATTCTGTGTTTGTGTTTTTTTGTTTTGCTTGTTTGTTTTTGGCAGAGGCTCACAAACCTCTGGGACCCTTCACCGAGGGTTTAAGCAGACCATCAGCTGCCTCTAAAATCAACAGCTGGGCTACCAGGTACACTGTTTAAAATTTGCAGGCTGAGGTTATGAAGGCAATCAAAATGCCCACTCCTGAGCTTTTAATTAATTGCTTATAATCTACAAAGTAACTGGAGATTTTTCACAATACCAATGAGCTTGGAACCTGAGTTTTTCCTAGCATTAGTATAACAAATGTCCTCTCTGACGGCAGCAGAATCCACTGTGATGTTCGTCAGTTGTGACCTATGCTGTTTTGCGCAAATTGAGGACTGGGAGGAGGAGAGGATTGTCATCGCCTAATGGGGATTAAGTGGTTTGTCCAAGGTCATGGAGGAAGTGAGTGAATAGGCTGTAAGCTAAGAAAGGTGGCCCGAAAGTATAGATTCAGGTTTAAATTCATTCTTCCCTTACGCCAGCCTTTACATATTTGTAATAGCCAGAATTTTTAAAAATATTAGGGTCATTATGTTAGCAGCGTGATGCACGTTTCCAGTATGCAGCAGAGCTTTAGCTAAAAGAATTCTGCATCTTAGCAGGGAGAGGCCACAGCAAGGTCCCTTCGTGCTATCCAAGCACCTTTGTCGTAGGGAGCTGGCTTTGAATAAGTACTGGAAAATTATTGCTGACTCTGGAATCTGATTAGGGATCGTCCTAGCATTCTTAGGGGTCTTTTTCATGCCAGAGCAGGTGACAGCCACAGCCCTTTTTCAGCCCTGTTCAGAATCTAACCCTTGCTGACTTTATTCATAGCCTTGTGGCATGCTCAGTGCAGCCACGTGCAAATAACTTCTCAGGCTGGCATGAAGACCCCTGCCTGGCTGTTTCACCCTCCTGTGCAGGATCCTGAGTGCAGAGGGAGGTGTTTCTATAGAATTCCTCAGAGGGGAGGCAGTTCTTCCAGGGGGATCCCCAGTTTCCCACTTACCACCCACACCTCGTGCTCAGGATGTGCAGCATCGCTCCTCCAAGCCCCCAGCCACGTGGAGATACTGCTGGAGGATCATTTCCACGGCCAGAGGAGATTTCTCTCCTTAACCCTCAACCAAAAATCCCGTGGTTAAGGCACACAGTACTAAAAGCTATCATTTTTAATCCCTATCAGGAATAATTCCTATTCCAGTTGCACAGTACTGGTCTGGTAGGGGAGTCCCTGCTATAGGGGCAACAGGAACCTTAAACAACGTGCCACAAAAACCCGCCCTCGCGGCTGTACCGAACCTGTCAAAGCCTTTAGAATAATTATACTCAAATAATTTGTTTCACATCTCTAAATACAGTTGGAAAGCAATAGAGAACAAGGCTTGAAATCAACCCTCCAAGCATGTAAGGGTATTTAATTAATGGCAGAGAGAAGGGCCATAGCAATTAGTTAGATTAATACTTCCCACCTACATTTCTTGCTTTCCCAACAGAAAATGCTTTTTAAACCACAACAGATTTTGTTGCAAAAAATAGAAAGTTTCATTTAATTTTAATGTTTCCACTGAAAAAAAAAATGCTATGATGAAAATGTTTTAGTTAGAGGTAAATGGGTGGTGTGGGGAATGCAGGAAACAGAAATACAGGTTCTCCGTTCTTTGTTGCTGTTGCTTTTGATGATGTCAGAACATTTTAAAAAAGTGATTTAATATTTAAAAAGGAAATATTTCTCAAATTCTATTTTTCAAGAAACGCTACCTTATCTTTTTCAATCCTTTCTTGTTATTATCAGTGTCTGCTTCTATACCATACCACACTCGAAGTGACAAATGCAGTTCCACGTACAGTGTGCTTGTAGGGCTCAACACTTTGTGTAAAGGTAACTGAGAAACTCTTAAGGTCCAGACTCACTATGGCAACGGTGTCATCACACAGCACTGAAGGAGTAGGATAAGAAACAACCAAATCAAATACATTTTTCCCCAAAAGAAGTGACAAAAGATAACTTCACTTAAAAAAAAAAAAAAAAAAAGCTCACATTTGCCTAAAAAAAATTAATTAGAAAAAAAAAAAAAGACTACTACTCAAAAATGTCAATTTACAACCTGTGAACCAAATGCTCATTTACTCTAGTTTCACTGAATTAATTACCTGTACCCATTGACAGCCTGACCAGGAATTTGTATTACTCAAGTCTGCTTTTACAAAATTAAATATCTACCTCTTTTTAAGAGGCGAGCTGCAAGTAACCATGATTTCCCTGGTGATATGCTGTGACAGTTGAAGTTTCCTACACTTTGGCGTCTCATGATATTAAGAAACCTTGCACACAAAATCCTCGAGATTCGCACCTGAGCAGTACAACCTGTCCCCCAGGAACGAAGGGCACGCTGCAGGGATCAGGCCAGCTACATCACTTACAATTCAGGACAAACCACAACACAGGCACCCCCCTGCTCCAGAGAGGTTGCTTTCGTTTGGTACCAGATAAAGCCCAAAGGGTGAATAAAAGAAAGAAGAAGGGGCGGTCAAGACTAATCCTTGTCCCATCAAACCAGCACAAACTGCTTTTGTGTTCAGTTGCATCAGAAGTGCACCCGGTGTTTTACTACAGTGACATCCTCCAGCGAGGCCAGCTGTGAGCAATAACAAGACCTGGACACAGATTTTGCAAAAGGAGGCAATTTTTTTTTTTAAAGGAAAAAAAAAAAAATAAGAAGGTTCTAAAATACTTTAAAAAAAAAAAGAAAAAAAAGAAAAAAAAAAGAAAAAAATAAGGAAAAGGAAACAAAACTTCAGTAACAGGGCAGAAGGGCTCAAAGCAAAGCAGGTTTGGTGGTGGATAAAGCACAGTGCCATTGACCTTGGAAGTCTATTGAACACCAAGGCTCACGTCTAGACACGGGTCTCTGGTGAAATGAACTGGGTTACCTCGGCTCAGTTTGGGGGTTATGGTACGTGTGCGTGATAGTAACAGCATGGCAGACCCTTCTTGTGGGAAGCTCTGAAATGAGTGAGGGGAAAAAGAGGGTCCTGACACAGAAATCCTTCCAGATCAGGGATTGCCAGGCAATCCAGTGTCAATGCAGAGATTTGCAAGCAGAGGGCAGTGTTTCATGCTAATAGTGCTAAGCAAGGGCTCGTTCTTGAAGTGAATGCATGGAAGAGGACTAAAATGTCACTGGTGGTGAGAAGGTGAGAATCCTTGGGGAAGGTCAGCTGCAGTTTGAGTCCCTGGAGAGTTCTGCTGCTCTGGGCTCCCCTAAACAAGACCTTCATATGGCAGCAGTTTGAAGGCACTGGAACGCCAGATGTTGCCCCAAGCATTGTTCCTAGAGAAGTTGGTCCATAGCTAGAAGTCAGAGCTCCTGTTACACATGATGGAGGAGTCATCTCAGTGGAGGTAGGTAGGTTGATTCCATCGGTACCAAGATCTGTTTGCAACACAGGGAATAAGAGCTACAATTGCCATGTTGTTAACTTTTCCCCTTGAAATAAAAAACATTCCTATTCTGTTTGTAACCCTTCTTAGACTTGGCAGCCAGCAAGCGATCCTTTTTCCTGCAGGAAGCTCAGAGCAAACCCCCGTCTTCCTAAGAAGCAGCTTGCACTGAGCTCAGCATTTCACACACAACCTGGCTGCTGGACTTCCTCTGGGTGAGAGCAGGTCTGATTCATGGCACGGGACGCTCCATGACTCAGAAAGCCCAGAAGCTACACGTAATGCCCTCTGCTCTCAGTTGCCTTCCTGCTAACGTAGCATCCTCAATGCCACGTGCAACAAGCCGCGGAAACTACAAGAGCAGAGAGGCCTGAGCAGCACAGGCTGCAGCAGGGGAACAGTCAGTGAAATAACTAGAAGGGCTCTGAGCCCTCGTGTGCGGCTTAATCCTTTTGTAGCATCTAAAGGCAGGGCAGAGGAAAATTGCTGTTCTTGTTTTATCTGCCAGCGTGGAATCATTACGCTGCAGCAGAGCTCTCCGGCTGGCACTACAGGAGAGAAACCTGGCTGTGGAGAGGTTTATCAAAGCAGAAACAGCAAAATAAGCCCTCCTCTGCTTCTCTGCTTCCTCTACACACAGAATTAATTCAAGACAGTCCTTATGGACAGTGCTTCCATACAGATTTTTAAAAAAAATCAGGATAGAATTTCAGGCAAACCTGATTTACTGTTTGTTTTTAACTAAAACCTAGCCATATCCCAAGAAGCTTCAGGTAAGGCGTGAAGCTTTGTGCAATCACACGCCACCACATAACTCCACAATGCTGGAGCCTCTAAAGCTCTTCTCTAAAGCCCCCCTGCTTTTCTCCCAAGCCCCCCAACCCCCAAGGAATGAGCCGTGCCCCCCGCCTTACCCTGAAGAGTTGAAACCGGATGAGTTCATTGCAGCTTTGGAGTTGCTCTGGGCTGTGCTGGGGCTGCTGGCATGGAGTGCACTGCCAGGGGACGAGGGCCTGCTGGAGTTCCCTGGGGAACACGATGATGTTACTGCACGGCAGAGAGAGCAGAGTGAGGCTGGGATCCCCTTCTCCTGCCAAGGAAAGCCCAAGCCCAAACCCTTCCACCATCCTGTTCATCCTGCACCCTGCTCTGTCTGGTTTCTGTCAGAGCAAACCACATCTCTGCCACTGCTCCTCTGCAGAAATGCAGTAACCTGCCCCCTGAGCACCCTCTTGGTTGGCTTCTAGGTGTGTGCCTGGCTCCCAAACCTCAGCACCCGTCACATTTGGCTAGGATTATCCTGGGAGTGTTACCATGCCCAGGATGCTTTCCTTTTCCAGTCAAAAGAAAGACTCAGCTGTTCTTATCCCCCATCCACCCATTATGTAGGGCTAATTTTCCTGCCCAAAGCCAAAGGCCTGTTTTAAGGGGGGCCTGCAGAGGTGGCCTGGAAGCAAAGCAGCTAGAGGGCGAGAGCAGAGGAAGGAGGGAAGGAAGGAATGGGGGCAAGACAGTTTGTCAAGGCTTACCTGTCCCAGGCATGGTGCTGTGCACCGGGTTGACAGAGAGGGGGCCCAAGGACCCTGAGGTAGAGACCTGAGGAGGAACCGAAGCAGTCAGAAACTGGCACTCTGAGGGTGCAGACCACAACATGCCACTCCTTCGTGTTCCCTTTGGAGTGTGCTGGCTCCCAGGCAGACTTATCTACATCTGAGCCTCCCACCAATGCTCCTATTCATGCTCTATTCCGCCAGCACAATTCCCATATCTAGGGTCGGGCAAAGAAACCAGAATGAGTATTACGTGTGCCTGATACTCCCCACACAGGTCTACAATTATGGATCTGCTACGGAAAAGGCTGAAACTGCTGCACTTTCTGCAAGTGCTGAGCTCCAGCCAGGAGGAGCCCCTGCCCTTTGGATGTTTCAGACTGGGTGTTCTCATGCAGAAACATCCCGGCTCGTTCTGGGCTCGGGCACAAATCATCCCTTTTCCTTTGAGGAGTTCTTGATGGGTGAGAATCCTCATGTGACAATTACTAATTTGGTGGCTGTAATCAAAAGCGAGCCTGGGGCATCTGGTGTTCAGCCGTGATACTTTAACTACAGGCAACGCGCTGTTCAGAATGCCTGATGAGCAAAGGCATACTTTGTGCGACGCGCTCACGGGGAAACCAGTCACCAAAGCGGCTGCTTTAAAAATTCACGGCTTGCAAGCAGCGTTTTGTGTTTGCGACTGCGGCCCCAATGTGTTGTGCAACAAGTGACCAAACTTCTTGTGATGTTTTTTTTTCTGCCTTCTAATGGATAATTCTAAAACCCAGAAGATTTCGAGATAAAATGTTGCTTGTGCATATGTACTCTTCCTCCCACTCACATGTGCTGCAGTACCAACAACACCGTAGGGAGGTTCCTGCCACTTTTCTACATGGAAGCAACTAAACAACTATTAAGTTGCAGAAATGCAATAGCAGCTTGTTATCCAGAACAGCCACTCTGATTACAGGGACATGCTTTCACTAACTCTCACAGCAGCTTCTTTCTCTCCTCCTTCCTGGCGATGAAAATACACTTGTCAAAACGTGAATGTGCAATAAGGGAGAAGGACAAATAGCGCTGCTGAAGTGCGTTCTGCAATTCTAAACAGATGGAAAACACCACACTGTTAAGTAAGTGGTTACTATCAGGTTTCAGACTCAACCAAATTGATATGACTGGATGTAATTCTCATTCGGTGGAATGCTGAATTCCTTCTCCATTAACTTTGGAAAGGTTTTATTTGCCAGCCTTAGAGGGAAAACTTTGGGGACAGCACCCCTATTTGGATAAATCATCCAGCAGTTAGACTAACTTATACTTTCTGGGAAATGTGTATTTTTTTTTTCTCGTGATTTCATTAAAAGAATTCAAAATGTTGTTCTATAAACGCTGCTCTGTATCCACCTCCCCCTTTCCCTTCCATGAGCAGCACATACAGCTCCTTAACCCAAAGTCTCTCACCAGTCTGGAGTTGTAGATGGGTGATTTGATGGGGGACGGCATCGGGCAGCTGATCCGTTTTTCCTTCTGGCGCCGGTTGCAGAACCAGACCCGAACCACCTCCTTTTCCATGGAGAGCTGCTCTGCTATTAGGGAGATCTCCTCTGAACTGGGCTTGGGGTTCTGCTAAGAAAGGGACGGAGGTTAAAGAAAGCCTCGAAAGTCTGTAACTTGCAGCATCAGTGCCTGCTTCTGCTGCTGGAAAGGCAGAGGACAAGGGTGGGGTTGGAAGTAAACTGGAGAGGGGAGAATATTTGCTTCTAAGGCAAAGGGTAAACATTTGGGTGAGAGATTATGTTCTGTGAACCAGAAAGGGCCTCTGATTCAACATCAAATCTCATGGAATCAGCGGGGATGAGTCAGTACCTGGCCCTGCTATTGCATAAAGCACTGAGCTCTTTGATCTTAACAGCACCCTAAATCATTGCTTGAGGGGAAGCTAATGACTGGTGGTCTTCTTATCACCACACAGGACACACGAGCTCCGAGTGCCTACCTGCACCATCTCAGAACAACCATTTCATCTCTGTCTTTCTCCATCCCTCATTTATAAACGGAAATAATAGTACCCATCCTTTTTTTTTTTTTCCTGACTCATTTTCTGGTGCATTTGACAGCATTTAGCTCTGTGGTTTTTGATCTGAGTTGGAGACTTCAAGGGAAAAATAATACCTAGCACGGAGATGCCAAGACAGTTTTCCCATTACAAAGAGCGCCTTGTACTAGCTAAAAAATGAGCTGCCCATAACAATCTGAAAATGACTGTCTTTTGTTCTTATCAACATAAGACTGGAGGAAAATTTGATATGATCAGATATGAGGGAGAAAAGAAGAATAAATGAGGGCTGGTCAAAAACGGTTCTGATGAAATATTCTCAAAGGATGATGCATCCTGGTGATAGGCTCTGCTTCTGAAAGGACTCAGCAGCACACTTGGAAGTGATGCTCTGCTCCTTCCTGCACTTACAGGAGCTGCTCAGCCAGGCACCCACCTCCCTGCTGTGCTGGGCCAGCAGCTGACCCCAGTTGCCAAGGGGTGACCCCAATTGCCAAGAGGTGTGTGCAGGAGGTCAGCTTTGGTCAGGGCACTGATTAGTGCAAGAGTACAGGTGATGAAATTGTAATTGCTTTAAAAACATCCAAAGAAATAATTGGGCCTAATTTATTTGCTTTGACTTTTCCCTTGAACTCCTTCAAGCATTTTCTAACCTGCTGTCAGAACAAATGAAATTATTATTATTATTTTTTTTTTGACTATTCAGTGCTACTACTACGACCTAGCAAATGGCAAAGCCAGAGGCAGTTCACGACACATTGGAACATTTTCCCCTCACATCTTGAAATCTTTTCTCCAGCGTGGAGCGAATGTTGGTCTCAATGCTGGTCCGCTTCTTCCTTTTCCGTCCAAACATCTCGTTCACTGAGGGGTAGGAATTGGGAGTGCTCATGGAAGAATCCAAAGGAGCAGATTCTGGGGAAAGAGAAAAGGGAAAAGAGATACTGAAGAAGATCGTGTGTTATTTGCATTCCCAGATCCTTTCTGGGAACTGGAGCACCTCCCAGAATAAGTGAAGTGCTCCTACATTATGCATAATTCCTCTTAAAATTGCTTCAGCACTTCCAGATCCATCAATGATGGAATTAAGTAAGAAATATAAGTGACAAAAATGTTAATCAAAACACCATTTCTATTTCTTCCATCTTAATTTCCAGCATGCTCTGATGGGGACCACAGATTTTCTGACATTTTAATGTCACACAGTTAAGGATGTTGATTTACCTCCCCAGGGTCAGGCCTCGTATATCTGAGACACCTCCTGAGGTGGTAAATTGGTCAAAGACGCAGCTCCTGATGGGCACACAAGACCAGTGCCACTCCTGCACTGGTTTGCAGCCAGCAGAGGACACCAGCCCCACACTGCTGCTGCCGGGGATTCCCCGTGCAGTGATATCCTCCTTTTCTAGGCACTGCTCAGGGGCTGATCTCTTGCACAGCACTCCCTGCCTACTCTTGCCAGTTTGCGTAGGGAGGGACAGGGTGGACTAGCCCAGAGATTTGCCCCAGGCCATGCAACAGAGGCTGCAGGAGTGGATTGCCCCAGACACCAAGTGGCAACGGGAAGCCCACACTGCTAAAGCAAAAAAGCAGATGTGCTTTGCTGTCTAGGCTGCGATCAACACAAGCAAAAAGCCTGTTGTCAGAGGTCTTAGCTCTAGCTATGATTTTTCTGGCTTTTATGGGAGGTTCCTGGATGGAGCCTCTCCTTTGCTGGTCAAAATCAGTGGTGTTTCTGCATCTAACGTCACCCACCTGCATCACTCAGCCACTTCTCCAGCAAGGGTTTGAGCTTGCACATATTCTTAAAGCTTAGGTTGAGAGCCTCGAAGCGGGAAATGGTGGTCTGGCTGAAATCATTGCCATAGAGCTTCCCCATGGCAAGTCCAACGTCACCCTGCCAGAGAAGACCCAAATCACAACTTGAACTCAGAAAACAAACAAACAAAAAAACCCCTCACAGCTCCCTGCTGTCACCGCCTCTCGTGGTGCTTCCAGAACAGGTGTTGCTGAGTGCCCTTGCCCACCCTTCAGAGAGAAGGACCTCTCCTCCCCTTGGAGTCTTCCCCATGGCCCTGAACCTTCGTATATTGAAGAAGGTGTGGGATGAGGTCGTGGTAATTAAATACTAGGAAGAGATTGTCTCTCCGTGTGTTTGGAAGGGGATATTTATTTCTAATCCAGCCCACTCCTCTGTCACAGAAGCCCCCAACCCACCACATACATACAAGGTCACTCACCTGCGTGAACCCTAGCTTGATTCGCCTCTGTTTGAAAGTCTTGGCAAACTTTTCCAGCTCCTCCAGGTCACTGGGCTCCTCAGATGCTCCCGACGGAGTTAGGTGCTTCGCCACTTGCAAATGCTGGGGTACATCCAGGTGAGGTTCAACTGATGAGCCAGGGAGCCCAGAACGGCCCACAGCCTGTTAAAAACAGCAGCAACAAATGCAGGGAGTCACAATGACAGAAAAAGGCACATGGTTTTACCTGCCATTCACCCTTGGTGAAGCAGTGCTTTAAGTTCCTTGGGGTGGGCGAGTTACCTGCGATGCCAGGCTGGGTCCTGGCTGGGAGAGGAGAAGGCTGCCCTGCTGCTGAGGGAAGGAGAGAAGGTTTGGCTGCAAAGCTGGGAAGAGAAAGAGAGATCAGATCAGCTCCTTCATCAGCACCTAGGCAGCAGAACATCGCCCTGCACAGGCTCGAGAAGCCCTGAATGGAAACCGTCAGCTCGCTCTTGTTCAAAATATGAGAATTTTGGCCATTGCAAGTGTGGATGGCTCTGAGCTGGGTTATGAGAATGACCGGGGTTTAGTTTTCTTTCTTTCCATGGCCTTTTAGCCTGAAAGAGATTTCTAGAGTGATGATGGAGGTAAAATATTTCAACCATTGATCCCTGCGTGAGGTTGAACTAGGACACAGACGTTTTATATAGACATCTAACTTTGATTTCAGATGTCAAGTAGCAGAGAATTTATCACATCCTTAGAGATGATTTCTCCCAGTACTTAATCACTCTAACTATTGAAAATGTGCGTCTTATTTCCAATATAAGCTTTGCTGACTCCAACTTTCAGGCACTCTATCATGTTAAAAATATCCCGATCCTACAGTTAATCTCATGAGCCTACCCAATCTGCTTTCTACTATGCATTTCATTTTGAAGTGTCATTTCGAAGCCATCTGACCCTTTCTTTTCTACCCTACTGTATTTCAAACAAATTGAATTTCTTTTGGAATTTATGCACTGACACAAAAAATGATGAAAGGAAAAAAAAAAAAGGAAAATCTATAAAAATAACAAAAAGTAGTATTTATGGACACTGTGTAATTGTTCAGTTGACAAGCTGCTGAGCACAAGCCCATATGTCTTACAGGGAATGTCCTAAAGGATTTAGTAGCAACCGAAGCATTGTAGTTCCATATAAATTTAGTTAGGTTCTTCAAGTCGGTTGTGGGTGAAGCTTACAGAATTTAGAGAGGATTTATAACCTTCCCTGAAACAGGCAATATATTCAATTGATTGGAACTGACAATTATAGGGAAATCTATAGACATTTATGGACTTCTGCTGAAAAAGGAAAAAAGATCATCTCCGAAATATCTTTCTCTCCCTCTCTGTCTTTTCTTTTTTAATTTAGATCTGAATGTGCAGGATCCCATTTATTTATTTAGATTGGTGTTTCAATAAGCCTTCTCTAATGCTGGAACAACTTTGAATTTCAAATGCAGGCTGGTAATGAGGTGCACATTTTTAACAGTGAAGGTAATTAATCACTGGAATGGCTTGCCTAGGGACATGGCGGATGCTCTGTCATTTGGAGTCTTTAAAAACATGATTGAACACCTTTGCAAAAGCTAAGCTCTAGCTCAAATGAAAATTATGGACTGGATTCAGGAATCACCGGTTTGACAGCTGATGAGATGGAGGCTGTGTTTTCGTGAGATGAAGTCTTCAGCAGCAATATTTTGGCTGAGAGTATTCCCAGCATCTCCCTGGCTGCTTGTTTCCACCTTTGCAGCACTGAGCTCTCACCCTCTCATCCAAGCGTGCCAGCATGAGCTGTCTGAAGGGCCGCACAGTGAATCAGATCAGCGCATAATGAATCAGGCTTGGGAACTTACCTGGCTTAAAAAGAACATTAAAACACTAAAATCAAACCCAGGATTGTGGCCTCTTGGAAAGGTTAAACCTGCAACCAAGTCCCTTTGGCTGTGAAATCCGTGAACTGATGTATCCATCATTCAGAGCTCAGAAAACACTGAAGATATTCCTATATTCCTGAGGGGTGGCCCCAGGGATGACTTCAGGAATACTCCACGCACCTCATTGGTACGAAGAGCGCTTCACCTGCATCTCTACTAAACCACTCATGCCACAAAACACATCTGTGCCTTCACTTTCAGTCCCCAGTGGCTGTGCGCGCACACAGCAGAGGATCATTAAAACTTGACAATCTCCTATTCAAATGGAAGAGATCTTGCTCAAAAAGCTGGCTACTGGCCAGCATATCCAGTCTGCAGAAGTCTGGAACCAAAAAGGGGTCATGGCCAAACAAGTGGCCATCTGTTGGAAGGGCTGCAGCTGCCAAAGGAAGTCACTTAACAGAAGAAATGGTAGTTCTATAAAAGGAAGCAAAATGCTATTTTCCAGCATAGTGCGTTTCTTATACAGGAATAAAATCAGGCAGCAAGCAATAGATTATCCCGACACTGACAGCTCAAACAAACTAAATTCTAGACTACTGTTAAATATACATCAAGTGGTTTCTTGATGCATCGCTCAGCATCGTTTGGCAGAGAGAAGAGTGCACGTACTGTCAATGAGAAGTAGGTTTCCCAATTGCCTGCAGTGTGATACTTTTCTTTCAGAGCATGTGTACAGTTGCATTCGAGCTGCAGAGACGTTATGGTTCTAATTCTTAATTTTGGCTCCTATAGAGGGACTTCTGTGCTGGGATAAATGAGAATGTGAGTGAAGGACCCAAGTCCTTTTGCATCTGTCAGGTTATGGATTGACGTCTGTGTTTGTCCACAGGCAGCATGAAGCTTCATCAATGGCATGTCTGTGTCCCAGAGGCTGGAGAAATGCCATGAAAATATCGGTGATAAAAATAGAAACACGAGGTCTTTCTTAAGCAGTGCGTTAAGTCCTCTGTCCTTTCATGATGCTGATTACAGTCTATTTCAGAGGTAGTTAGGTCTCCTGTCCTCTCCTGCCCCATGCCTTGGAGCAAGGTTGGGAACAAGCAGTGGCAGCCCCACTTTGGGGCTCGCTCCCAGCCCCGCGATGCTCCTGGCTAGGTCGGACCTCCTGGCTCTGGTGCCAGCACCGTCCTTCCACCAGAGCAAGGGGCACTCATGGGATGCAGGAGCCGTGGGTGCTGGCACCCCCCTGCCGCCCATCCTCTGCCTGGCTGGCAGCAGAAGGGGCCAGGCACTTTGAGCTGGGGAAATCAAACAGGGCAGCTTGAAAGCAAGAGTCAGGAGAAGGGAGGCTCTCCCTGGATACATGCCCACGTATTACAACGCCCCTTTCAGTTTTGGTTGCTCTTACCTTGTTGCCCTGCCTGGGACTGAGAGAGAAGAAACTGGGGAACTGACTGCATGTGACCAGGGAGCAATACCAGCTGCTGCAGGGTGTGAAGAGAGCTCATATCCTACGGGAAAAAGCAAAGGGAACAGCAACGCTCAGAGACGTCTGCCCTTCACACAGCATCATCTCCCCCCCATCCCTGGTCTTTTGCACTGTCCCTGGCCCCATTTGCGTTTTTCATTTGGCTGCCAACACATCACATGTGTGAACAGGAGAGCTACAGATCCAGAACTACGCCGGGATCTGAAGTCTATAAGAAAAATGCTGTTCACACATACATCCACAGGGAGAACGTCTACTTTTAACTGAAAAAGTTAACGCTTGAAAAATAACATTTTTGAGGGACTGAAAATCAAAATCTGCTTATTAAGAAGCAACAACAAAAGCCCTTGGATTTCAGTTTCTTACAGATATTGTCTTTTCAGAGAATGAACTCCCTAAAATAATACAGAAAAGGTGCAGGGGGCTGTCCCATCTCCCAGCTCTGAGCCTGCTTGGCACAGAAGGCTGACTTCCCCACCAGCCGCGTGCCAGGGAGGGAAAGAAACAAAGCCCAGCAAGTGCCTGATTCTCTGCACCACCAACAAATGCACTGCAATGGACACAGCCACCAGATCCAAGATATTTTCTGATCTTTGCCACAGGCATTCCCCACCCTGCACTGAGCAGATCTGGCAATAGGTACTGAGAGACAGGGAGTGCATCCTGGTGCTCTTTCACATCCCTGGGGTCCCGCATCTATTGTAGGGATTAGGGACAAGAGTTTGCATTTTTTTGGGGTAGAGAGAAAAGTGCTCCAATAAGACCAACTCTCTTGAGAGATATGTTCTTGAAGGAGCTCACTGATTAATAAGATGAGCTTTTTAAGCTTCTCAAGAACTGTTAGGAAGTCTTGGGGAATTTCAACAAGGCTGAGTTGGGTAAGAGGTCTGATTGCTCCATGAAAGAATGGGGGAAGAGATTACTGAGCAGCCATGTGGCCTTCCAGCATCTAGCTATATTAGAATTTAACAAGTGTTTAGTGCTAAACTCCAATTTTTTTTTACCTTAAAGACAAAAAATAAAAAATAAAAAAAAAATCAAGTAATCAATTTCTGCTCTGATGTAAATCAGTTGGAGCCAAAATATTCAAGGATTCAAGGATGGCTCAGATTAGGAGTTTATCTAACCTAGGATTCTATCTCCAGCAAGGACATTAACCATGCATTCAGGAAAGAGGAAGACCAGGACAAGCATATCCAACACTTCCCCTTGGTATTGTCTCAGTCTCCAATTATTTTCAGCTCAAAGGGATTTCCTGAGCATGGTGTGGTTTTGCCTGCTTAGAAAACCCTCAAAGGAAATCTCTTCCAAGTATGTGTCCAGTCTGCCTTTGAACCCATGTAAACCTTCTGCATCCTTTGGCAAGGCATTACACAGGTCTCCTGGCTGCTGCAAAAAAAAGAGGTTGGGGAAGAGACTTTGCCAGTTTACTGTCTATCATGTCCTCAAGTCTTCTTTTGTTACTGCCAAAAGGTGCATCTAATTTGGCAAGTGTCTCTCAAAACCAGCCTTTCCCCTGGAGATTTGTTAACTCAGCCCCTGATGCCCCAAAGGCACTTACCCCTGCGATTTGACTTCCAGGCATCATTGATGATCCCTGTACAAGGTGTCCTGACCTGGGGGGGATTGTAGATTGCAAGGAATCGCTGAGGTCTTCGGTTTTAATCTGAAAAAAAAAAGAGCAAAGCAGTTGTAGCCTTAGGGAACAGACACGGGCCGTAGGATGCCTGGAATGGTAAGAAATCAGAGAGGCTGGAAGAGACGGGGAAGGGATTGCTTTCAGATTAGGGGGAGAAATCAGGACCTATTGCTCCAATCCCTGGCTTTCCAGAAAGGTAGGGGTTGTGCCTCACTCCTGCTCTCCAGTTTATGTGTTTTTATGCCAGTACTAGGTTAAAGGCTGGACCAGATGGTCTTAGAGGTCTTTCCTGACCCAAATGATTCTACAATTATAACAGGGGAATAATTTTCCTGCTCTGCTAAACCAAGGGGAAGCTTGCAGTTTGCTTAATTAAATCACATTAATTAAAACACTTCAGGAAGTTTCTAGTCACTTTGCAGGCTTTAAAGCATGCAAGTGCTTTCCTCAGACAAAATACTAAGGCATTTTGTGGTATTATTAGGAAGACACGATGCAATTCCCCTTTTCAGATCACCACTCACAACCCGATAGGGTGGCTGTAGGTGGCCTCATGTTGTTCTGCAGGTAGCAGAGAGTGGTACAAGGGAGCAACAGAGGAAATATCACGAAGTAAAAGACATCAAAAATCAGTATACCCTTCCAGACTTGAAAACTCACCACCCTAGGCACCGCATGTACTGAACTATGAGAAAGCAACAAGAAAGGGGGAAGTCCTGTTGTACTGGCAAGGAAAAAAATTGCTTCTTTAGCTAAAAGAAGATGTGAGGAAAAATATGGCAAACTTCACAGGTGTCAGCCCTTTGTCCAGTGGACATTTTAACCTATTTTAATGTTCAAGAAAAATTCCAGTCTACAGAAATCATTTTCTGAGTCCACGTTCATACATGGGTTCTTAAGAATTTACCCAAGGACCAGACCTGAATCCTTACATTTGGTTTTCCCCATAGTCTCCCTATTAATTTTTATCATAGCTACTACATTTAAAAATAATAATAAAATTACATCGTTTTGTACTAGCTGATTTATGTATTTTAATTTAAATGTTTAAATTATTTTTGGCAAGACCAAGCATGAGAGGAGAAGGCAACCTGGCTGGGGAGATTTTAGAAGTTTTTAGAATAATTCCTGAAAGCTGAGGAGCGTCTACGTGCAGATGCTGTGCAGAGACATGAGAAAAGTCATACAGATCTCTTATAACACATTTTCTCTAATAAAAGATGTACTCAAACAATTCCCAGACAGGCTCAAGTTTTCCCCAAGCATGAATGTGCCTACAAGAAGGCTCACATTGGCAGTCCTCTTCCTAGTTTAAGCTTTTCCAGTGCAAGAAGAGACTCCAATTTCCACAAACTGGAAAGAACAAGAAGAAACCAGAAAGAATAAATCTTGAAAACCTCGTCTATAGACTCAGTACCTCAGGTTCACTCTTACTACCAGAACCGAACCTCACCATCTCCTGTCAAATAACCCCTGAGCCCAACATCGCCCAGAATTCAAGCGGGGTTGTGTTTGCTGGCGTTTTGCAGCGCTGGCACGGACTCACGCAACCTTCTACCAGCAGAGGGGGACAAGAAATGCCCCTTTAAAAACAATGCCCCATGTGGGTATTTTTGGCTGAAAGGTCTTTTATTTCAGTTTGAGCAAAGCAAACAAATACACAACACCTCTATGTCCCAAAGAGAAAGAGCGATCACAAGGGAGCCGACCCGATAAACATTAACCTCTGCTTTTTGGAAGGTGCTGTGCAGAGGGAAGAGTTACAACATCTCCTTCAATTAAACTATAGCTCTGGATACTGCCGAAACTAGTTTTGCAATAATAGTAGCTCCTTGCAACAAGGCTTATACATGCTGTGAATTCCAGTTCTTTCCTACCTTTCAGGTCGGCATGATCATCCCGCTTAGCCTGGCGAAAAAATCAGATGGAAAGAGCTTCTTGATCACTATCAACGCGGGTAGTGTTTAAGTTACTAAATGTTAGGCAAAGGGCTCGGGAGAATGCACCGTTACCCTTGAGCCATCCAGTCACCGCAGGGAAATAGTTTTATGCACTTTTTATTTTTCCTGAAGGTGCATTAAAAAAAAAAGGTATATATCATCCAAGCCAAAAAGTAAAAATAAATAAATAAACACTACTCCTGCTTGCAATTCATGCGTGTCTCCCTCATACAATGCAGTCATCCAAGGCTGAACAGTCCCAAAAAGAAAAGATATCCACGTGTTAGAGAACGAGGCACTGGATCCCGCCTGGGTTACGATCCCGGTAGGAGCGGAGTGTTGAAGAAGCACAAGCCATTTCCAAACTGAAATCAATTTTTACAGCTGCCAAGCGGAATGATCTGGAAGCGTTCCAGGCCGAAAGGGGTGTGTAGCTGCATCCCGGCATCGCACAATATGAGAACGGGAGGTGGGTTTGGCAAAGGACTGGTTCCCCATTTAAAAACAACAACATCTCCCACTGCTCCTTCCCCCGGCCCTGGAATTCTCTCCTGCGCAGTGGGCGGGAACCTGGGTGTTCTTGACAAATCCTTCTCCACTGCACCTTTTTTCATTGGTTTTAGGCTCAGTTTTACTTCTCCCTCCTCTTCCTCTCCCCAACAGGCCTGCAGCTGGCTAATTGTTCATTAGCAAGAGTTCGGGGCATATCCAAAACTTTTGGGATGGTTTATGCAAATCCTGCACCTTCATTTTTTCCCCAGCTAAACCGGCACTGTTACCAACCGTACGTTAGAAAGAAACCAAACCAAAAACCCCAAAAAACCACACACATTGTGGGCGAGGCCACTCAATATCATGAGACTTAAAATAATGTAAATTTCAAACTAATAAAACAAGAGGAGGAGTTGCCTTTCTCCTTTCCCAGTGCATCTGACACAGGTTTGCTGTTATTTTCTGCAAATATGAGAGCTTTCCTTAAGGAACCAAAGAAGGTTGAAACAAAATCAGCTCATGTAGGTGTTTGCCGAGATCCATGCTAGTCCACCATGCATAAGAAAGAGTGATTGGGTTAAAATCAGGACCAGGTCTTGCTGTGGTTCCCCAGTTCCTTGCTTTTACATCATGGTCAGGGCAGGGACGAGAAGGCATTGAGAACAA
Organism: Nettapus auritus; assembly: GCA_011076525.1. Lineage (NCBI taxonomy): Eukaryota > Metazoa > Chordata > Aves > Anseriformes > Anatidae > Nettapus > Nettapus auritus. Next base: position 4,564,186 of record CM021788.1, read on the forward strand.
ACCTTAGTTTCTTCCCATCCATTTGGATTAGGGAAAATAATGCTACGAAGGAAAAAAATGAACTAGTAAGAGAGGAGGGGGAAATATGGCAGTGCTGGCAGGCACCTGGGCAGTCTCCGGGCTGGGCCCCCTGGGCAGCAGGTAACGGCAGGTGGCGGCACCCGCACGCCGAGCTGCCGAGGGCTGGGGGGAGGAATCACAGTTGCAAATCTCAAGTGGATGTTTTCACAGCCTTAAAATAGGGTCAGCTGCCCCCAAGCAATCCCTGTGAAAAACACAGGAAGGGTGACTGGATGGAAGGAGTCCCTTAGTTGGCTAGCGCGTCTGCTGGGCACGGCCAATGATGGATTGGTTCTTACCTATCTCTAGCCTGAAAACAAAAACAAAAAGCAAAACAAACTAAGAAACATATTGAGGGCGATGGAAAATGATCAAAGCTCTTCAGCTTGCTTGCGCAACTGATTTGTGGAAGGTGTTTCATAAACATTTCATAAGAAGGAGAATTATGAAGAAAACATCTCCCAACCTGCCTGCAATTACTGCACAAACTCTTCCTTACCAGTAGGAAGAAGGGGAGGAAAAAAAAAAAAAAGTACATCTGTTTTGTAACTGATCTGTGAACTTTTGGCAAACATTCGGCTCATGAAAACATCCTGCAGACATATTGCAAAGCTGTAAAAAGCCAGCCTTACACGAGGAAGTTGGAAAGATTCATGTTAGCAGCTCTGATCTCACTGTGTGGAAGGCCGTACCCCTCCGACAGACGGACGGACGGACCGACCCACGCCTGATCCGATGAGGTGGCAGCAGAATGCTATCGGTTCCACAGGGCTTGGGCTGCAGCCTCCTGGTGTAACCCAGCGCCACCACCAAGGTGGCTTGAGATGCTTCATGACATTCCTGTGCTTACGGGATCAATTAGCAATTCAGCTAACGAGCACCAAGCAAACGGCTGTGGTCCCCAGGCCAGCAAGCATCTGCTGCTGGCTGGGAGCACTTCCCAGGTAACATTAGCACTGCTCTGCCATCCCCTTCGCTAAGGTGGGATGGGCTGATTCTGCACCCCTCTGGGATGCTCTCCCCAAACCTAGATAAGGGGTGCCCAAGTGAAGCCATGAAAGCCATGCCAGCCTCCTTCAGCAGCAGCTGCGGTCATCGTTGTAAGACCCAAGACAATCGGATTTGTTGTGCAGTTTCTATTTAGATGGCAAGCTCTTTGAAACAGGTATTTATCTGCCCTCGTATCTGGCTTATCTGAGAGTCAGCAATTCACAACTGTTTAAGACTTGGACTTGCTCACATCCCTCCCCCTGCAGCTGCAAAGGGCTCTGGTTGTTGGGAAGAGGATCGGGTGTGCAGAGGCTTTGGAGCCAATTGCCCCTCGCTGAAAGAAAGCAGCACGTTTCTTCCTGGGCTGAATCATTCCCAAAGCATTATTTCACACAATTGGGTTGCCTGAAGTCAAGGGAGGAAGTCTTATGATGGAAACAGGTATCAAAACTGGATCCAAGGCTATTGCAGCTAAGCCTTCCCACCTTCAATGGCGTAAGTGTGCTTCTGTGAATTACCTGCACACGTGGGCACCATAAAATAAAACACACACTAATAATGAATTATAGCAATAATAATAATAATGGGCTTGCAATTACTATTTCCACATGTACTATCCTGCACATGCAGCAAGGCTTAACAGACGCTCAGGAAGAAAGCAGAAAACCCTCCTGTTAATAGGACAATATTTGCCCTAAAAAATTTGGTATCCTTCCACACTGAAGAGTGGGATTTTCAGAAGCTGTCAGCATGACAAAAGCAGAATTAATCCCACGCTGAATGCTTCGCAGACAATATCCTAAAACTCAGCAATGGCAACACAGTGAAAAATTAGAATGTAATCCCTAACCTCAACGCACCTGCATCAGAGCTTTGAGGCGTTTGAGTCTGTTAATTGAGGTCTGATCTGATATGCTTCAGCATCTGAGCTGCAGCTCAGGACGTGAATGGCTGTGCTGGAGCCGTAGTAAAAGTGGGGGTGGGAAATCAAAACTAAGTGTAACCGAGCTACACGCTTCACAAAAGGAAACAAACAGAACCACGCTTGGCTTTGCGTTCGCAAGCCTTCTGATGCAGCATTTCCCAAGTGTTTCTGCTTTGAAGCAGAGAAGAGGAAAAAGAAAAAGCCATCCCTCTGCTCCGCGCTGAGCGATAAGCCTCCAAACAATCACGTGCAGCACAGCAGGCTTCCAAAGCAGGCACCGGGCACGGGAGAGGAGAAATGAAGGCAGAGGTGGGGCGAGCACCTGCCCAAGAGGCCGTGCTCACGTCTGTGCTGCCTCTGCACGAACCCCAGGAGCACAGCGAGGGCTTGGAGCGGTGACCTGTGGCCAGAGAGCACCGAGCTGGCAAAAGGATGCTGAAAAGCAACAGCTTGGAGCATCTTCGCTCTTGCTATTGGTACTCAGGCATGCGGTGCCTTCCCTGCCAAGGCCTGTGGACGTGCCAAATTGGAAGTATTTTTAAAAAAGGGGAGGGGAAGATGCCATTTTCTTGGTCAGAATGGTGAGAACCTCCAAACAGCACATGGAAAGCTGTTTTACCACCATAAAGGCTGCGATTTCTCCCACGGCTCCGTTCCAGGACTCTCCTCCCCAGCCCTGAGCCCAGAGGTGCTGCCATCGCTGCTGCCCCGGCCTCGCCGAGCATTGCAGCACTGCTCCTGCATCTCCCGATTCCACTTGCCCAACTTCCAAAGCTCTCCAGAACTCCACCTCTGCCTACACCTTTGCGCTTATCTTCCCCGCTCCCACCCTGGGCTGCATCCCTGCCCCTTTCCTTATCAATCCGATTTCACACATGCCAGGCTTCGTTGCTTCTCCCATGCCCTCCTGCATGCTTGCACAGGTTCCCTGGAGCCTCGTCATGTTCCTGTTGAAGTCAGCAGCAAAATTGCCTTACTGGTCTTTTACGGGGGCCAGAACCAGACCTTTAACCAATTCCCTACACGGAAAATCTCCCCTTCCCGTGGATCCCTTGCCTCGGGGGAGCAGGCCGTGCTGATCCTATATTCTCTGTGCCCTCTAGCTGCCAACCAGCCAGAAACCACCTAAATACCTGGCACTGCCTCCCTGCTGCACAGCACCGATGTCCCCGGCTCAGTCATCCGCATGCAGGGCAGGGCGAGACGCGGGAGTCGTGGCGCAGGGAGCCCTTGCTTTCCGCCCAATCCCACATTGGAAAAGGAATGAACTTGGAACCAGCCAGCTCCCGTGACTGGGGCTGGCTCCATCCCAGCTCCGCAGGTTTCTCTGATTGGTTCGGGGGAGTTTTGGCACCCGCTGCCGTGCCCCGGGGAACTGGGACACAAGGAGAGCAGCTAGAGGAATTGCATTAAGCGCACACAAGTCATATAATTAAAAAAAGAAAGGGAGAGTGAGAAAGATCAACTTCGCTGGAGAGTATCGCATAATTTTTTGGTTTGGGTGGAAGGAACGAGGCAGGAGGTTGAGGGAAGAGGGAACCAGTTCTCTGCTCCCAGCTCAGGGGCTCTGGCATCTTCCACATGCCGGGGAAGCAGGCAAGAGGGTGTCCTGCAAGAGAAAACCCAGTGTCTGCCTCCCAAGGGGCCGAGCAGCTCCGGCTCACCCACTGATTTCACATGGAGCGCTGGCACATCAGCACCTCTGGGACGGGAGAAAGTGCACTCTGATGTCAGGCTTCCAAAATTAGAGGCCTTGCTTGAAACCCCATCACCTTCACCTTTTTATGCTATGACTTGCCCTTCTGCAAAATGGGTGCAGGGCCCCACCCTTGCTGGGTGGTGCAGTCTTTTGATTGAATTCTTGGAGCTCACCAGATGAAAGGCCTTCAAGAATTTGGAGTCTTCTCCTTATTACCGATGAGCCATTCTCCAGCAGGCAGAAGAGTCATAACCATGCATGGTAGTTCATGCAGCTCACCACTTAAAAAGGTGCCAAGCAACCTAAAAAGCACCTTGACAGTGACATCCATGCCCCAAGCTCAGTTTCTATTGCAGAAACAATCGATAGGTCCCTTTAGTCCATGAAACCAGGGCTCGTTGCCTGCAAGCTTAGAAAATATTTAGTAAGAGATGATAGGAGCCCAGCTGAGCAGGGAATTTGCACAAAGACCAGTCCGTCTCTGCATCTTTAAGAGAGCTTTGAAAGATATATTGCCAGTGGATCAAGGCAACAAGTGTGGGCAATGCCTTCTAAATACAGGTTGCTCTTTGGGAGCCTGGAGCAGGAAAGCAGGAGTTTGTGAACGGGCTGCAGCTGGAGCTGAGAACCAGGCACAACCCTGCCAACTCAGGAGTGATGCTGGGCTGTTGTCAGCAGTTATTGGCTGAGCAAACAAATCTGGTGACTTGAATCCATCCTTGGGAGTGGAGGGTGTGGGGTTCAGAATCTTTCCTCCTACTTCCATCCCTTTTCTCCCCTACAAACTTCACAAGAGAGTCACCGGCACGTTTTGGAGTTCGTTCCCAGCAATCTCATCTGCAAGGCTCCAAAACAAAACTAGCCTGCAGAAGAGGTTCCTCTACATATCTGTCCTAAGCAAAACAGTGCCATATATAGAAACAGAGGACTTTCCCTCCAGCCAGGGCTTTCTCTGATGCTTTCCCAAAGGGCTGCATTTCAATGAAGAACCAGCACACATACAAATTTATGCAATCAGTCTATCCCTAGGACGGAGCAAGGGAACTTCAAAAGGGAAAGGCCAAGGCAGCGCTCAGCTTAGATCCAGTGTCAGTCAAGGCAGATATGGACAGCTGGGCCCATTTCCAACTCGAGGAGGCTCAAGAGATGAAAAGCAGATGCAAGACTTAGGCTGACACCCTGGGGCAATGCGGAGACGAAGAGAGAGTGAAATCTGAATTGATCCCCAGAGGGGAGAAGGAAGCAGGATGTGAACCTCCCCTTGAGAGGAGGGCAAAACAGGACTGGGATGGAAATCTGGAGGGCAGACTGAAACCTGAACTACCCACAGGGAAGAGCCAAGCAGGAACAGAAATGACATATAGGGAACACATGAGATTAGGGGGAGGTGGGAACTCAAAGTGGAATGAAAAACTATGAGAGAGATCGCCGGGGGGAGGGAAGCCCTGATTGAGCAAAATTAAATCTGCAGGGAGTTTTGCATCCCAGATATTAATAACAAACTACCTAGCAAGTTGGGCCCTTCTTTCCACCTTCAAAAGGATGGAGGGGAGGAAGAACTTGTCTGTGGTTGAGCACAAGACTATGAATCAGAGAATGGAGTCCGTATCCCAGCTCCGCCAGGGAGCAAGGCCCTGGATTGCAATAAGCCTCAATGTCCACAGGCAACTCTCCCCATAAAGCATCCCCTGATTTCAGCTGCAATCACAGTGCTCAGCATCTTTGGGAAAAGCCAGGGAGTCAGCCCCTGTCTGCCTCATCTGCAGGACACGGTTAAACACTCCCTACCTTCTGGAGGATGCTAAATTCATTAGCAAAGAACCTTCAGACGTGTGGGCGGAAAATACCCAGCAAGGTCAGGGCGTTAATGGCTCTGAAGAAGGGCCACCTGTGATTTCACATCTCAGATGCAGTTTGCCTGCTTTTCTTTCTCACGTCATGTGTCTAGAGGACATCAGCTGTGAAGACCTGAGACAACTCAGTCTCTTACCTCCAAACAAGTGTTGGAACCCCTCCCAAACCTCAGAAATTCAAGTTCCATCAGACAACGACCCTGCCAGATAAGAACAGGGCAGGGAGGTGAGGTTAGAGAAGCAGATCCTGGGGTGGGAAGAAGGTCCTTTTGCAAGGGCAGAATTTTTCCAATGACCCAGTTCCTCGCTGCTCTTTTGGGGTAAACCAGCAGACACACTCAATTGGCACCCCAAAATCTACTTGAGTCCTTCCAGGTGGGAACCTGAAGCAGCTCAATTGTTTGATGCTGACTGGTCACTGCAAGAAAGGGGGGTGTGAAATCCCCTCTTACAGTCATAAGGAACAGTCAAAATGGCATAGAGTACCCCCGATGTGGGAATTTAAGCATAGAGCTAATGTGCACGTGAAATACCAGCCCACTTCAATAATTTATCTTGCTTCCTGATTTTACTCTGGATTCTTCCCTTCATGCTCTGAAGATCTCTCCTGCACCACCACATCTCCCAGTTACCTCCTTTTCTCAGGTAAACCCTTCCCAAACTCCTATTTCTAGGAAAGGGCTGTATCCATATTACATCCCCTAACGAGTGTAAAACAAAGAAAATAAAGTAATAAAGAACCAACAGGAAAATTCAAGCTACGATGACCCTGGGCTACTCAGGCATATGAGTGCCTGCAATATTGGTAAGTCTCACGGCAGGATCACCTCTGTATTGGTACAAATATCAAACCTGTCATTATCATTAAACAAATGACAGCCTGTCTACGAGGGTTAGCCTGCTGCTGGAATGAAACTGCATGACATACTTGGATACAGAGCACAAGCAGATCCTTTCCTGCCCTGGTAAGGCACAACCTTTCAGCTTTATTTCAGAAGGGACACGTTCTGTCCTGGCTCTGGAGCTCAGTTCTGTGCTTGAGAGCATGAGGGGCTTGGAGAAGACATCTCCTTCCCTGCTCTGGAAGGAGATGTGAGCCTTCAGTCCTCATATTGCTGCAATGGCCACTAATCCTGTACATCATTTCCCTGGTGGAAAAGAAACCAGAGATCCAGAAACTGTTATCTCCCAAAACCATCAGCCCTAGCTCCGTGTGCAGATTGCAGAAGGCAATGGAGTTATAACTCCAGAGAAAGGGCAAGTTACACGGCTCTCCAGAACAGCTCTCTTCAGGGCCATCTGAAAACAAACAGTGCAGTATTTCCCCAAAATCTGACCACTGCATTTACCAATGGGGGAAATAAAACAAACCAGACCATCCCCACCTGGTGAGGATCACCACACAACAGCAAGGAAAAGCTCTGACTCCAACACTTCCAGTTGGACCTTTCCCGGTCTGAAGACTGAAGCCACCACTGCCGAGTTCCTCGCTGCTCTCCTTGACACACTCTCAAACCATGAAGAAGCAGATGTCCCTAGTCAGGCTGCCAGCACTGAAGGTGAAAGTTTATTACGCTCCCTTTGCATTTCCCTTGATATAAACAGGAAACAACAAGCATTAGACTCCCTAAATAAAAAGCCAAACCAGATAGGCAAGGCAGAAGATGCTGCTTTTTTCCATACACACCCTTTCCCCTCTCATTCACATACAAATTACTGTTGCATCCAGGTGGGAGGAGAGTTTAAGTGGGGAGGGGGGGAGTGAACATTTGCCAAATAGGCTGAGGGATCAGAAGGCAGCTTTCTCATAAGGCACAGGGCTGACCCACAAACTGCGAGAAAACCTCAAACTCCGCAAGAGTTTCCCTCCTCCCCGTTGGCTGGGTGAGAGCAGCCGCAGCAGGGAACTGGGAGGCAAGTAAGGGGTCTAACCAGGTCACTCCACCCTTCCCTTCCTGCCTGGAGCATAACAGGGGAGGGAAACAGACCTGAAATGTAGGCCATCTACAAAGACTGGGGGAGAGGCTTAAACGATGTGAGATTTATGATCTTCAAAGTGATTAGCGCCCAGCACTCCAAATAAAGTCAAAGAGAGCTCTGCAGCTCTCGCGTTCAGCTCGGAGTTGGGTTTCAAACCATGCTTCTCTGGCTTCGGTTTGAAAACCTGAATTGCAAGGTAACAAAAAAAAAAAAAAATACACCCAAACCCCAAACCAAAATTAAAAACCCACCAACCTCCACCCGTAATGAAAGAGCTCGGCATCTGGTTTTACATGAAAACACTTTGATATTCCCATATCTGCCCTCTTCCTTTTTCTCATCTCTCGAAATCTATTTGCTGAATTGAAGATAAATTCACCAATAGCTGAGGTCAGCCTGGAACGTGAGTGTACAGCCGGTGTGCGTTGGGGCTCAGTCTCGTTTAAAGTAACACCAAGAATGGCTCAACTCGCCCTGGAGAGGGCCAAGAGAGGGAGACAGAGAGCCACACTGCCTGCAGGTCCTCTCACCCGAACTGCTACAACCTGGATTTAAAAAAGCAGCTAAAAAACCACCACCAAAATGAGCTTGTTCACAGGTTTTTGCTTTTTAAGCCTTAATCAGTCCCCGGTAAGGTTTGCTGCTTGGAAGCCCTTGCACAAGTCCTTGGAAGGGACTTTGTGGTGCCCTGGTGGAAGGAGAGAAACAAAGTGGGAAGCGACCGCTACCAAAGACTGCCATGCGACCACAACCTCATTTTGGGAGGAAGATGTTTGCATAGAGCAAACTCTGGCCCAAATCCCACTGCCTATGAGGCTGCCTGCCTCACGAGTTTACCAGCAGCTCTCATTCAAGGGACAGGGACCTTGAAGATAATGAGTCCAATCCCTGGCGGTGCTGCTTCACCACCGTCACTAATGTCTCCTGGATTAACCTCAGCCCAGGATCCAGTTCTAACATCTTTGTGGTGTTGCCATAGGAAAAGTTTGCAACATGTAATGATCTTGTACTTTCATAGCTTATTTCTATCTTGAGGGAATTTTCTTTTATCACTCGTTATAAGCAGATTGGATTCTTCTCTTGGCTTGTAGAAAGCCTGTGCTTTGGGCTCCGCAATCCACAGAGCTGGAGACACAAGACTTTTTGTTTTCAGCTGGGTTTTCCAAAAACCTGGAAGATGGCTGAACGTGTTAAGACACCTTTGATAGGAAGTTACAACCCACCCAGAACCGGAGCAGCCAAACCAAACAAACAAACAGCAGCTTGCTGACATCTGTCAGACCAGAGCCACCAAAACAAGCTCGGAGGACAGAAAAGTCACAGGAGAGGCATCAGCTGCCCACCTGCTGCTAGCAGGAAGCCTTTGCAAAGGATCGCAACCCTTGAACTCGGGGAAGGCGAAGCTGGAAGCAGGCAGGCTGCTGGATTGCTAGGAGTGCCAACATCTGCTTCAAACGCCAGTAACTGCCCACGGAGCTGCAGCCTGCTTGCTTTTCTCACTCCAGCTCCCCAGAGCACTGCAGCAGGTGGGTGCCTTGTCTCTCCAGACCTCTTTGTGTTTGCAAGCTCCGAGCCCAGCCCCACTGATGGCCACAGCAGTCCTTGGCTCAGGACTCAGCACATTTTCTCACGTCTCTGCACAGCTTTGAGGTCTGTGGAGGGCTGTCACCTGCCTCCCCTCACAATTCTGCATTGAGGTTCAGGGATTTCAGAGAGCCAGGTGTGAAAGTCTCAGGCACTCCATGAGATGGGTTGCTTTTGGCTGCATGAAGCCGGAGGATAACATCTAACAGCAAAGACAACAGCTCGCCAGAGCCTCACGTGCTGCAGCCAGGCTGCTGCTATCACACACGCTTGCATTTATCTGCTGTCCCTTTCCCCACCGTCTTGCGAAGAGGAATCTGCCGTTGTAGGCAGGCCTGGTCTTGACCCAGGCACTCCAAGACCTCAAACCACCTCATCCTCAGTCCTTGCTGATACTCCTGTGAGTCAGCCCGTGCTCCTAGACTTGCATACCGCAGTGCTTTCAGCACCACTGTCGCACACGGTGCAAATCCATGGAGCTTTGGGGCGGGATTTGCACATTCGCCAGTGTAACTGAGGTCCCTTTTGTTTCTAAATGGCAAGAGAAAAAATTTAAAAGCCAGCAAAAGCCTCAAGCAAAGGGTGACTTTAAGAAACTCTATAATTAACTGAACTTCTATGAAATGGGAAGGCCTGGAAACCAGAAGTTTTATCTGCCATGCTGTCCCACAAGGGGAATCAGGAAGGACTTTTGTGGCCTGTTTAATAGCAGCTTGTGACCTAACAGTTTGCATCTCCTAGCAGTACCTGCCTGGGACTCAGCAAGATGAGCAGTTACACTGTAATTCAAGAAAGCAGAAGAATCCAAGGAGCATCTTACCTGCCTGTTAAAGTCCAGCCCATTCTGCTCACTTCCTACAATGAAACAAACAGAAAAAGGTCTCAGTATTAATGGCAGAGAGCATCCATCTACACCTCCCAGAACTCAGGGCCATGTAACCAAAGATGCTCTGCTCACACAGTGCAATTGAGTGTAAGAGCAAGGAGAGGAGCGGGGAGGTGGAGTCAATGCGAAAGCAGCGATGGAAGCACGAGGGCAGCTTCTGCAGAATTTGGTGGTACCAGCCTTTGCTGGAGTTTTTCTGCCTGGGATATACCTGGCCAGGCAGTGAGGGTTGGGGAGAGCTCACCGACAAAGGGAGATTCCAGCGGGGGTGAACTGGGGGATATTACGAATCTCCAGGGAAATCCGGGAGCCAGGACTGCGCATAAAGCAAGAGCTAACTGTGGGAGAGGCTAGCAAACAGGTGGCCAGGGCTGTTAACCAGGGATCTTTAGGAACCTGTGTGGTACCAAGTAATTACGGGATATCTAAAGGAACAGAGGGTGCCGTGGGGTTGTGCGCAAGAGGCGTCTCCTTGATTCCAAAAGAGATTGGCAGGCACAGGGGGAAAATCAGACAGGTTTCAGCCTGAAGGTACCGCACAGGCCCTCACTCATTCCCCTTTGATGATAAACATTTCCCCCCCCCCCATCACACCTGCCAAATTCATCAAGAACATCACAGAGGAAAGGCTGTGCGCTCCACAGATATGAATGCTTTAAGGGATTCCACGAAGCCTCTTTAGTTGCAAAGGCAACCCCAAGAAACCCCTTCCCTTCCCCTTTGCGATCCATCCCCTAAGTCATTCTCTTCCAGCCCAACTGAGTTTGTGATAAATAGTCTGAAATTGTTCACATCCCACCACCACAAGCCCCTGAGGCCCTTTTGCTCCTGAATTTTTTTTTTTTTTTTTTTTTTTTTTTCCCCAATATAACGTTCCCCATGCCCTGTGATCTGATCAAGCTTCAACACATCATGTTTTTCGGGAGTTCATGGCTCTTGCAAGAAGTTGGAAAGCAGTTCGGGGAGGTTGTGCAGGCAGGAGTGCAAACCCAGGAGTGCAAACCCAGCTCTCCCATTGACTCCTTTGCTTTCAACTGAGCAAACCCCGAGCTAGCAGGCAGTTCTTCAGCTCGCGCCATGCTCGTACTATTCCCGGGTGAATCACCAGGGCTCCGAGATCCTCAGGGGAGTGTTCTTGGTACAATTACTCACAGATGGCAGAATGCTTTTAGAGCCGACTCTAACCATTTCATGGCACTGTGTTTTCTGCTATCTAGAAACTACTCTGCAGATTTTATCTGCAGCACGTTAACAGCACCAGCGATGGAAACTGAGCTGCCTTTGTTGCCCTCGTTAGGCTGAGCTGCAGGTCTTCGTTATCAGACACAACCAGAGCACTATTTCACGGCAGAGCACACCGTTGCCCCCCGCTCCAAAAATCTCTATCCTCTCACCACCTGCAACTCAACCCCAATCCAGGTCTGTTCCTTTTTCCACCAGCCCGTCTGCATTTCTGCTGTGCTGGAACCTGCCCTCCCTTCCTGGCTCCCTCCCGACCTGCTTTTCAAAGCTTTCTTTCTCTTCCCAGTCTCAGGTCTTTCTCCTCTTCCCCGCATTTCCCTGCTCTTGCTTCCACCTCTGACCCACCAGGCACTCGTGAGCCCCCCAGTCGTGGCCAGTTGCCCCCTGACCACCTCTCCCCAGCTGCTCCTGCCCCAGGAATTTGTTCATTCATTGCGCTCCAGCTCCAAGCCCCGAGAGCCAACGACTGCTCATCTAAGCGATGGGAAAGCTGATAGCGCTAATAGATGATCGCAATCAGCATCCACACACCTGAGCGGGGCTGCGTGATGATCTTCAAGGCCTGCAGTTTCTACCTTTGCAACCCACGGGGGGTTGATGCAATCTGAGGGCAGTAGCTGAAGGGGAGAAAGGCAAGAAGGGGAGAAGAAGGAAACGCAGTTCCCAGTTGCTAAAATAGAACAGGAAGGAAAAGGTAATCTTCTGCTTTCTTGGATGCGAGGCTTTCGCTCACGTTCAAATGCAGCATGTTGATGAGGCAAGATTCAAGGACCTGGAGGGAAATCCCTGGGTCCCAGCGCTGAGGGCTCTGAGTCACCACCGTACACCCCAGCTCCTGGAACCTGAGATGCACAGCTGGAGCACGGCTTCGTGCTGCATCCCTACCACAACGAGCCAAACTCTCCAAACGAGGCTGCCAAAACACACAGCAGGTTCAAAGTGCCCAAGCTCTCCGGCGCATCCCCTCCTCCTCTTCCAAGCTTTCCACCTTTCTCTTTTCCCTCCCTGCACCAGCAAGCTCAGCCCTCGGACGTCTTTTTCCCTTCCTCCCCTACAAGGCCAGGCTCAGCACCCTCTGCATCCTGCCCCAGACGAGCGCAGGTGCTCGGGAGTACCTCATTTTCCGTGACAGTGGAACATGCTGGAAATATGCATGGAGATCAACAGGAACCCATTTGTAGCTTGGGTGTCTAAGTCTGAGATAAGTGCCCCAGGCTGTCTTGGTAGACAACGAGGAGCAATAGGCACCTCCAGAGGCCATTCATCTGACCTATCTTAGACGCCTATCTAAGTTGAGATGAATGGCCCTCTGGAGATGACAATTTCTTTTTATTGACTACAAAGGGACCCAGGGGCAACTAGTTCAGGCTTAGATGTCCAATAGTGTGATATTTAAAACTGGGCGAGGTGATTTCTGCTCCCAGTGGTTATGTAAATAGGGGCTGGATACACAAATCTCTGCAGCTTTTCAGCAGGATCAGTGAGTGTTTGTGCGTGGATTTATTTGCAAACAAATCTCATCTTTTTCTGTTTCAGCAAAAGCTTGTGCACCGAGTGAAATTAAAATGACTTCATCTGCAAGCCAAGGTTTGGGTGTGATAGGGATAACAACTCTCTCGTTCCAGCGAAATCGCTGACTTTCCTACAAATATTTTAAAAACAGACTGCTTTCCTCCCTGTTTCTATCAACATCAGGACCCACGCCGAAGGAGTCATTTCTCTCCTTAAAGGAACGGGCTGTTCAAACAGCACGGATCCGCACTTTAGATTTAATCTCTCCTAGCTCCAGGAGATAAAAAGAAAGAAAAGTGTAAGTGGCGGCAGACTCTCAACTGCTGCAAACTGCCAGAACGCCGCTCGTTTTGGTGGAGCTCCACACCAGCCAACAACGTGCTCCTGCTACGCCAGCCAGGCACCACGGCCCTCCCTTCCTTCGGTTGCATCAAATCTGGGAAGCCCAGGGATTTAAAGGGAGAAGGATCGCTTTGAGCTCCTTGCTCTACCTTTCCCAGGAGCTTCCCCATCCATTGCCCTCTCCGTGGGTGTCCCGGACAGAGGGGGAGAGGCAGCGATAAGCTCCGCCGGCTCCCCGCAGCACGGCAGCCGAGGGCCGCGCTGCTCTCCTTGGTTCACCTGGCAGCTGTTTTGCATAGCACTGGCATCAGATCTGGTGCGAGTTTGCCTGGGGAGGTTTCTCTGGGGATGGGAGCAGCAGCGCAGTTCCGGACGGCTTTCCCCCCACCCCTGCTGTTCCCCCCCGTCTGGAAGGCTTCGCATGCTGTGAAAACCGAGCCCCTGCGCCCCGTCGCAACCACCCCGATTCCCACTGAAAGCCACCCAGCCAGTCCGGCTCTCGAGGATAAAAGCCCCGTGATGGCAGGAAGGAAAAATCAAGATCGCAGCTCGGCTTCGCCTCGGCGAGGCAAACACATGCAGGAACATGCAGATGTCACCCGCGGGGAGTGACAGCCGCCCGTGGCTTCTCGCCCGGCGACAAAGCAGGGCTGCAACCAGAACTTTATTCCCCTTCCCATCCAGCTACATGCTTAATGTGCCCTGCAGTTTGATCTCGCAGAAGGGACAGGGAATTAGGAGGCGATTTCAATCTTTAGCAGGTGTTGGGGAATTCCCACAGGGAATCAGTTTTCTCCCTGTGCATTTGGGAGGGAAATTCAGAACAGCTGAACGGCGATGGGGGAACAGTGCCAGGCAGACACCGGGCAGGGGATTCAGGCTCAGATGTCTAACTTTTAGGTGTCTAATTCCCAGCCAATTGCTCCAGGCTGCCTTTACAGCCACGGAGAGGAAGCCGGCGCTTCCAGAGGGCAACTCACCTCGCCCCCAAGACAGAGGGCAGAGACATGAATCACCTTCTGCTGATGCCTATTTTCATCGCTGACTCTACAAGGCGCCCGGGGTGAGTAGGTCAGGCTTCAGCCTCAGAGTGCTGAATATCTCAAATTAAGATTAATCTCGCCTATCCTGCAGTATTCTAGCACCCCAGCTGATAAAGCACAATGCCGTTAGAGACTGACAAAGCAGGCCAGATGCAGAGCACCTTTCAATACATGTTTTCTAGAGGCTAAGAAATTAACTCCTTCACATTGACTGATGCAAGAATCCAGTCCCTCACCCCAAAAGCTATGTAAAGCCAAAACATAACCAAGAGCAGTGACACCCATTATAGCTATGAACAATACTCAAGCCACACACCATAAACGAAGCAAAACATTTACCTGCACTGAGATGGATGGGGTTCTATTAAGCCAAAAAGCTATTTGGCTCCTCAGTCATTTAGCTCACTTTGGATACTCAAGCAAACACTATCACAAACCTCTCTGCCATTCCCAGCAGCCTGACCAGCCACTTCTGCAGAACTAGCAGCACAAGCCCTGCCTGGGACAAGCTCACTTAAATCATCTCATCATCACTTGAGTGGCTGGCCCTGATTCCCCCACCTGTGCCCAGTGGTGATGGGGAGCAGAAAGTGCTGAGCAGACACAAGCCTGTTCCCCGGACCCTTACCTGCCCTGCTGGGATGCTCCCTGTTCCCAAGGTTTGCTCCCAGAGCGTTACTTAAAAGGAGCAAGGGAAAGTCTGAGCGGAATGGGAAGTTCTCAAGGCAGCCAACTCGGGCTGCAGTTTTCCTGCTGTTTGCACTAACAACACAAACAGACCAAACCGGGGCATCGGGGCATCTCCATGGGAAAGTCAGGGCTGGTGAGCAGGAAAAGTGAATGCGTGCTGGCTGACTCAGTGAGAGGGCTGCACGACTGCAGGGGAAGCTTTCACCGAAGGCTCGGGCGTTTCATTTGGGTGGAAACCCCCTGGGACATAAAATTGCCTTTCCTTTGTGAGCCTCGCAGAACTCCCACCTCCTGGTGCCACCGCAGCTCCGGGCGCGATGTACCCTTCGTGTGGGGCAGGGCGCGGGGGGAACGCAGGACAGCGAGTGTGGGAGACTCGGGCAGCTTCCAGAAGGAAACCCGAGGGCAGCAGTTGTTCCCACGGAAAACATTTCACCTGCAGGTGTTGGGAGAGGGCAAGTCTCTTCTCTTAGACCAGAGGCAAGAGGCAGATCAGACCAGCTCTTCCTTTGCCCCTCTAATTCAAGTCAAACCAGCCTTTTGTTCCCCTTTCCCCTCCCCATCCTTTTTTATCCTCTTCCATAATGGGATGTTTAAGAAAAAAAATAAAATAACCCAACCTCAAACCCTAATCACCTTCATTTGAATTTCAAATATCCCCCTCCTGGCCTCCCCCACGCCCCAACTGACTCGGAGCTGGGAATATGGAAATTTCTCCTGCTTGCCTTAAATGTGGCTGTGCTATGAAAATCATCAGCCTTATGCAAATCCCGAGCAGGCCCCATTGCCATAGCAACCAGCTGTTTCCAGCCCGGCTGCTACTGCTGCTTTTATTTATTTGGGACTTGTCCTGGGGCTGTTCATGGCTGCAGGGGAAAGAGAGGAGAGAAATCCTGGAGGCTCGGAGGGGAGTTTCACCGGGGAGAGCTGGCCTTGGCGAGCGGAGGCACAGCCAAGGACGGGGCTCGGTGTGGGGCTGGGGAAGGCCAAGTTTCCTCAAAAGTCTTTGGCCTTGCAGCCTGTTTCCAGCCCCGTCTGTGGAGGTAACGGCAGAAGAAAGGCTTAGCATGGGCATCCCTGAGCTTGCCTGCTGGGGGGTGTCTGCGAGCAGAGCAAAACCTGAGCACCCCCAACCCATTTCACACTGCTGACATGGCTTGGGCACTTTTCCTTCTACCTGAGTTAGAAGCAGATGCAGACATGAAAACCTCCATATCCTATCTGAGCATAAGCCATAAGGTTTAAAAGAAAGCCTACCCAGGAAGCCCAGGGCACTGCCACAGGAATACGACAAACACTGGTGACCCCAACCCCTGGAGGAGCTGCACCCACCCCCGGGGAGCAGCACCTGCAGCAAGGAGCTTACCCCTGGCCAAAAGGTGGGGGACGAGCTGGGGACCCCCACTTTGGGGCTGAAAATCCCATTTGCACAGGTTTTGATGCAGAAGGCATGGACAGACATCAGGAGATGGGGAACCAGGAGGGGCCTGGAGCCTGGTGGTAGCAATAGAGGCAGGCTTTTACCTCTTGCTGCCATCCTTCCACTGCTGGAATTGAGGAGCTAGGGGAGAGGAATGACATTTGAAGGAGCATCCCCCTTCCAAGACCATAGGAGCAGATGCATCATAGCACCTTTACACTTGCACTGCCTTGGGGTTCAAAGGAAAAGCTCCTTCTGACCTTCAGAGGGAAGGCTATCTGCTCTACAGCCTCCTAACCCACCAAAAGAGGCCGAGACAACCACGGTGCTGTTGTCACCAAAGCTGGAGAGAGCCCCCTTTCCATCTCCACGTGCCTTCCCCATGCAACCCCACTCCTCAACCCGTCTGCTTCCAGATCCCAGCCCTGCTCCAGCTGTGCAAGCTGCTGGATCAGCCCTCTGCCATCATCCCAGGCAGAAATACCAGCAGTTTTAGGGCAGTGGGACCGCTGTAGGGCCGTCCCATGCTGCGTGCAGCCCCACTCCCTTCCCCGTGCACTGGGATGCCCATCGCGCACCCCGCCCTGGGCTCCTGGCAGCCTGTCCAGCTCCCCGTGTTGCAGGGTGGGGAGGGAAGATGTTCGGAGCGCCCGCAGCTATTCAGTTACCGATGGTTGTGTTTGAAGAGCTTCCCTATCGCCCTTTTGTGAAGGCTTTGGCTTCCCCCCCATAGCCTCAACAGATGAAATCAAAGGGAAGTAGCTTTGCTTGGTGTAACCTGTTTTGATCAAGCAGATAAACGGGGAACAAGTGTCTGACACAAACAAACAGACAGACAGAGGCAAGTCCCACCTCAGCATTTTGTTGCATCAGATACAGAGGGCTTAGATAAACCACAAGAAGGGGGAGATCTCTGCCTCTCGGCTGGAAGACCAGGGGCGACACTCGGCAGTGCCAAGCCCCCACAGTTCCCATAAAAAAAACTCAACCCAGAACTTGCTGGCATGGCTTTCATCAGTTTAAAAAGATGAAAAGAGCTCGCAGCCAAGCGCAAAACTCGCGCTTGTCATTACCCCCCATGGAGTCCGCGGGACTGCCGGCGAGCCTGGCGCGCAGCAAAGGGCAGGGAGGATGGCACGGCACGGCACTGAACAGCATGGCACGGCTCCACGGGCATAACCTGAGCATCTCGCACACGTGCCGCAATAGGAAAGGCAGGGGAGAAGCAAAGGAGGGCTTAGGATCTGCAGGACTGGGCAGGGGATATCCTATTATTATTATTATTATTGAGGTCATGTTTTTTATTTTTACCATGGCAGAATTTTGCTGCGACCAGCAGACATAGGGGGAAAAAGGTACACAAAGAAATGTAGAATTTAGGAGGACATCTTGCTAAAAACTTTGAAGTGTTTTTTTTTTATGAAATTGGTGTGGATAAGAAAAAAGAAGAAAAATAAACGAATAAATAAATAAAAAACTTAGTTTTCCTATGAAAAAGGAATAATTTCAAATTTTTTTCTCAAAAAGAAAAAAGTCCCACAATTATTTTAAACACTTCCAACGTAAAACAATGCGCCAAATTACCCTTTTCTTTCCCCCCTCTGAGCGTAGAACTGGCGGAGATATGAAAGGCTGAGATTATGCTTCTGCTACTGCCACTTCCCATCAGATCTTTAGGCATCAGTTTTAGATCAAGGGCTCGGTTTACAAAAGCATTTTGGCATCCAACTCTCTCCTTTTTTTTTTTTTTTTTTTATTATTATTATTTTAAATTCTTCTTGGAGCCTGTCTACATCTTTTGGTGATGAAAGGCCTTTGTAGATCTGCACCTAGAAAGATTTCCTGCCTTTATAAGCTATAATATTGGTAGTTTGCTAACTGCCCTCTCCTTCCAGGGGGAACACATTTCCTAGGGAGCGGTGCATTGGCGCAATTCATTAGGAAATGGGTCTTCAGTTAATAAGTTAATTGGAAAATAGAATTTCCCACACGGAGCTGGTAAACAAAATACTCTTGCAGTAAAGAGCCCTCTACCAACGGGGAAAACAAAAACGTTCAGGGAAGCTCAGTACAAAGCGCTCTGTTGTTTGTAAACGGGATGCTCAGGAAGAGGAGAAAAACACAACAAAGAGGTGGAAAAGCTTCGGGGTGGCATCGAGGGAGCCCCTCGGTGGGCTTGGCTGGTTGTGAGCACTGGTAGGGCTGGATGAGGCCCTGAAGGACACCGGTGTCAGCAGGGCACGGGGCTGCTCTGGCCCCAGATCTCCTGTAGGGTCCCATCACCTGCATCCTCTCATCCCACAGCCCCAACGCCGTGTTCCTGTAAGGTCTCCACCAGTCCTGGTGGAGGAAAGCCTTGGAGGAGAGCCCGACTGAAGCAAGTTGCTTGCATCAGTCAGGAGGGAACTGTCACTCTTTTGTAAATGAGGGAGATTTACTTGTTCTGATTTCCCTGCCTGATTTGAAGGCTCCCGGAGCAGCGCTGAACATTTTTGTTATTTTAAAACAAATTGCCTCCACTTCTCCGCATTCTCCTCTCAATTACCACTAGAAAGAGGTGCTACAGCTCACACTAATGGCTGTCTGGGAAGCTTACACCAAAAACCGCATTGCACCCGGCCAGCCGCCCCTGCTGGGGCACAGGGTGCTCGGGGAGCCGCTGCCTCCCCCTTTGAAAGCTCCCCCAAAATGCGAGCGGGGAGTTTTGGAAGGGCTCGGGACACGCTTGCTGCCAGGCGGCACTGAATGATTTATCTCAGAAAACCAGCTTGGGGGCAGCTGAAAGCCATGAGCAGAGGCTGACCTGACCAAAGTCAAGTGGAGTTCATGGACGTGAATAGAACCAGATTTTATCTCTGCCTTAGATTATGTCAAATAACCCAACTTAAGAGCTTGGAGGATTTCTAGACCTCAGTGTACGGTGTAAATAAAGGGGCAGTTTTAGTCCCATTAAAACATGCCTAGGCTTCTCTGCCTTTACCAAGATCTTTCTCTCTCTCTCCCTCTTTTTTTTTTTTTTTTTCCCTAAATCCTCTCAATCAATAAAAGGTAAAGAAAATCATTCCATGTGAAGTTTTAATTTCTTGTTACACTTGCCCCCACCTCAAGCTTATGGTTCTTCATGACTCAGAGAACAATTCTTATGCATCGTCTCCATGAGTTTTGGTTTTAAAGAGTGTTTATTTCCCAGTCTATAGATGAGTCTCACTGTTTCTAATAACCCTTCTTACATTACAGCTATAACTAGTGGGTGCTTAATGCCTTTCTTATTGCTATTTATTTGCCTAGAAAGGAGGCTGACCATAAGCCACATCCTCCAGATCCTGCACTCACAGCCCACTGTGGGCAGTGGCAGTCAGAAACGATGCTGGAAAATATGACATGGATTTTTTGGGGGTATCTCACGCTGTGGCAGATCAGGAATTGGCAGGCAAACTAGCAGAAGTCAGTACTAATGCCAGTGCTATTATCTCCATGGGATCACCCAGTTCTTCAGCTTTCCATCTGCAAGGAAAGCTGAGGCTTCTAGCCACAGAGCAGGGAGAGGCTGAGCATCAGGTGGGAGTAGTGGGGATGAGAAACCAATCACACCTCAAGAAGAAGAGCGATATGTTTTGGCTGGAGCTACCAAGCTGGATTTGACTATTCCAGAAGTCCCTCCCATTTTTCTACATATATGTGGCCAAAAGTCTTCGTCCCTGGGAGTTTTGTCTGTGGAAACGTTCCTGACATGAACCCTGCACACAACGTAGAGCTGTCTGTGCTGAGCTGAGCGGACCAGGACCATTTCAGTGGCATTATTCATTTGGCGAGGGAAGGGAGTGTATTTCCATGCTCAAACCGCAGGGCCACGCACTGATTCAGTGCTCTCGCAGAAGGATCTTGCATGCTGATCAAGATACCAATGCAATCCTAGCCCAGAGCGCATTCTTGATCAACTCCCCGGCTGGCTGGAAGAACGCGACGCAGCAGCAAGAGGAGCAAAGCACCGGCAGAAAGTTCCAGCACCCTGAGCCCCCCGAGCCCTTCCCCTCCCTCAGCGGCCCCCCACATCCCCGACCCTCCTTACCTGGCTCCACCTGGTCAGGCTCGTGCCGGGTGTCTGTGGAATCCGCCGCATCGCCGCTCATCTTGATCTCTGGAAAAGATGGCACAACTGATTTTAATAACAGGTCACAGTCCCAGGCAACAGGCACATGTGGCTTCCACTAAACAGCACAAATGAATGTGTAATTATAATAAACCATCAGACTTTCAAATTTCTGATTCCTCAACATACAGGCACTAGAATATTCATCAGCTCTGAGGATGCACTTTCCCTCCTGTTGCTCTTTGCATCCCCCCTCGCTCCTTTCCCCCCTCCTCAATTCGCTGCCGTGCCTCTCACCTCCTGCTCTGTAAGCACCAGGAGCCCTCCCTGCCCCACTGGCCTCTCCCCCGAGCTTTATGCAGGCTTCCCAGAGCAGCCGGTGACACTGCCCTCCACTGCCACACCTGCAGGGGATCCCTCCCAGCTCTCCCCCCCTCTCCCACAACCCTTCCTTTTTATTTGGGGATGGTGCAGCAAGGCCAGAGCTTGGTGCTGCGCAGGGCGCAGTCAGCCAGGGCCGGCCTTGGCGAGGCAGAAGCGGAGCAGGATGCTCAGGGAGGGAAGCGAGCTCTCTTCTCTCACCTCCTCTCAAACTTGTTCTCCCCAGAACACCTCTTGGCAAAGTGCTGCCCTGCACGCACGTGCTCACACCCTTCTCAGACCACAGAGCCGAAGCAATGTCCCCAAGGAGAACATCGCCACCACGGTCCGGCTCACTTCCCTCCATCCTTTTCCAAGGCCAATAAATTTGTCATTTACCCTTGAAGTGATGGCTGCCACCACACCCGGGGCCACGTTCTCCTTCGGGGACAGCTGAAAGAAAAGGGTGGGAATAGTCAACTTTGCACTGGATTGCTCCTGCCTCCTTAAAAGAGGCAAAGTACACACTGGGTGAGAGAAGGAAGAATATCTATTCAAATTCAGTCGGACACCCCCTCGCCCTCTTCTCCCCTTTGCATGGGAATTTTAACTCTTTCCAGGCTGGCTGGGTGGGGGGAAAAAAAGATAAGAATACAATTTTATAAAGAGCCGACCGAGCGATTTGCATGTGCTTCCTGCAGCCAATCCCGGCCACAGGAGGCATCCGATTTGCATCGGGGAATAACAACAGCGTGGAAGCAGGGCGAGTGTTTGCTGTGGTTTTGCTGGGGTAGAAAAGGCAGGTGGAAGCCTTCTTAAAGGCATCATGCAAAGCTTTTCCTCTTTCCCATGTGTGCCTTGTGTTATTTCCAAGTGGCCAAAAGGGTGAAGAGAAACCTATATGTTTTTATTCCCGTTTCCCTCTATTACTCACAATAAAGCGGGCAGAGCTTGCATTTGTTTATTTCCCCTCTATTGAAACTTCCTGTGTGCAAATGGCAAACACTCTGCTTTTTGGCAAAAATGGAATAACTTTACTTAGGCTAAATCTTGGAACTTTTTCCTGCAGCAAATGACTAAAAAAGGGGAAAAAAAAAAAAAAAAAAAAAAAAAAAAATAAAACTTTACACCACAGGAGTGCAGCAACATCCACACACTTCAGAAACTTCCTTTCCTTGCATTTTCTAAGCAGCGAGGGAGGAAAAGGAGAGAGAAAAGCATTGCTTTTCAAACAACCCCTCTGCAATTAAGACGTGAACATTTAGTGGGGCTTCTAAGCATTGCTACTGCGGGAAGAGTAATTATCTTCAGTTATAAACATCTTCTTGTCTTGTAACACTGCCAAGGGACCCTAACTTAAGCAGTCTACAAAGCACAAAGTTTTGCTTGTTGCCAAGAAGAAGCTTTGAGAAAAGCCAAGTTCTCAGAAAATAAGGAAAACCTTTACCCATACAGAAGTCTGGCGAGAACGTCTGCACATTTGAAAAAACAGAATAACAATAAAAAAAACCCTACTGCAAGTTTCCTTGTGGGCACACAATTTACGAATGTGCGTTAGTAGAAGAAAATTATCTCATCTCCAGGACCACAAGGGCAGAGGGAGGATGAGCAGCAGCCGTGCCTTGCCCCTGTACACGGACCCAAGCACCCTCCTGGTGCTCCGCAGGAGCCTTGGTGACCCAAGGGAGCCAATTCCCACAGCCCATGCACTTTGTACTGTGCATGGGCAGTAAAATAACCTGGCTGGTGCTCAGAGCCATGTCTCTTTTCACACCAGGTGAGGCCCTGAACAACCACCCTCAGCCCCCAGCAGCAATAAACCCTGCAGCTGCCGGTGCTTACACACCAGCTGTGGGCCGTCAGTGAAATCCCCTCCTCCTGTGGTCAGGAGATAACAAGGTGCCCTGTGACGCTCTCGTAAAGAGTTGAAGAGTTTTAGTGTCATAAAGAGTCAATTTCCACTCATAAGTGTACAAAAGTTACTATAATTTAAATACATTGTGGTGGAAAAAATAAACCAACAACAAAACAGGAAGAAAAAAATAAGTCCTTTTGATCAAAGCCTGCTTGATATGAGCCCTTTGGGGCTGCCGACCTTTCAAACACCTACGATAACCATGCTGCAGCAGCCATCCTCCAAGGGCTCCTTGAGAACAGGGAGCAGACGCAGAGGGGTGACCCACACAAGTGCAGCCAGGATGATGAAAACTCCTCCTCTTAGTCCTCTGCATTAAATCGGGGACAGCGTGACACAGCTCAGCTGGATTTGATCCCCCACCTATGGCAAAATTTCTAAAGACGAAACGGGCATTGAGACTTTGAGGCCAAATAAACGCAGGCTCCTACCACACCGCTTTGCAATACACCCAGGCTAGTAAAAAAATATAAGCAGGCTAGTAAAAAAAATATCTGGGAAAAATAAAGCAACATGGGACTGCCTAACTCCTAACCACAGACCTATTAGGAGCCGCCACTGTGGCCTGGGCCATATTAAAAATGTGCTGCTCTACCTCAGTTAGCAAACATCCCTGGAGTAGAGGCAGTCTGGTCTGTTTACCCAGACCAAAGAAACTCTACCAGTGCAGACAGTTCTCTGGGGATATATCTGCATCTATATTTTGGCTGAAACAAATGGTGTCAGCAAATAAAGCTTTCCCAAGCCCTTATTCCTAGTAGTTGTCCTGACATGGGCACCAGAATAAACCAGCCTGGTGGCTTTAAGAGGAAAAAACGAAAGCCGGTGGTGGTAGCGGGGAGAATTCGGTTGGCTGGGGCCAGCACCTGGAGCTGGTTGAATTTTGCTGCATTTTCTCTGCCCGAGCCCCCGCAGAGGCTGTAGGAAGCTGAAAACACCCAAACGCCTGGGGAGGAGGAGGAGGAGAGGAGGAGGTTCTGCTGGGGGGAGCCTCTGGGTGGGAAGGGGGAGAGCAGAGCCCCCAGTCCCTTTGTGCATTGGGGATGAAAGAGGGCTCAGCACCCCTAGCCTGAGCACGCCAGCACCTTTGCAGCAGTGGGAATAAGCTCCCTAGGCTCTGGCATGTGAAAGCACCTGGGCCCAGGTTCGTCTCCCTCCCTGCAAACCCACAGCGTGAAGCTCAGACCCCTCAGACGGGCAGCGGGGTGGGATGCTGTGGGGGCAGGAGGGCTCGGCGCGCACCCAGCGTGTGCAGCTCCCGGCCAAATCCGCCCTGGGTGCGGTGCCGCCGGCTCTGACAGAGGGCACAGTATCGATCTGGGGAATCTTCGCATGAAGAAAGAGTCGCCCACAAGCAAAGCAGATGGGCGGAGGGGAGCCTGCGGGGGATGCGTCCCCGAGGGGCACCACTCACGCACGCACGCCCATCGCAGGTGCTTGGACAAGTCAGGCTCGCACGCCGTGCCGGCACCGCCAGCCTCCTGCCGCCCTGCTCGGCCTGCACGTGGCCCCCTGCCCACAGCACCCCCGATGCCACAGAAGAGGCTGTAAGGATCCGGCCCATGCCGTAGCCCTGCTCAGCTCTCATGCCAGCACAGCCCTCGGCCCCACGTGCTGGGGATGTTCCCTCTCCTCCAGCATGGGGGGCTCAAAAGAGGGCAGGAGCCGAAGTGCCTCCGCAGGGCGAGCCCCGGCTCCATGCAGTGCCAAGGCGTTTGGCAGCTGTGGCTCTGCTTCCCCTGCTGCTTGTGGAGACGTGAGGCTGTGCCTCTGTGTCAAAGCCCTGCGAGGCGCGGATACTCCTCCTGAGTGTCCCCATTCATTCATCCCTTGCTCACCTCACCCTCCCACAGCTCTCCCCTGGCTCATTTCTCCCTCTTTGTCATTAACCTTCCTCCTTCCAGCCCACGTTCCATCCTTCGCTCACACCCACCCACCCCCTGCAACCCTTTCTGCAACCCTTGGGGACTTTACCCCCCTCTCACTTCTCCTGGCTTTATCCCAGTGGCTCAGGACACCCGGTCAGGCACTACCTGCCCATTTTCCAGGTGCCCAAGAGACATCTGTGCTCTGCCCCGCAGCCCACGTTCAGGCTGGCAGCCTGAGCAGCGCTCCCACACTGTGGGCATGGCTCGGCAGCCCCCTAAATAGGGCCAGGGCAGCATCCATCCCCCAGATGGCTCTTAACCAGGCACTGGCTGCCGTCACCGACTCCAGCAGGAGAGAAGAGGAGGGAAAGGAGGGAGGAAAGGTCACGGGAACCGGAGCAAGCCCATTTCCTGCCCGAGCCCACGTCTTGTCTGCGTGGTGAGCCCCAGCCCGATCCTTCCTCCAGCGCCCTTTACCTGCGTGCACAGACTCCAGGTTCACCATCCTGCTGGTGGAGGGAAATCCACGGTGCGCCCAGCCTCCTGCCGTCAGCCCCAGGTTGCCAGGGGCTGCCAGTTTGCCCTCCCTCCTCTGCCACCCGCTGCCTCTCAAACCGGGCGTGGGTCCGCTCCCCAAGGGACCTAGAGCTCCATTGCCTGTTGCCATGCAGGGCCAGGTGAGCATGCGGCGCCGCGCCACGCCTCGCCCCACCTCCGGCTCCCTCGGGTGCCCTGACACCCAGCAGCCTGGCGCCCGGCCCATGCAAAAGCACCCATTTGCATATTAGTAACTCGGGAATGGATGAGTCCCTGCAGCGCTACCAGGGCGTGGGGTGGGGTGGGAAGGAGGGAGGAAGGAGGCGCTTCGCCCGCCCGCACTGCCTCGGATGCGCCCCGCAGCACCTGACCGCCGGGCTGGCGGAGGGGGCTTCGTGGGGGCTTCGTGGGGGCTTCGTGGGGGCTCCAACACCAGCCCCAAGGCCGTCTGGTGAGGGAAAGGAGGCTGCTGGCTCCGTCCCTTGCAAAGCACGTGTGGGAGAGGCATGGAGGCAGGCTGGGCAGCACCCAGAGGGGAAGATGGCTGAGCAGCCCCCCAAGGGGCAGCCCCTTCATATTTTTTCTGATAAATTTTGGGCTCTGCTCGGGTTGAACCCATGAGTGTGGCCTGCACGGTGTGGTCTTTGGCTGCTGTGGGGCTAGGCTGAACATGAGGGATGCTCCATGAAGCACTCAGTGTGGGGCAGAAAGGTGCCCTGATGCTGCTGAAGGTGCATGGTCAGCACCCAGGGACTCCTCTCGCCTGAGCCCTGCTCCCTGTGCCCAGACAGCACCCCAGAAAAAGTAATGAAGGGGCAAACAGCCTTCTTCTCCTTCTCCACCATCTTGGTTCAAGCTGCAGGATCCAGCCGACTTCCAGGGAAAGAAGAGAGAAAAACCCCCTCAAGCTGCCATGTGCTGCGGGCAGGCCAGGCCCTCAGCCTGCTCCCCGTGATGTGACAGGGACCAGCGGTCCCCCTGATGGGCCTGGGTGCCACGTTTGCCACCTGGGTGCCCCCCTACCATGCCCAGGGTGGCGGGGAGCCTGCGTGCAACTCCTGCAGCCCTGCTCAACCCCCTCCTGAAAGCGTTAACGCGCTCAATTGGTAGCTGCCAGGTACAAGCTATCGCACATTCATCTCTCCCTGGCTAATTCACGTTCCAGGGCTCTCGGCTTTCCCACATGCTGCTCTCCCTCCCTGGAAAGACAGGTTTCTCTGAGGAGATGGGTGGGCGGGCGGGCAAGCTCTCCGGGCCTCACCTCCAACCCAGTCTGGTGCTGCGGGGCCGGAGAGCCTGTGCGGTCAGAGGGGAGCCATCGGGAGAGGGGAGCAGGGCGCAAAGATGGGGCGGATGTGTTAAAAAGAACCAAAAAAAAAAAAAAAAAAAAAAAAAAGAGGAAATTTGGGGAAAGAAGGAAAGGGGGAAGCAAAGAGGAGGATCCTGGGTCAGACTAGCGTTTGCAGGATGGAGGAACTAAAGGGCTGCGCTCAGAGCGGCTCCAGGAAGCAGGGAGGTGACATGGGGTGGCTTGCGCAGACACCTTGTCCCGAGGTGCTGGAGGGGCTGGACTCCTGCCACTGCTCCGTGGCAGAGCCCCAGCCATTCAGGCCCATTCCTCGGGGCGTTCCTGGGCTGCCGCTGCTCCGTTTTCCCCTGTTGCCAGCCTGACCCCCACGGCTGGGTTTTCCCCGTGTCGAGGGCTGACGCGATCGGGTGGCCACACTGCGTCAGCCGTGGATTTACTGGTGGCACCTCGCCAGCTTGAAGGGCCTCCAAGGGGCAGGAGAAAGGCTCTGTAAGGGCTGGAGGGGCATGACCATACTGCTTCCCAACCAAAAAACCCACATCTCACACACCAGCTGGAGGCTCCCCTTGCTGCAGCTCTTTTCCCTCTGTTCCCTGCTGCTTTTTTTTTTCTAATTATTATTATTTTTTTATTATTTTTATTATATTTTTTTCCCCAGACCCCGAGCCCCAAGGTGTCCCCTTTGGGGTGCTGGCAGGTGTCACCGTGCATCCTAAGCTGCTGCCCGGCCATAGGCAGGCCCGCAGTGCCCTCTCCTGGCCCTGCAGACACCGCTGGGTGCAGCCAGGAACCCTCCAGCTGCTTCTGGCCTTTATTCTGTGGTCAGGGAAAGAAAAAATAAATAAAACAGGCCATCAGACCTGTCTGCTGTGGAAATAAGACCACCTTTCCCCACGCAAAGGCAGATTTATTTTAACTTTGTCCTGAGATGATTATTCCTGGATGCCAGCAGATATTCTGCTGCTAGAAATCAAATGCTCTTTTTATTTTTATTTTTTTCCCCCATGGTCATCAACGACTGACCCATCTTCTCTCACCCTAAGCTCATGCACGCGTTCCTCCACTCGTGCTGCCAGTGTTTATTCCTCTCTTGGAGGAAGGCAGGCTCTGCAGATAGCAATTGATTTCTGCAGCGTGGATGGGTCTGAGAGCACAGACTGCAGAGGGATGTTACAAAATCCTCTCCTGCTTTTCCTAATAGCAAGGATTTATAGCAGTGCTCCCGGCCAACTGCGACTTCTCTGTGCCAGGCAGTTCTCCTGTCTCCACCTGCAGCAGCTGCTCTTCAGGGGTGTTATTTATATCAAGAAGAAGAATTTTTCTTTGGAAAGGCAATTGCACTGCACTGCAGTTCCTATCTTGCAGGACAGGGAGATAGCGAGCTCTCGCAGGGAGCAAGGCTGCAATTTGGGGTGTGAAACCCCCAGGCTTTAGGGACGTGCCCTGGTTTCTCAGCTCCCCTCAAACCCAGAGTATAAATCCAGCAGCAGCTATCGAGCTTTGCTCAGCACATACTGTGCATTGTAGAGTTTATGTCCTTCACTTACTTGGCTGGGACAAGAGCTCCCATGACACAGCATTGGCCCCAGAAACACCCACCAACCTGCACTGCTGAGCACGGCTCTGGCTCGTATCATGCTCCTTGGTCACCCTACAGAGTGAAGAGCTGGTCTGGCACTGCCTTCCTGAGGTGCCCTTTCCGAAAGAGCTGGGGAATAGCTGATGTCTCTTAAGAGCTGCCTTTCCTCCTCCATTCAGAGTATCCAGCAGCCACCTTGTGCGTAACCCAGCACCCCAGAGCCTCACCGTTACAAAAGAATCACAGTAACTCTCCAGGATGTGACCCATGGGCTCCCAGGCAGAGCTCGTGCCTGCTCCCAGCAGCCCTGTTCAGGAGGTAGAGGGGGGAATGGGGCTCAAGCAGGTTGCAGCTTCTCTGCTGCCCTCTCCCTCTATCCTCACCTTGCCCTGCTGCTGCAGCAGGGGAGAACAACCCCCTGCAAATGCAGGCCATATAACCAAAGCAGCAGCAGCAATCACTCCAGTGCAGAAGGTCTGAGGGTTGCAGACGCCCTCATCCTGCCTCCTCATTCACCACACTAGGGGGAATCAGCACTCCACGCTTCCCCTGTGATCAGCCACTGAGCTGGCAGCTCTGAACCAGCCCCAGGCTCTGCCGCCCTCATCTCCCCTCAGCTGTAGCTGGAGAAGAAGAGACAGAGACTATTTGATGCTGCTGCTCCCAGCCAAGTCCCCAGCCACACCACTCACACTCCTGGGAGCCCACTGTCACCCGCCTGCCTGACCCCCAAACCAGTTTCTGTCTCCATTTGCTGCTCTTTTACTTCCCAAGAGCTCAGGCCCAAAGCTCCCAGTTATTTTAGGGTACCCTTGCAATACAGGACCATGCTGAGTGCTGTGCTCATGCAGGATGTGACCCCTCCAGCCCCAAGGTCTCCACCACCCAAGGCACAGGCTTGGCATCCAGCAGAGAACAATTGCCAGCCCCAATTCCAAATAAAGGGATCACACAGATTATGAGAGAGGCTTTTAGACCAGGCATGCTTTAAAAAAAAAAAAAAAAATGTTTATTTTACCTTACAAATGATAAATAATTTGTTTAAAAAAAAAATCATTCAAGTGTGTTTTACTTCATGTTGCAATATTAAAATACCTTTCCCTTCCCCCCCCTTAATTGATCAATACAAAAATAATTGTGACCAAATTCATTTCTGTCAAAAATTCCTGGATTCTAGGCAAAAAGGCACATTGTGAAGGCTTTTCATCAGGAGGAAAGGGGGCTCACAATGACCCCAGCAGCCTCTTTCCCCCCTCTGCTTGTTCTAAACTTGAGTGGAAGACGGCTCGGGAAGCAGGCAGCACTCCTACAGCACTTCTTGTCTGATGTCCTCCAGGTACACACCAGGGCCGTGGTCAGCTTCAAGGTCATCCCTGCTTTATATATAGGGGGAACCAAGGCACAGCAAAGCAGTAGTTAACTAAGAGCTTCTTGTGAACAGCTGGCAGAGCAGGATGTAAAAGTGGATGTAGTTGTAGGACGTTATCTTCTTCCAAATGACGGCTGCAATGCCCATCTGGGATCATCCCCCCTTGCAACCACAAGGTTACGATGGCAGTCACAAATCTCCAGATGTCTCTTTCCTAGCAGGAGAGCCCCAGAACCAACACAAAAAGTTGGCCTTCACTAGTCTAAATAGGGATAAGTTCGAGCCCTAATTAGCAGCCCTTTGGGGCAGAAGTAATTGCTGGGCTATATCCCCCCAGAGCATCTTGTTTGTAGCCACGGGAAGGATATACCAGCCAGGCAGACACTAAAAAAAGCTACAGGCAGGCTCTGGCTTTGGGTAGGATTCGTACCTTCCTTGTTCAGGGTATGTGGTCCCATAACTCAGCCATGTTCCCATGGGGAAATGCTGTCGTGTCACCAGGAGGTGGCGAAGTCAGTGGTGATGTCTGACACCCCAGGGACCGCTCCTCTCCCTGCCCTGGCCACCCTTCAGGATGCTGGAGGCTGAAAACTGGCCAGAGGTGCCCCCCTTCACACCCCACACCACCAGAGCAGGGAAAAAACAGAGCCCTTCTGGTGCTTTGGCCCCAAACCTGCTTGCAGCTTCACCACACAGCGAGCCGAGCCCGCTTATTCCAGTACGAGGTGTGGGGTCAGGAGGGAGCAGAAGGAAAGGCACACACAGAGCTCTCCTGGTACAAGGCACCGCTGTGAACCGCCTTCCTTCTTCGCAGCGGGGGGCTGCAGGAGGCCCTCAGCATCACTCGGAAAAGCCTGGCTCTGCTAGGTCTCCTCGTCCCAGAGACAGAGCTGCTTCTGCGGCACGTAGTAATCGAAGGTGTAGCCCTTCTGGCAGCTGCGGATGCCACACTTGTAGGAAGAAACCTTGCCCGCGGCGTCGCGGCTCTTGCAGTACTTGAGCATGCAGGGGTACCACTCGATGCTCAGCGAGTAGCTGCAGATGCAGGGCTTCCAGCGGTCCGCGCACAGCCTGCAGCGCTGCAGGTCCGGCAGGTCGGACGTCTGTGGCAGGACCTCGAACATGGAGCCGTCCACCCCTGCGGGAGGAAGCAAATCCTGCTCAGGGCGCTGCTGGAAGGTGAAGAGGCAGCACCGTGCTTGCTGCAACCAGCCCAAAAATATTTTCAGGGGTTGGTGGGACACACGGCTGGGGAGGAACACTGGGAGAGGAAAGGGCACTGGGGGAAACAGGCCAGGAGGTATCAAGAATGCAAAGAACGCGCTTCTTTCGGGTGAGGGACCAGGTGAAAGGTTGCCTTAGAAATACTGCTTAGTTAGGTTCAGGAGGAGGGTGACACTGCAGTAAGTGTTCTCTGCAGGTCACCAGAGGCCAGCAGGGGAGAGCACAGCAGCACCCCAGCTTGCTGACCCAAGCAGTTCTACCCAAACCAAAGGAAACTTTTACCTTTCTCCAGCCAAAATTTGACATCGTCCTCTCGCGTGTAAATCGCTTCTTTGGCCTCTGCGCAGACGTTGTGGATGTGGGAGCTCAGCTGGGCCCCTTTGCTGAAGTTGACGGCTACGTCCATGCTGAGGTGCTCCAGGCCCCGCACCTCCTCAGCCTGCCGCACTGTCTTGGGGTTTTTCTGCAGAGGAGAAAAGTCACAAAACCCTGAACCCTGGCTGCAACAAATCACCCCTTGTAGCACGTCAGGATTTCTCACCAACTCAGGAAGATGTGCAAGTGGATGTTCCCCTCTGGGCACACCTGCATCCCATCCGGACGGGAGGTGTACAAAACCTCTGGGTGATGTTGGAAGTGATGGTTTATTAGTGCTCCGATTTGCCTGGGATCTTTTATCAATGCTCTCTCGTGATGGATGGTGCCAGTGATTAGTTCACTGGACAATGTCGGGCAGGAGCTCGCCTGGTGATTACTCCAAGCATCCGCTTGCCCTTTGATTCAGACTTAACTCAATCATGCTCCCTTCATGTTTATTAGCAGATCAGGATCAATACTATTACTGAAATTAGTTCAATGCTGAGCTCCTTAAGCAGGAGGGGAGGTCAAAGGCAGGACTAATAGCCAGCAGAGCCACGAGGAGGCTGCTTGGGAAGGTTATCCAGGGAGCTCCAAGAAGCCCCGGTGGGTTTGGGGCACGGGGCTGCCTCCTACCTGCCGCAGCTTCGCCATGGATTCGCTGGGGATGATCTCGTTGCGGTGAAGCCGGGTGACGAAGCAGAGGGCTTGGAACTGGCTCTGGCCCCTCTCCAGCTCCCCTAGGATTAAGGCACGGAAGATCTTCACCTCCTGGCGGAGAGATAAATTTAAAAAATTGCAGTTAGTCACAGGCCTTTGGCCGCATTTGGTGAATTGAGAAGTCAGGGTCTTGCAGAAAGACTCCAGCCAAAAGAACAAAGTCAAAGGTCTTGTACTTCTGCTCCCTGAGCACAGGTGTCCTCTCCCAGGTCCAATCCCACCCAAGCCTGCAGCATAACAACCGGCGTAAGGGTTTTCGCAATCCCACCGGGGCAGGGACAGGTCGGTGCCAGCTCCCATCCCACATCCCTGCCTCCCGCAGCCAGAGGCTGGGCTTTTGTCCTTGAACACGAGAGGTGAGCCTCCCAGGAGTCTTGTCCTCTCCCAGGAGGAGATGCTCACCTTCAGACTGACCACTTGGGGTTCTCCCGCTATCAAGGGAGGATACCACATATCCACACTCTGCTCAAGGCTATTTCTTTTGCCCTTCAGTCTGGAAAAGCCCTGAAGGCTCTCCCCACCCCCCAGAGGCAGGGTTACTGCTGGCGTTAAACAAGCTGATTGCTGCTTCCAGTTTCTGCAACGTGGCCTCTCCTGCTAGAAGGCAAAGGGGAAAGGGCGAGAGGAAGCACAAGCGTGGGCAGGAAGGCACAAGGGTGAGCATGAAATGGGTGAAAGGACAAGGCACAGTCCAAAAACCCCACTGCACAACAGTGCCAGGAGTATTGAGTGGCTGGGTGAGTTTCTCCAAGCAGCAGTGTGACAGGGACCAGAACTTCTGTAACCATACCCCCATCACACTACGCACCGAGGGAGGCCCATTTTTTCCCTCCAGGTCGCAATCTTTTTGAGCTGTAACTGAAGCCCTCTGGGGGCAGCTGGTCACGGCTTCCATCTGCTGCCACCAACTAAAAATATCCCCAGTCTTCATTACAGCGAAGGTCCTCCTTTCGCCAACGAGCTAGTAACAAGCTGAGATTGAGCGCAGCCAAAACCTACACCTATTTTGGTTAAACACATATCACATAGCTGTTATCTCCATGCATCGGGGTGAGCAGTCCCAACCTTCCTCTGCTGCCTTCCCTCACTTGCTTCTGAACAATCCGGCATCCTGGAGAAGAAATTACCCTGTCCAGATAAGGAAAGGATGCACAACTCAGTGCACATCTGGACAGCTGTGATCTGGGATGTTCCCAGGACAGGGAAAAGGATTTTGCTGGGTGTTTGTCATCATATACACTGAAAACTTAGCACAAAAACATGACAAGATTTGGAAAAAGAGATACCAGTTGATTTTGCCCACAGACACGGGGGTTTCTTAGTCACTGCCTGCAGTGCTCTGGTCTGGCTGTGCAGACATGGGAGACATCTGAAGAAGCGCAGCACAGCCTGGGAGGCATCACCAGCAGCTCAAAGCTGCTGCGTTCTCCAGTGTCTTAAAACAGCATCTGAAGGCATTTAAAAAAAACACAAAGGAAAACAAAAATATGAGAAAAGAGAAGCTAAGCTTTTTTAAATGGCTAGGGTTATGGCTGGAGCAGTACAACAGCAGGGGGACGGAGAAGAAAGCAATATTTCCCAAACTTCCCACCAAGAAAAATCCAGGATGAAGTTTTCACAGAAACGCATGTGATGTTACAACTGAATCATGATTCTAGC
Source organism: Nettapus auritus (assembly GCA_011076525.1). Classification (NCBI taxonomy): domain Eukaryota; kingdom Metazoa; phylum Chordata; class Aves; order Anseriformes; family Anatidae; genus Nettapus; species Nettapus auritus. Next base: position 4,597,399 of record CM021788.1, read on the forward strand.
CTGCTTTAACGGGGACAATTCCCTCTGAGCCCTTGGCACCACTGAAGGAGCCACGTTCCCGTCTGTGCTTAGTCCAGCTGCCTCCCAGCTGAGCTCCGCTGCGAGCTCCTCCTGGTCCAAGGACAAGACAACTGAAACCAGCAGCTCACCCTGGCACATCCCCCAGATGTGGATTTCATTTTAATTCACTTGGAACAACCAGCAGCCCGTCTGGAAAAAGCAAACGGGGACAGCCGTGCTCTGCGCTAGGACTGCAAAAATCAAGTGGATGCAGGAGATTAACAGCAGCGCAGCCCCCCCAGCTTGGAAGCGATTCTTGCAACATGAGAACATGCCGAGCAACCCATGAATCCTTCCGATGTGTGGGTCCAAGAGCCAGATGTCAGTCGCCCAACGCCCTCTCCTTGTCACGATAGGTATGAGAGCCACATCACCCTCCCCATGAGCGGTCCCAAAGCCCCCAAGCAATGCGTACAACTGCAAGTCCTTTGCTCTGGCTCCAAAGCCCAGCAGCCAGCTGCTGCGAGGCCCAGGCACACAAAAACTCCTTCTCAAGTAGCCTCACGTCCATAGCATACCCAGCTCCTAATTCAGCAGCTTTATTCAGCGCTGAATTTGGAGAGCAGGACTTTGTTTTCAGGGTCCCAAGCACACGAGGGAGGCAGGACCAAGCTCAGGAGCACAACAGCACACCAGCGGAGCAAACGAGGAGCTCTCAGGCATCAAGACAAGCCTTTGCTCCCTCTCCAGCCCCAGGCAGGCATCAGGAGCGAGGTGGAAACACCGCAAGCACCCGCACAGCACCGCAGTGCCTCCAGCCCCAGCCAGCGAGCGGCCCAGGGCTGCCGCTCAGCTATTCTAAATATTTATCTGCCTGTCTCTGTGTGCTTACTGATTTATGGGCCAGCGGGTCCATGTAACCTCGGGTAAAGATCCCTGCAAGAACTGCCCTCAAAGAGTCCGTTGGTAAGGGAGGGAAGGAGGGAGAGAAAGATGGTGCTGGGGTGGGGTATAGCTGGGGGAGAAGGGAGCAGGGGGTAAAATGGTAAAGATCAACAGGAACCGGAGGGGTAGCAGTGTCCCTGACCCATCCTTTCATCCCCTCACAACTTCTCCTTCCTCCGGGCCCCTTGGTGCTGAACCAGGGTGGCTCCACGCCTGGCTGCCCTTACATCAAACAGCAAGGCCAGATCCTTATCTGCATGAAACCTGCTGCCCCAAGCCGCCAACATAAAAGCTGAAACCCCACGCATTCCTGGCTCAGGACCCCAGGGAGGGGGCATTTCTTCTCCTCCCCATGCCCAGCTTCCCTGCTCTCCCTGCCCCAGCTACACAACACCAGGTGGAGCAAGAACCGAAGCTCGTCCCATCAAAAACATGTTATGCCTCTCACCTGGAAAGAGCCACCGAAGTTTTTTGTGCTTGGAGAGCGCCCTTCCCTCCCCAGGCACCCCACCGATTCCCACCAGGAAGAGCAGGATCAGCCGGTGCCAAGGCAGGTACCCAGCCAAGGCAGCAAAATGCACCTTTAATTCTGGGTTTCTGCAAAATTTCCCAGCAGGGAACAAGCCCCGACAGAGCATTGCCTTGCAACGCGGGGACTCTCCGGATGAACTCATCCCGGGGGCGGTGAGAATCCTTGGCCCTGACCCGCGCTGGTGTGCCGGGTACGGTTACAGCTATTGTCTGGGGCTGGCCACGGCGGTGGCGTGGCAGGGAACAGGCAGTTCTGAGGCCATATACTTGCTGTGCCATCAGAGGAAACCGCAGCCTTGGCTCGTGGGGCACAGGCAGAGCAGCTCTTGGTTCCTAAGGGGAGGAAGGAAATCCGTGCAGCCAGCTCCTACCAGCCTGGGCTGCCTCTATGTGCTGAAGCAACTCCAGCACCAAACCAGGCTGCATGGAAACAAAGAGAAATCAGAGTTTTCTCCCTCCTCTCCTCATCCTCAGCCAGCTCCCCAAGGACTGCCATCTGGGGTGCGGGAACAACCTGGCCTCTATTTCAAGGCTGGATCCCATGTAGCCATACACGCCTGTGTGGTCCAGACCGAGCCCAGTGCCTCGGCTTCACGCGGCGTGGAGCGAACCAGTTCCCAGGGAAATAAATTATTTCGGTGCCTCCCTCCCCCCGACCCAGGCGGCGTTCCTGCCAAACTTCTCTCCCCCGAGGAGATCAGCGCTGCCGTGGGACCCGCTTTTGTCTTTGCTGTCACACGTCTGGGCAGGCCGGGGGGGTACAAGGAAAGGGAAGCTGCTGCTGGGGACGCTGGGGGACCCCTGGACCCAGGTCCCAGCCATGCCAGCAGCCTCTGCTGTGGTCGTGGCCCTGCCTGCACTCCCCCGGGGAGCAGCTGGAGCTGGCCGGGAAGTTGTTTTGCTTGTACAGCACAGAGCATGTGTTATTGCATCCTCGCTGGGGGGCCAGCCGGCTGAGTTCCCCTGACTCAGAGGGGATTATGCTTTTTAACCCCTCTCCTACCAGAAAGCCTCGTTCCTACAAGCGCTGAGCAGCCAGAACTCCCTGCAGCACCTGGAAGAACATCCCATAGTTACACATCCTCACGCTCAGCACCTACAGACTGAGGGATGCCAACGAGTAAATCCCAGAGCTGCTTCCCAAACTGGGTCCTGCCCCATGAGCGACCTGCCCAAGGCCACTGCCTCTCATATTTTGCAGCCACCATCAATTCCACATGCTTCCCTACGTCCCCTGGTCATTTAGCACCTAACACAATTAATCCCTGGCACAAGGAAAGCCTCCACACACCCCCAGCTATCACATAACCCCAGCTTTATTAACTAAGGACCCCAAAAAGGCTGGCAACGCAAGCGTTACGATACCAGTAGCCACTTCCAACACATTTTTTCCAGCAATCGGAACGAAAAAGAAACTTCTCTGTGTGCTGACCTTGGCCTAGAACCGCCCACTTTGTTCTCAGGCCGCTGTTTAACAACTGGCAAGATCACGTTATTGGAATTAGACAACGTTTAGGGTCGACCCACCCCCTCGATCCTTTTTGCAGTAAGTTTTGTCCCTGACAGTGCCACGTTGACAAAGAAGGGTTTTCATCGCGCCCTTTCGGATTGCCAGGGATGAAATAGTTTTCACCACTGCACACCCCAGAGAACAGCAAGGCCCAGTTTGGAGTCCCACGGACCAGTCTGTGGTGCTCCAGGGAACAAAATAAAGGCTGGTGTGCTCTGAGGACACCGCTCCTCCAGGTTCAGCTCTGAACGGAGGCAGGGATGGAAGAGAGAGGAGAACTGCACCCCTGGAAGGCCTGGAGTACTGCTCAGCTTCCACCAGTGTCGGAAGGGAGAGCTGAGCCATGATCTCATTGTAACTCCTCTCCAGCCCATGGTCTAACAGCAACTCTTTGTCAGCAAAGAATTAAAAAAAATCTGCCTTTGGACTAACCCCCTGCAGTTTGAGCCAGAGGAGTGGAAAAATCATTTGTGCAGAAAGCCAGCATCCTGGCCACAGCATGACCACACAATCTTGCTTGGGAAACCCAGATCAACAACCCCGGCTGCTTTCACAAAGGCTAAGAGCCTCAAGACCTCCTCTCTGGAGGGGAGAAGTTGTGCAACGTTTGAGAGCTGAGCAGCAGAGCAGGGAAATGCCTGCGTGCAGCCAGGAGAACAGGTCAGAGGGGGAAGCCTGGCCAGGCAGCTGCTTGCTCACATCATTACTCACTGCACCACAAATCCATCTCCTCCGTCCCTTCTGTTTCTGGCTTTCTTCAGCTCTGCTCCAGCAAAGCCATGAACAGACAGGGAGCACCCAACTGCTGGAAAACCGAGGGTTAGGAATGGACCTGGGGAGGCTGATGCTTGCAGGCTTTCCAGGGACTGTTTCTTGTGTGCTTCCAGGAGCTGAGGGCTTGCATGGAGCTAAGTATTCAACATATATAAGACAGAGAAACCCTCAAAGAATTGGCCCGGAAGCAGCTCAGCTAAAAGCAGGATGAGAAGAGAAGAGCTACCACTCGCTGTTGGGTTTGGGGATGAGATTTGAGAGCAAGCCTGTGTGAGAGCTGAAATAAGTGGGGAAAAAAAGTTAGAGGGATGCACAGGACACCTGAATTCCCCACATCACATCCCAAAGGGCCCACCCAGAAGGTCTGTACAGAGCTGGGATTTCCCTTGCTCAGGAACATGCTGTGCAGCTTGGCACTCTTGAGGTTTCAAAGCCCTCCTGGTGTGCAGTGCCTCCTCAGAGCCTTGTGCTCCCCCAGGAACCATGGCACTGGTTCCTGTGTGTGCTGGCACAGAGCACACCATCACACCCCGAACTGCCACAGCCTCTGCAAGCATCTCAGAGCACCTCAGACCTGCACCCTCCAGATGGCCAAGGGCAATTTGAGAGCCTTGCAAGGAAACCGGGACCAAAAATCACAATGGAAAGGAGAAGAGCCAGCAGAACACGCCTGGGAGAGGGCTCCAAGGTTCACAGCAGGATGGGGCACACCACCAGCCTACCTCACGGGGCTGAGCTTCCTTCTGCCACGAGCCAAAGTCCACCCAAGCAAACAGTCTGAGCAGAGGGCTGGAACAAGATAACGCGGCTGTGCCACCCATGCAGCAGCTAACAGCTCATCCATGAGCCAGAGAGAATCCACCACATCCAGCCAGGCTCGGGGTGCTCTGAAGGATGCCACGCTGGCCCCAAAAGGCTGCCGAGAAGCGTGGGGTCTTGGGCTCCAGCTCAGCATCACCTCCCTACAGAGGGGCCTTGGAGGGGGCCAGGAGGATCCCTGGGTTTCTGCCAGTCCCTGAGCAAGCTGCCATGTGAACGGTGCCCACACCTCAAATCCACGTGCTCCCCAAAGCCATCACTTGGAGCAAGATGTCCTGGAGACACGGCAGAGGCCCAGCTCGTGGGGACTCTCCTGCCCTGGCCCTGCTGCTGTCTGCCACCCAAACCCATGGCTCCTCTTGGCTCAGCAAGGAGACACAGACCTGCTGCACTCAGCTGGGCATGGAGAAGGCTTTGCCACCCATCCCACTGAGATCCTTCCCCACTGGGGCAGCCCAGGTTGCAGCTGTACCACGGGGGTCAGGAATCTGCCCAGATGGCCCAGAGCTGTCTGTGGGGTGCACCACAAACTAAGACCCCAAAAGCACTCATTGCTGGAGGGACTTCTGAAGGACCCCATCCTCAGACACATCTCAGGCTCCTGAACCCCCCAGCAGGGTTTCCCCATGCTCCAGGCAGATCCCAGCTCCCCAAAGCCCTCTGCACACAGCATCACCCCAACAAGTGAGCACTAGGGTCCTGCCCCAAGCCTCTTCCTGATGCCCCCCAGGGCTCCAAGGACCCATTCTCTCACCCAGCTGGGACCCAGCAGAGACTCCCCAGCACCAAACCCCACCGGGGGCTCCCCACGACCCGGGGGATGCTCGGGGCGCTCCGCTCCACCCGGGGACCGTCCCCAGGCGTTCCCCCCGAGCCTCACCTGTCTGAAATCAGCCGTGAGGGTGATGAGGGCTCCGTCGGCCTTGCGGAGCTCCAGGCTGATGCAGTCGGAGCCGCTGTCGGCTTGCAGGCTCTCCTCCGCCACCTGCCCGCCGGGCAGCCTCACCCTCACCCGCAGCTCAGCCTTGGCCGGGGGGCCGGGAGAGGAGCCGGGCAGAGGGGCTAACGACGCTAGCCACAGCAGGGCTGGAAGCGCCGGTAGCCGGGGGGCGAGCATCCCCCCCCCCTCGCTCCCCGGAGCCCCCCGCACCGTTACCCCCGGCGGGGCTCGCACGGCTCGGGGCAGCCCCCGGCCCGCATGGGGCGGGGGGCTCGGAGCTCTGCGTGGGAAAAGCGCCCCTCCGTGACCCCCCCGGCCATGCAGAGCCCTCGGCAGCCGCTTTTCGGCCACCCCCCGGCTCAACGCTTCCTTCCCCCTAAAGGCAGGGACCGGCCCTAAAAGAGGCAGCGGCGCTGCCGCCCCGCCTTTAAAGGGCCAGGCCGGGCCCGCAGCTGCTCCCCAGCTGCGGAGGGGAGGAGGGGAGCGAGGAATAATAATGGAAAAAAAAAAAAAAAAAAAAAAAAGGCAGGCAGAGCTCGCCCGAGGGCGAGAAAAAAATATTCTGGTCCCAGCAGCCACCCTGCAGGCCAGCCCCGGTGCTCTGGGTGGCAGGAGGATGGAGGGGGGCAGCTCCAGGCAGCTTTCTGGGCTCTCCTGCAGGTTTTTTTTTTTTAAATTGTTTTCTGCTAATTATCCCCGAAGTGTATTTGGAAAGGAGAGGTCAGCGTTAATAACAAAGCCCAGCGCTCCTGTTTGCGCAAACGCACAGAAATCGGAGTCCTCTAAACATGCGGTTGTTGGGAATCAAACAACATTTACATGATCGCTCACACTGCACATGGGAGGCTCACAAGGCTGCTTTCAGGCACACCGGAGGTATTTCTACCCCTGAGGATTTTGTGCAAGCCACTCTGGGCTTTCCCTGGCCCCTTTCTCCCAGCCACATGGACCTGGGGCACTTCAGACTCAGCAGCCCAGCCACAAGGCTCCAGATTTGCCCTTCACCCACCCACTCCTGCAATCGCTTCCAGATGGGCAGATGCTCATGAAGGGCCCCTTTGATTTCAAAAGGTCTCTCTGCAAACACAAAGGTCACTGTGGCAGCAGGATCGGGGCCTCAGAGAAAGAGCTGTGCAAGGAAAAGCACAAAATGTATAGGAGCAACTGGTTAAATCCACGCTTCCAGGAGAAGAGATCACTTTTGTCCAAGTAACACATTTTGTGGGACCTCACAGAAGTTAAGTTTTAGACTGAAAATGTAAGAATATGTAAGGGCTTTCTCACAAATGGTATCCTTCAAATACTTTTCAGGACAATAGCAGGGCAAAGAAATCAGAGCAGGCAAGGAGAGAAAGTTAAGAGGTGCAAACAGGGGAAAAGAAACGGTTCTGACACAAAAAGAGAAGGAGGGCCCACAAGGTAAAACCGTACACCGACCAGCTCAAAAGTGGTCAAGACAAAAGCGGCCAAGAAGGCCCCACTCACGGTCTATTTATTCAGAGGAGATTATGCAAAAAGACAGGAGGACCCCAGCAGGGGCTGGAAGGAAGAGTGCCATGAGGTTAGCGCGCACAAATAACCCTTGGAAAGCTTCCAGCCCAAGGGCTGCGCTCTGTGCCCTGCTCAAACCTGGGGTCAGCTTCCCCATGGCAATGGGGTTACCCCAGGTCCAGCACCTTGCAACCGAGCCCCCAGCACTGGAGCACAGCGTGGTGCTGGGGCCATGCTGGAGGACAAAGGGAGGCGAGCAAAGCTGCAGCCTCTGCTCCTTGCACAGCCTCAGGAGCACGTTCCTGGACCCTAGGGTGCGATACCTGCATACCTGGACCCAATGCAATAACTAATTTAGAGCCCTCCTTCCTTGGCTTGGAGTGAGGGGTATCATTTTTATCTCCCGGTACCTCCCAGAGGGAAGGAAAGCAGAAAGCAGACTGCCTCTTCCCAAGGCTCAGCACTCTGCCAGGAACTCTAGCCCTGCAGATCACAGTTTGACCAAGGCACAACTGAACCTTGACTCTTGGAATGAAGATCCGATCCCAGCCCCAAAATTAATGGGCACAGACAAGGAATACCGGGGGGTGGTGAGGGGAACCAAAACACTGGCACTCAACATCACAGAAAGTGAGAGCAAAGAGCAGAAAAGTTACCAAGGAATAGAGGAGAGGAGAAACACTGCTCTGCCAGGATTAAAAAAACCGGTCTTGAAAGGACAGACACCATCGGTCACATCCCAGGAAGAGACGTTTGGGCAGGTTACCAGGGGCTGGAGAATTACTGGCCATGAGGGGCAGCTGGAGAAGAGGAAGCACAGCTTTGGGACAAGTCTGAGTGACCAAACCGATTCTTCAGCCTCTTCTACCTTTACTGTTTACATGTCTGAAGAGCTGTTCCATATTAGCAACCTCTTTTCCCAGCTATAGGAAAGGAAACTGCCTGCCGGTTCAGTGCCCCCACGGCAGGAGCAGTTGCTGAGCTGCATATAGTTTTACTGAATGTTAATGATCTCGTTTCTGGTATGCGTGCGCTGCCGCCCTTTTTACTGGGAGGAAATTTCCATTAAAATACCTCAACCATGCTTGAGAACGAGGTTAAGGAAAAATATGCTGTTGAAAGAAAATGTTCTCTGCCACACTTTGTTGTGAAGCTCTGGCAGGGCAGCGCGTGGGAGCAGGGGATTAGTTCGACACGGGGCTCGCCTTGGTGCCTCGGATGCATCCTTTGTCATCCCTGCGGAAAACCACTAATATCTGGCTGGGCTGCAAATCTTCATTCCCTCTTCCTCACCTCAAAACTTCGTTTACAGCCCAGCGTCACGCCAGCACTGTGGAAAACCAGGGAGGGAGCCGTGCCCACTGAGATCTGGACTCTGGCTGCAGAAGCTGAGAGCCTCAGCGGGCAGGGGGAAAACAGAAGTAGAAAGCGTGGGAAGTCCTCCAGCACCCCACATCGGGCTCTGTGGGCAAGCTGCTTGCCAGAGCCCTGCCTGCACCACATGCAAATTTACCAGGAGAATGAAAATGCTCGCTGCCACCCTGTCTTCACTGCTTACCACCCACTTGGAGCCGAGCTGGACGAGGTATGAACACCTGCAGCATCTTTGCCTGTTCCAGGAATACACCTGCCCTGTCCCTCACCCCACACAGAGCACAATTTTCCTTCCCTTAGCCCCAAATCAGGCTGCTGCAACCGCCTCCTGTGCACTTCAGGGTATTTCTTGCCCTATTCCCCCAAATAGGAGCATTTAAGACCAAAGAGAATGAAAGTCCGTGCTGTTTCACCCCACTGTGAGTAAGCAACCAATACTCCAGAGCCCATTAGCATCTGAAGTTCACCCTCCCATGGAGGAGAGGGCAATAATTATTGCTGCTTTCTCATCAGCTTACAGTAAGGCTCTGCGGCCGGTTTTCTTATTACAAGCACGAAACCGAGATACTTAACGCACCACAACAGCAGCACCAGCAATACATCAAAGGGTGAGGATGTTTGTTGTGAATGAGCCACTTATTCTGAGAAACAACCTCAGTAAGTCAGCGGGGAGCTGGGCACTGGGAAGAACAGCACACCAGGGACTGCAGCCTCTGCATCCCTCACCTTCGGAGGGTTAGAGGGAGACCTGTGGCCTCCTGTCCTTGCCTACAGATGGTGAGGGGTGCATGGGTCCTGCCTGTGCCAGGAGGGCTGCAGGGGGCTCATGGAGATGCAGCACCGAGCCTCCTTGAGGTCCCCCAGCACCCCGCTGCTGGGAAACAAGCCTAGTCACTCCCGGCGGGGTTCCCCTCAGCCTGCTGAATCAGCAGCCACAGTGGTTCTCGGCAAGCGTTCCCTCCTCCATAAAACCTCCCTGCCTCTTCTGAAGGGTTTCTTCTTCACCTTTCAAGGTTCTTCGCCTCTAGTGCCAGGCATTGTGTGGAGCAGAAATTCACGAGCAAGGAAGAAGCCAAGGAAGGCACACCTCCAGCTGCAGCTCCTGCAGAAGGTCTGGACCATACCTAGCTGTTGGACCCTAAGGACAGCACCAATATTTAGCTGCCCAGCCTCATCCCTGCATCCCTGGCTCCAGAGCCCCATTAGAGCTCAGACCCCACTCCCCAGCCCTTACCTGAGCTCCATAGCAGGTCCAACCTCACCAGTCCCTCTTGCACCTGATGCATTGACCCGTGTCCTCAGCATCCCCTGGCCCTGCCTTGTCCTCCCACCTTCAACTGGTGACCTCAGGCTGAGCCAGTTGTCCTCATCGAGACTGCTCTGCTCACATCACCATGAGGGGGAAGGTGCTGCCTCATCCCCTCCACTGGGGCAGCCCCACTGCAGCTGCTTAGGGGAGGGCTGGGGGCCTGGGCCTGAGCTTAAATGGAGCTGGGGGGCCAGTGGGAAGCATGGGGCGAGGCCTGGGGGAAGCTCGTAAGGGCAATTAGTGCCTGCTGGAGTGTTCAGGACCCATGATGCTCTAAGTCCTGGAGTGTGCAGGACCCGTGCTGCTCTACATCCTTTCCAATCCAGAGCTCCAATGAAGCACTGATGTGATGTGATTTATTCAGCTGTGTGTAAGGAGCTGTGCATTGCTCTGGTGGAGGAGATGGATGGAGCTGGCATCAAAGCTGCTGCATACACCTTTGGTCAGCCTTCCCTGTGGTCCTGGGGCCACGCACTTCTCTGGGAGCTTCTCCCAGCCCTGCAGTCCTCCCTGCAGCGCTTTCAGCAGGGAAAACACTGCAGCGTTAGCTCATCTGTGTGCCTGAAAAGCTCAGCAGAAGCCCGTGAAACGTCCTGGTGCTGCAGCCCCAGCACCCTGGGCAGGATGCTAACCTTGTGAGCACATCCCAACAGCCTCCTGGCCTCTCCCAGCCTCCACCAGGCAGCCTGCCTGTGGCTTACCAGGCTTTCCATCCCCTGCCCTGGCCTCATCAGGTTTATTTCCCTTGCTGGACCGAGCTCTGTGCACACGCTGAGAGCCAGGCAGGGTTTTTCTTGCAGCGCTCTGCCTGGCTGCTTGCGCAGACAGGGAGCAGGACAGCAAAAAGGCAAGTAAGGAAGGAAGGACAGGCTCTTGGTTGTGCTCCGAAAACCCACCCAGCCGTGCTCCAGAAGAGCCTGGGAGATCTCGGCTTTCCAAATGAAAACCACCCGAGCACAAGCTTTTGCTGCCTGTTCGGTCCCCGAGTTTCTCATCCCCTGCACGCTGGTGTTAATTCCAACTAAAAGCGGTGTAACCGAGGTCAGGGATCCGGCCCAAATGCTCTGCCTTGATCTATTTAATCTCCCATCCTTCGTTTTCATTTCCATGCCAAACTCCACTTTTAAAGATACATGAAAGAATCATCAGTGCTTTTTGAAGTGTTCAATCAGGGCAACTCTTTTTGGGGCTGTGAACACATAAAAGTCAGCTTTTTTCTGTTGTTCCCAGCACCAACAGACCTCAGGGAGAGTTAGCTGGATTTTTTTTACCCTCCCAGTCCCCCAAATTCAGCCAAACTTTTGACTAAATCCCAGCTACAGCTGGGACTATTCCTACAGACCCGTGGCTTGGTCTGAAGCTCCGGGAAAGGATTTATAGCTACGGTGTTGAGCGGAGATCTCACTGTTACAGAGGTGAATCAGGCTCTGAGTCATTTTTCATTAATTAAGAGCTCCTCAGCCTCCCTTTGGGGTGTTCCCCGGTGCTCCCCCCCCCCCCCCCCCCCCCCCCTCCCCCGAATGCCCTCCTTTTCTCGGCAATTACATAAAGCCAGCTTCTCCACGGTGTTTATAAACAGCTTTAGTGCCTTAAAACAATACCCAGCATCTTCAGTCTCCGACCTGTTTTCCACCCCATTCTCTGCCCTGGGCAATTAAAAGGCTGAGGCAGCCTGGGTGTAATTAAATGAAAGGGGCCCAGTGGCAGAGCATGGGGAAGGCAGCACGCTCAGACCTCTGCAGCCTAGGCCTCGGAGGCGGTCTCTCTTCCAGAGATGCTGATGGCCTGATGAGGTGCAGGTTAATTGGGGTACCACACTCGTTTATGCAGAGGCTGGGTGCAGCTGCAGGGAGGGTGAGAGGCAGAGGGTGAGGGAGAGTAGTTGGGGGACTCAGGGTGCTTCTGCCCCATTCCTGTTGGTGGATTCATGGAGACTTACTGGGAAATATTTGGAAAATCTCCCTGGTGGCTAAGAACGCCCCACAGCAGCAAAACTGCTTTGGGGAAGAAGGATCATAGCTACACGTTGGCTCTGCACAAGGCTTCTCTTGGTCTGGGCCAAGCTACATCACCCTGGGGTAAAAGAGCAGGATTTCACGCTTCTTGTAGGTCAGCCCTCGTCTTGCACTGAAGATTTAGGCCAGGCTGCCCTTTTGGTCCATAATTTGCTCCTAAAGAGTGGAATTCAGCTCCCTTCAGTGTTTCATGGGGTAGCCGGGAGGGCAGGCTGCGTGCGCCTTGCTCCCGCTCCAGCCTTTTTCTGTCCCGCTCGTGCAAACTCCACCGCTTCCCCTAACATCTGGATTCAACTACCAAACAAGAGGCTTTCTGTAACACATTCCTCGCCTCCCTCGCTGCTTTGTGCCTCAGGGGGCTTGTCCTGTTCACAGGGGGAGTGAAAACAAAGAGGATGGGGCAGGATGAAGTGCTAGATGACCGGGCAAATTGCTGTTGTCAGGTATCTTCCATGGCCCGGCCCCTAAAGCTGCAGCTGTATGAATGCCACATCTCTTTTAATACGATTTTTAATCCTCTTATAATACTTTTTTTGGACACACAGTAAGCACCAGGGTCTTGCTTTGTTTTGGGCAAGAGATTCAGGAGGTTGGTTTTGTCTGAGAGACCCCTGGGCGCAGCCACCCCTGCCAACCATGTGCTGATGGCTGGGAAACATCATAAAAATTAACTCCCATCAGCTCAGGCCCTCAGCGGGTTTAGAGATGGAGCTGGGTAAGGTCTGGGAGCAGAGGTCCACCATCCTGCCCTGCGACAGAGCCCCACATTGCTGGAAAGCAGCCGAATATCCCACTGCGAGCATCCCAACCAGCAGCCCCCAGGGATGCCCACTGACCCTTCTCAGCCAGAGGTCGGCTTTCGCCCCGAAGCACGTGGGTTTGGAGCCCTTCCAGCTGATTTCTTCCGCTGATGTGATCAGAGCTGGGTGGAAACACAAAGCCAGGTCCTTGGGAGCTGTTCGGGGGAAAGCAGCTTAGGGGAGAGCTGCTGCTGCCCTCCTGCTGCGGTGCCAAGGGGCTGGCATGGGAATTTCATGTTCTGAAACAGGAAGGTGGAGAAGGAAATGGTATTGCTCTTTCAGCACCCAGTTTCTTCTTGGTTAGGGCACTTTGGGAGAGGGAAAACCCAGCGTGGGGCCCACATCCCCCAAGTGGAGGCTGCTCCTCTAGCTGGGAGAGTCCTGGTCAGCTGCTGTGCTGGGAGAGGGCACTCAGCTTCATGCGATGGGGGCGATCAGTGCAGGAAAGGAAAGAAGAAATTCTCTAAGAAATTCCTCTAAGAAATCCAGTCAGTGATATCTCCACTACAGCCATGCTGGTGCCAACTTGGAAGAGGCTAACTTAGATAATTTACATCAGCACAATTTATGCTGGAATAATCCCAGTGGGAACTGGGGGGATGGAAGCACGACTGGTGGTGAGCTCTTGCTTCATATATCTACCTGGGACACTGACCAAAGTCCTGGTAAAACAGCGCCGGCGTTGAGTTAAGCAATACTCTTTGAAACAAAAAAAGGATGCAAATCTCCCATGCGAGACAAGCCTGGTAAAAGAGATATTATAAATCTAAGAGAAGCCCTCAAAGTCTAAAGGGATATAAATCTAATTAAAGCGATATAAATCTAACTGAAGAAATACACTGTAAATCCAGCCAGAATGATACCCATCTCAGGAAAGTAATGCAAATGCACCAGAAACACCATAAATAAAATCAAAGCAACATATAGGACGTAATGGAAGCAGCGTGAAAACTAAATCAAGTGATATAAATATAAGAGCATGATATAAAACTAATTAAAGTGATTTATAAAATGGACATTTGGAAAAGAATCACGGCACACAAAAGAGGCGAAGAGTTGGAGAAAGGACCGGGACGGGTTTATGAGCAGGGAAAACACCTGCAGCTACAAAGAACAAACCGAGGTTAATTAGGCACGGTGCTCCAGGGCAACCTGCAGTTGCAGACGGGGTCAGGGAAGCTGCTCTTCGAGTACAGCCCCGAGCCACAGCCGCTTCTGGCTCGCGGCGTGCGGCTGGCAGGAGGGCAAAATTGGGGGAGCTCACACAGGGCAAGCGTAAGGCGGCGAGGATAAAGCCAGAGCTGCTCGGGGGAGCCCCAGGGGCCCCCAGCCCCAGGTTCTGGGCATGGTTGGTGTCCTGGTGCGGGAGGGATTGAGGGATTTGGGGGATGCTTGGCTGAGCAGGAGCTCGTGGGAATGTGCCTAATCCCTGCACGGCTGAGCGCGCTCACCCCATGCTATGGGGCCTGACGCAGCAGTGCTGGCCGGGGGCTCAGAGCCACGTTTCGGGGAGGCTCAAAGAGACCTGAATCAATCAGAGGTTTATTTTTTTTTCCATCAGTTTTTCCATTTAAACCTTTCTTCTATACGGTGAGGAAAGAAAATAAAATATCTGGGGGATTTTTTCCCCTCCAGTTATGAGCAGTGAACACCTCCCCCCTCTTTCGCCTCCCAGATGGAAAGGCAAAAGTGTCCCAAATCTGCGCCTTCAGAGGGAGGCAGTGGTTAATGTTTCTCTCCTAAACTGGAAAAATCTGGTTGGTAGTTTCCATTTTCATCCACACTTTCACATAAAATAAATTCCTAAGGAGCTTTTGGTTTTCATTTAAGCAATTTAATAATTGACCTAATGCGACCACAATGCAAATAAATAATAAGGCTGCTGCTGGGCTTTGGAAAAAAAATCAATTTCGGAAAACAGACCTGCTCAAAATTCTGTCTTCCTCTGGCTAAAAGAAAACACTTTTTCATATCATTCCGAATCATAAAATGTCCTCGGCTCAGCTTTACGGTTGAGCTTTTCCCTTTCAATCTTATTCCAAAGCAAAGCACCATATGTTTTGTGCTTAGGATCTCAGAATTTTCTCATGCTTGAAAGTCATTTGGCACTGGAGCATCTGCAGTGGTCTGAATTTCATTTTTCCAGAGTATAGCGAAATATCTATTTTGTGGAAACTTGCTAAAAAGCAGCCCCTATCCCCTCCCCAAACCCCAGCAATCTAGGTTAGAAATCAGCCTGGAGGGAAATGCAAATATTTTTTCTTGCAGATTTAGCTGGAAACGTTTCCTGTGCTTTCCTGGAACGTTAATGCAAAATTAGGCAGTTTGTTGGATTGGAGGGCCCACTGAACCAAAGAGCTTTTTTTTTTTTTTTTTTTAAAAAGAGAGAAAATAAAAGCAACAGGCTGGCTGAAAGGTCTGTTCACTTCCTCTGTGGACAGATGCCCTGTGTTTTGTGTCACCTAATCTTACGTGGCCTTAAAGCTCCTTGGAAATCGACTTTATGTAAACGTCTCAGCAAAGCCACGCGGGGGTTGAGCCATGGGATCAGCTCGAAACTGGACTCACCAGCTGGGGCTGGGCAGGGCGGCGACCCAACAGGCTCCCCGCCGTCGTGGGGTGCCTCCACCGAAACCTCACAGACCCAGGGTTTGGGGTGGAGGAGGTGGGCGGATGTTCGGCATCCCCAAAACTCCAGCATGATGCAGCCCAAGGGGCATGGAATGAAATGAGATGGAAAAAAAAAAAAAAAAAAGAAGAAGAAGAAGAAGAAGAAGAAAAGGCACAAAACTCCTACCCTGTGCTGTCACTAAAACTTTTCTGGTGGCTTCTCCAGGCCACGCTGCTCCCCACAGAGCTGCCCAAAGCCAGGAGCATCCCCTGCTCGATCTCACGAGTTGGCCTCACCACCTGATCAAAGCCCTCAACTAACGCCTGTTGTAAATCTCTTCTGGGCACTGCTGTCAGGCTGAAAATGATGGAAAAAATCCCCCCCAAAGCCAGCTCCTGCCCCAAAGGCGGCTGCTGCTTCATCTCCGGGTGTCCGCATCCCCAGCGGGGGCCTCGTGGCGCAGCCCCCCCGTCCTCGGCCCCGTTCCCCCCGCCTCGAGGTCCCGGTGTCCCCGTGGGCAGGGAGGTGGAGGCAGGCCAAGGGACAATCTGTTCCTCATCGAGGTCATCCTGCAGCTCGCTGCTGATGTGGCGTTCGGGGGCTGGAACAGAGAAGAAAAAAATTTTCTCCTCCTTGCCTGGCCTTGGTTCCAGGGCTCCCTGGGGAGCTGATAACAAAGCGTGAGAAGAGCGAGGCCAGCAGAGGAAACCCAACTCTTCCAGGTAACCTCCTGCACTGTCCCCTGTCCTGCTTCCAGCTCCCGGACCCGTGGCCAAGAGCTGCAGCATCTCACCGGCTGGGCATGCAGCCAGGGAGCCGAGGAATATTTTCCTTCTCCCTCCCCAGGCTTTCCAAGGGCCCTTTTCTTTTCTGGTCTGTCCCCCAGTCACTTCAAACAAGAGGCTTTCCCCCCATGCCGTTGGCTCCCCTTCCCCGCAGAGCTGCTGTGTCATTTAAATGACCCAGCTTTATTAAGTGCAGCTGCCGCTTCCAGGCGGTTTCTCGGATTCTGGTGAAAAATCACAGCTGGCTGCGAGTTTCCTGTTGCTCTGCCTCCCCCCTGGCAGCCCCCCTGAGGAGGTGGGGGAAGCAGCGGTGCAAGAGCTGGGAACCCTTTGGAGCTGGGGAGTTTTTGTCTTCCCTCCGGTGCATCGAAGCGAGATGCTTCGGCCCACCCTGCGCCACGTGGGAGAAATCAGCGGCACCTTCGGGGACGCCGCCTGCTCCCAAACCCCTCTCTCACCAAAGAGCTGGGATCTGAATCTCTGATACCCCAAATCTGAAAATATTTGGCTCCAGCAGTTACTCTACAACGTCCCTTTCAGTCCTGCTGTGGGGTAAATCCCGAGTTCAGCCCATTCAATAATCCTTCGTGGCAGCAGGGTGGCGTGAAGGAAAACCGAAAGGCTAGGAAACCTGGGAAGTCCCCCTTTTTTTTTGCCCAGGGCACTGTAGCACGAAGCTCAGAACTTGGTGAAGGACAAAACCCAATATTGGGCAGCCCGTGAGCCACTCAGAGTGCCAAGCCTGCGAGGATCCATCACGCTGCTCGCAGGATATTGCTGCAGGGAGGTCTGCAGCCCCAAATCATTGGGGCTGCCCTGGCTCTTCAGGAGGGATTGCATCCTGTTCCCTTCCTAGCTCTTGGGGCAGGGTTGCAAGAGAAAGAGGATCGGCGTCTGGCACGGAGCCACAGCGGGGTTGGGGCAGTCTCGTCTGTATCAGGGAGAGACGAGATGCCTTTAGCTCAAGATAAGAGGCGCTAGGGCCAGCGGGAGGGCGGCGGGGCTGGCGCTGTGCAGGGCTGGTGGAGCACATCCTGTACCCGGAGGGATGCTCACAGGGGCCCCGTGCCCTGCTGGTGTGCTCTGAGGTTTTATGCAGCAGGGGGCTGGATTGGCAGGGAAAACTGCCTCCCCCCGGGGATACTGAGCAGGTTTGTGGTACCACTGGCTGCAAAATTGGGGGTGTGGAAAAATAAATCCCTTAAACTCACCCAAATCTGTTCCCAAACACAGGCCCAGCTGTACCAGGAGGTGAGGGTCGACCCCTGCTCCCCCTCTCCAGGCAGCTCCCCCCCAGTTTGTGATTTACAGCCACCGGAGTGCGGAGGCTGGTACGCGCACGTGGGCTGCTGCGTGCTCCTCGCAGCTGAGGACGGGGCTGGGGGAGGCGGCAGCGTGGGGGGATGAATTCCCCTTCCCTGGTACGAAGGGAAGAGGCGCAGACAGCCGCTGAGTCAGCATGGGGTCAGCAGGGTGAGGCCGGGCAGGCTCCCATTCATTCCCCCAGCAACTGGCTTCCAGCTGGAGCCTCTCCCCTCCTGGCGCAGCCCCTGGCACAGGACCACGCTTGCGAGGGGAGCCGGCTTTGCCCTTCGCCTTCCTCTCTTCCTCCGCAGCCTTAGCCGAAGCCCTTCCCCGCAATCACGTGGCGAACGTGGCTCCGTTTCAAGGGACAAAGTGCAGGAGTTTCTCATTAACGGAGAAGGAAAGCTGCCTGCTGCGACCCAGCTGCGGGAGCTGCTGGAGGAGGGAGAAGGAGCACTGCGGGGGGAGAAGGGGGCACGAGAGGAACCCAGGCAGGCACGGCCACCTCAAGACCCTGAACCGAGAGCCCTGAGCCTTGGGGTGATGCCCTTGCACTCCACCAAGCCCCAGACATGGCACAGGGCAGAGAGAGGAGCTGTTTCTGCTCCTCAGCTCCCCAAACCCTTGGGGGACCACAGCTGCGATGGCCCTGACTGCAGCTAACGCCCAGCAAAACCCCTCCGGATTCACAACGTCCGTCTGGGGCTTCCTTCCCCTGCCCGGACACCTGCAGCCCGTCCCTGGGTGGGAGCAGGAAGGGCTTTGCCTTCCCCAGGGTGTTCTGGAGCAGGGAACCCGACCCGGAGGAAGAGCAGGAGGAAGGGAAGTGGCTGCTGCCGTGTTTACAGCTCCCCCTGTTACCTCCCCCCCAAAAAATGAGAAGAAACTGAGATTTGATTTCCCTGAGGCAGCTCTCAGAGAAATTACCCGGCATTCAAAGGAAAAGGCCTTTTTTTTTTTTTTTTTTTTTTTTTTTTCTTTTCCCACCTACAGACTTGGCTGCAAAGCCAGCCTCTTGCTCTACAAGAGGAAAAAATAAAATAAAACACGTTGTTAGCGAGAGCCCACTAACGCCGAGCTCTGGGAAGGGAATAAAGCGGTCCTTTATCCAGGGCCGGGTGCCTGGGCTGGGGATGAGGCATGGCTGGGAAGGTCAAGGTGCTAGAAGGCGCCGACCTGTGCAGCCTCCCTTCCCCAGGGAATGTTGCAGGGAGCAGAACCAGCCCTGGGCTGTCCTCCCTCTGCTTTCCCCCAGGAAAAGGTGGTGGTGTGGGCCAGCACCCTGGTCCCTTCCCACCTCCTGGTGCGGGTGAAGGGCAGGTTGCAAGAGACAAAGCCCCGATCCTATTGCCATGGCGATGTTAATTCAAGCTGAGTTCAAAGGAAATTGTTCCAGTTCCAGCTAACAAGGCTGGCAGGAGAGCCCGCTGTCAGCTGAAAGAGGCCAGCAGCTCGAAAAAGGGGAAGGGAGGTGGGGTCAGCAAGAGGGGGCTCTGCTCAAAACACAGCTCCAAACGCACCCAGACCCATTCCTGCCTTCCAGAACAGCCTCCCCGGGACCAAATCCCAGTGAAGCAAGACAGCAGAAGGTCCTGAGCACACAGAAAAGAGGGGAGGTCGGCCACAAGGCACGAGGAGGGCAGGGCAGCGAAGGGCGATCCGGCTCGAGCTTGTCGCTGAAGTCATTCGGGTTTTTAGACGCTGCGCTTTCAGGCTTTTGAGGAAGCATTGCTTTTGGTGTAATGATTAATCCTGATGGTCAGACTCGCTGGCTGCTGTAAAGCTGCATGTTTATGGCCCGTGCTTAGGGAGCGCTTTGGCTCTGAGAGCTGGGGGCGAATATTCACAGCCTCTGAGGGCAGCAGGGACTGACCCGGTCATCTTTTGGCATTGTTGGAGGGCATAAGAGTCAGGAGAGAGCATCTACTGAGGAGGCAGGTGTGCCCTTCCCTTAGACGGACACTGTCGTGGGGCTGGGGGGAGGCAGAGGCTGTGGTCTGGGGCGGACAGGGGAGAGCGCAGGGCTGTAGTGCCCTGCAGGGGCACTTTGAACCTGATTTCCCCCGAATCAGGAGAGATTTCCCCCAGATCAGGAAAATAAATTTTTCTCTCCTTTTCTCTTAACTTTTTCTCTCCTCTTTTCACACCTTCCCCTCTCCTGCCACCCTCCCATGGCTCCTTCCCGACGCTGCGCTGCCTCCTGTCCTGCAACGTGCTGGGGCACGAGGGAAGTAAGGGAAAGGGGAAGGACAGACTCGGGTTCCTGCGAGCTCTTGGGGCAGCGAGGGAGCAAGCAGGGAAGTGGAGGAGGCAGCCCCCAGTGTGCTGCAGTCAGAAAGCACTGGCGCTTCTCGGAAGCCTCCTCCTCCAGGAGCAGGAGGGGATCTGACACGGCCTCCTTAGGAGAAGCCATACCGCGTGCTCCCTTCCTGGAAAGAGCTCGAGCTTCACCCCGGAGCAAGCTGGAGGGTTTTATTTCTCAGCATCCATCTAGAAGTTGAGTCATCTGAGGAAAGAAAAACAACCAGTTCATCCGAGGCGGCCACGGAGCAGTTCGCTTCCCATCTACAGGCGCCCTTCGCACATCTTGCTCTCAAAGCTTCCTCTGACACCCCCCTGAGGGTGAGTTAGCATTTCTGCACTCCGCTAGGCTAACCTCTCCCCAACCCCTTTCAAGACGTGGGCATGAAGTTGGGTCTCTGGCCCCATGGCAGTGCTGAGATGACGCAGACTTGTCAGAAATCCCGGTGGAAGATCTGTGATTTCCTCCACTCCGCCTCAACCAGGGGGCAGAAGGTATTTCCCTACACCCCCGACAAAAAAATGATCTTAATTTCATTCCTACCAGGAACTTGGCAGTTTTCTCCTTGATACCCTTGCCTTCACTTGCCCTGCGTTTAGCCCCATTTTCCCATTAGTAAGTCCTTCCGAGGCGATATGTCGACATGCCTCAATCCCTACCCCGTGCTGATGGCAGAGCATCACCATTTCTTCCTCCCTTGCTCACTCCTTTTGTTCTGCACCTGAAGAACTTGGGGCCGGCCGTTTTCATGCCCACGGTGGGATTACTCATCTGGGTGCTGACAGCCCTCGTTTATTCCTCCACACACGGAGCTGCTGCCTTCTCTGCTGACCTGGCCTGTTTCTACATCCCTCGCAGGCATCCTGGTTGCTGCCAGGCTCCCTTTGAGGTGGTTACGCAGCTAGCTGGAACTGGAAACCTCCTGGGGAAGGTTCTCCCTGCCCCCACACCTCTCACCCATTTTCGACTTTCCTTTTTTTTTTTTTTTTTTTTTTTTTGACTTTGAAAAGTCGCAATCTGAGCTCCCAAGTCCAGTTTTCGTTTCTGAGGATTTCCCTCAGTCAACAAAGATTCGCCTCTTTGAAACCAAGAGCCCTATTTGCGGGCTTTGTTTGTCTTTCCATTTCATGTTAATTGAATTAGCGGCTAATCTCTGAATCCAAGGTTGCTTTCTCAGAACGGTGCCCTCACCGTTTATTGAAATCCAGTCCTGGGGAACCTTTCCTCACAGGTTCGGGGAACGCTGGTGAAGAAATCCACCCACCGCCACATGCCAGAATATTCCTTACAGTTCCTAGTGACCTTGTTTTGGTGTGCTGAATGAGAGTCTTTCACTTCCTAAGAAAGTACTTTCTCAGCCTGTGTCAGGTAATAATTATTGCAGGACTCTGTCCATGTCCCAGCCTGACCCCAAAACCCACAGCACAGCCCCCTCAAGATGCCAGGATCAGTCCACGTTCCTTCCTCTACTGACCTTAACCCCAATAGATTCGTTTTATGATGTGTCAAGACTTGGAGGACTCTCCCTGTAGAGCTCCGTGCTGTCTCTACCTGCAGGGAATTGTGCTTTCAGAACTCATCTCCGAGCGAAGTTTCAGCTAGCCGGCTCTTTCTGCACACCTCATCCTGGGCAGACGTTGCACGGCGTGGTGCAACACATCCTCTGCCTGGAAAGCAAGGCACACTGCAAAAGGTGATGAAATGCAGTTCCCTGAACGAGGGCTCCACTGAAATCAGGGTTTGGCACAGGGTGGGCAAGGCTTTACCTTCACTTTCCTTCCTCCAGCCCCAAAAACAGAGTAAAAAGCAAGGGGCTATGCTTAGATTGCAGTTCCTATTACATCTTGGTGTTAGTCGTAGTGAGGACAACTGCCAGATATCGCAGTGCAAAGGGCTAGTGTGGACACAGGGCAGTGGTACAAGGCATGCCGTGCATTGGTACCATGCTCTCATGCGTCACAGGGTCACACAAACTAGCTTTGATTTTATTCCATCATCTCGGCAAAAAGAAACTAAGCAAAGCAATTGATGCAGGACATCAGGGGGATTTTCTTTTCTCCCTTTAATCTGCATGAAGAGCTCCTCTCTGCAAACCCTCCCCTTCGTCTCCTGATGCTCCTGCCCTCCTCCGAGATCCTTAAAGCATTACTTCAGCCTGCTAAGGCGGGCGCCAGGCCAGGCTGCTGAATGAGGCTGCTGGCTGAGCACACCGTCTGTGGCCATATCTGGTGGTATTTACACGCGGAAGGGAAGGGGAAATAAATCTTTGTGAAATAGGAGATGGGAGAAAAGAGGGAGACCCAGACAGAGCCGGGTGGGAAGGAACCCATCCGAAAAAAGCAGCCCAGCCCCGGCTGCAGCAGGAATTAGCAGAGCTGGGGGACCTGGAAGCAAGCTGCGAGGGTCTGCAGCAAAGCCTGTAACAGGAGAAGGAATTGGACAGCCTTCTGCAATCAGCGCACGGAAGCTCTGCTACCAGCTGGGAGACTAATTTAGTTTCTGTTTTCTTCCCTTCTCCCCATTCAGCCTCCCTCTCCCTCTGAATGGAAGGAGAGCAATGCGGCCAAGCTGCGCGGCGCTCAGCCCCTGGCAGGCTGTGCCGGCTCTGATGGGGCAGGCTTGGTCGCAGTAAGCACCAGGGGAGGCTGCAGGAGCTTTCGGGGCTGAAATGCTGAAAAGCAGCACAGGAAGCACTCGAGATCCCCGGCAGGTCCCGGCCTGCCTGCATCCAGCTGCATTTACCTGTTGCGAAGCAGAGCAGCCTGAGGACTGCTCTAAGCCCCACAGCAGCCATGGCAGGTAATGGAAGTGGGGACGGGCAGGGGCTGAAGATGGCAAGAGCTCCTGCTCTGCTATTTAACTCTGCTCTGACCGGAGCCCAGCAGCAGCACCGTGATTCTCTCAGCCACAGCAGCACCCATCTCCTCCAGGCAGCCCGGGTCAGCATCCTGATGCACTCATGGAGGTGCCACCTGTGGAACAAGCTGTAAAACCGACTGCCTGACAGCCTGCACTGAGAAAGTTCCCCTGGCAGCTTCCTCCGGAGCGTTATCTTCCTCCCTCAGCCAAATTCCAGGTTAGAAACCGAACAAAGCAGCGGCGGTGAGCTGCCAGTGTTTTAATGTGATGAAATTCCGCAGAGCAGGTGCACGCGTGTGCTCCCAGAAAGGGAGCTGGATTTACCTCGCACTTGTTCAAACAGCAGCAGTTACAGAAATCCTCTCTCGTAACCATCACTCAAGCAGGGAAGTGGCTTATTTGGCAAGGAAATTGTCATCGAGTGCTGTTTGCTGGTGATGTTTACACTGTGTTTCTGAGGGTATAACGAGCGGGCTGATAAGATAGCGCGGGGGGGACTCGCTGGCTCCAACGAGGGGGAATATGCTGGCAGGGAAGCTGCGAGCTGTGCTCTGCAAGGTGTCTGGGAAACACCCTGCTGACACCCTACAGAGGCAAGAGTTTACTCTCAAGTATTATTCTGGGGACACTTAGGGAAAAGGTATTTTAAGGAGAGGAAAACGAGGCTGGGAGGGCTGAGATTTTCAGGAATAAACCCAGCTTCCCCATCCCATCACCTGGGGCTTTCCAGAAGGAAGGAGGATGCCCTGCCAGCCCCTGGCTACCTGCTGCAAATAATCACGCAGGGAGGCACCTGGCCAGCCCTGCCTGGGACCCTGGGGAGCAGACAGGGGGCTCGGGGTGCAGGACGGAGAGATATTTTAGCTCCTTCTGTGCTGGGCGAGCTCAGAATCTCCCTGTGCTGGCTGCACGTCGCTGGCAGGGGATGTATTTAACTTCCTAGCAGAGCTCACGCGGGCTGGGAAAATGAAACCCTGCAAAGCTCCAGCCTCATCCTCTGCCTTCCATAGGGGCACAAGAAAACCCTTTCTCCTCTTCCCACCAGCACACCAAGCCAGATCTGGGGGCTCAGCACCATGCCCCTCCCGTGCAGCCCCCGGGGGAGCATGGCTCTGCCTCGGGGCAGGGTGGCGAGGTAGGGGACACCCGTCCTGTCCCGGGGGTTTTGCCCACACCCCCACGTTTCTGGAGCCCCCGGATTCCCCGCGGGGCCCCCGACACCCGTGTGCGGCCCACGGAGGACATCTAGCGGCTGGAGAGCCCTGCCACGGGGATGCTGCCCTGCCTTGGAGATGCTCGCCTTGCTTTGGAGATGCTCACCCTGCCTTGGAGATGCTCGCCTTGCCTTGGAGATGCTCCCTCACAGTGAGCACTCCCCACTGTCAGGATGCTCAGAGAGCCCTGCTCTATTAATAATAATAATAATAATAATAATAATAATAATAATAATAATAATAATAATAA